>JBAMJR010000001.1:0-390000 GCA_038501785.1 Myoxocephalus aenaeus | reverse complement strand
TAACCATTTGAGTCAGGCGCAGAAGAAAAGATATACTCCTCGCACACAGGTAACCAGCTTTTACATGATCCCACTCCTGTCTTACCTCTTTGTACAGCCTCTGTTGGTCCTTAAGCATGCTTCTCTGACTTCAAACACCCTTCATTTAAAACAATACTGACATGTTTTTGCTGTTGGTGTTTTTTTTTTCATCCCTGTACAATTGCTGTGTCTTAATCAGAGTAATATGAATTCCGAAAGGCTCATAAAACAACACAAAAATAATAAAAAACAAGTATTTAATGTCGGGCATAGTGATGAATAAAGCATGCAACTACATGTCATTCAAGTGAAACAGTCGAGCCTCTTTTCTTTATTCAGTCTAAAAGCCTGCATGCCGCTGCACGTCAGCCTAAGTTTAAGTCAGGAGTATTTCCTCATCTCTCTCTTCCCCTCCTGTGACCGCAAGAGGATCTTCCCCTTCGTTCTGGCCATGGTCGGGAACGGCAGCATCAGCTACGACCACGAGCGGGACGGCCGGCCCTCAGAGCTGGGCGGCTGCAACGCCATGGTGCGCAACCTCAAACATGACACCTTCCTCTTCATCCGATACGTCCGCCGCAGGCTCACGGTGAGGGACTCGGCCTGCAATTATCTTCACTAATAACAGCGCTGAGCACACGCAGAGACTCGCTCATCACCACAACTGTCCAACCTGTTATTTGCAAACTTCTTTTTTTATTGACACCACCATGTCCAAGATATTTCTGGGTTTCTACGCTTTACTCACAAAGTCATTCATATAACTCAGTAAACTGAGATAAACCAGCCGCCCAGGTATTTGCATTCAGTGACCCTCTTAAAGTCATTGAGTCGCTTCTGTTCTTCAGGTGATGATCGACATCGACGGACAACATGAGTGGAGGGACTGCCTTGACCTACCCGGGGTGCGACTTCCCCAAGGCTATTATTTTGGAGCTACAGCCGTCACGGGAGACCTCTCAGGTAAAACGCTTTCACTGTGCCGAGCAGCTCCTCGAGTGTTGGTGGTTCAAAAAGAACCGTTTACCCAGTCTCACTGTATACTTGTTTTCTCTCTCCTAGTTTCAAAGTGACACCTTTTTAAGATGCACAGGGCCTTGTAGAAGATACGGACATTACTCACAAGAGTCTTGGTGTATATATTGTAGCTTGTCAGGCTGTGATTGATGCGTGGAATTAAGGTTAAAATTCAGAGAATTCATCCTTTTGAGTAATCAGAATATTACAAATTTGGTCAATTTAGCTGAAAAAAGGCTCTGCTTGAACTCACGTGATGCTTTTTATTTTTTATTTTTCTCCGTGATTCTCAATGTACAGATAACCATGATATCATTTCCCTGAAACTCTACCAACTGACGGTATTGCGGAGTCCAAAGGAAGACGAGGAGGAGGAGGAGGATGAAGAGGAGATCACTATACCCAGCGTGGATAACATTGAGCTACTCCGATGTAAGAAAGATACACACAATTACAAGAACGCCACTCACTTCCTCTCTCCTTCTGTCTACTTTCTGCTCCTTGTAGTCTCCTCCATCTTTTATCACCTTCCCTGTCATCTCTCCATCCACCCGCTTTCACCCTTTTGACTGTCGTCCTCTCTCTTCCAGTGGGTCACATTGAAGAAGGAATGAGTGGAATCGCCATTTTCTTCACCGTGCTCTTCTGCATGCTGGGTTGTATCTTCCTCATCGTCATCGGCCTGGTGGTTTACAGCCACTGGAACGAGAACCGGCGCAAGCGCTTCTACTGAGAGCGGACACACACAAAATGGAGGAGGTGATTGTGATGACTGCTGTGGTCCGTGGACCCAACCCAGCGAGACGAAAAGAGAGACCCTGCTGTCGATCAGTAGTTTTATCCTGAGGACACTTTCTTGACGGGAGACGGAGTAGATGCATCACCTGCTACAAAAAGCCATTGTCCAACTTTGCCATTAGTCGTCACGATGCAGTAGGAGGACTTTCTCTTTGTCCGGAGCCCCCCCTGCCCGACACACACCGACTCGGCCTTACCATCTCCACCTCTGTACTCGTTACACGGCAGACGTGCAGTATGACACCTTATGAGCAGCTACTTCTTTTGGCACCGTTTTCTGCATTTTCTAAATGTAAAAAAAAAAAAAATTAGACTAATTCTCAGTTCACTTTAGTTGATTTCATGGCTTTGAGAAATATAAATATATAAGTATCCAGTGTTTTCCTACTCTACATTATGACTTGAAGCGCTAACCAAATAGCAGTAAAAAAACTAATGCCATCTTTACTGTTTGATCCTTAAAGATGCATCTCTACTCTTCTTTGCTTTAGAAAAAGCTGTGCTTTTTACCTACTCATCATTTTGACTCCCCTATATGCTATATAGCATGCTGAATATTCTCACCCTGTAGTTGTAGTATGCATGATATTTGTTGAGGTTATTGTTTTTCTGAATCGTCCAGGCTACCGCCGTGCTTGGTTTACATGGAAAACCGACCAGTCTCACTGATGCATGTGGCAACGATTTTGTGTTTTGGGAAATATTTCATTTCAATCTGTCACTGTTCCCTTCCCTAGATTGTATGTGTGTATTTAAAAATAATAATAATAATGCCAGGAACGAACTTTGCACTGAAGAGTTTTAACGACGGCTCATTTATTGGCACTATTTTCCCTTTTGCACATTGAACACTAAAATGACTTTTTGTTTGTGTTTCTTGTTTTGTAAAAACACCACCGCTGTGTGTGTGTGTGTGTGTGTGTGTGTGTGTGTGTGTGTGTGTGTCAGTCATACGACGCATGCTTTTACAGAACTGAACAAGCTGCCTCCTTTGGATGGAGGTGTTGACGAGCTGTGGTCCGTTTGACCCGGGCACACTCTTCTTGTTTATGTTGTGGAAATGGTTACATCCCTCATGTCAACATCAAATGTATTTCTAGGTGGTGCTTTGTTTTCAATTGTGCAGTGACTGAGGACTTCCTCTTTTTTTCCCCCTGGAGCCACTTTGACAACCGCCCTACTTTATTTATTTTCATATTCTGTATGTTTGTATGAAAACCGTGTGCCTCATGTTTCCATCCAGTGTCTTTGTCCCGAGTGATTTATATTGCCTCATTAAAGACCAAACAAGACCGATATGGTTATTGTTTGTTCAAGGAAACAGTTTTTCCTCACTCTCCAGGATTTAGAATTGTTTACAACATACCAGGGTGGAGCAAAAGGCTGCTCGAGATAAATGGAAGAAGTTTTGAGTCAAGAAATGGCACGCGTTGGTCAGTTGAGTGCCAAGCTTTGTTTTATTAAAAAAATAAAATACAAATGATGACCCAACGAGTACACAGCAGACGTCTTACTCAAACAAAGGATTTTTAAGCGTTCAGTGCTTTAAAAGTTTCTCTTTTACCACTTTAGTTTGTTTAAAGGTATCAGCAAAACAATGTAGAAACAGTCTGTTGTGTGTTTGTAATGTCCCGCTTCCTTCTCAAACTAGGATGTTTCTCATTCTGGCAAAATAAAAAAGCTCAACCACCGCATCTCATCCCGTTGGTATTAAGCTGTGGTTGAGGAAAAAAAAAGCTGTTTGACAGAAACGATGACCGATCGGTTCAGAGTGTGCCTGTATCAGCCGGATGCGTCTAAATTTAAGCTGACTGTGTTCCATGTTGAGGTCTTTCATATGTATAATATATAAAAGATTTGTAATTGATGGCGCTGTGGATAAAGTCTGTGAAAAAGAACAGAGCTGTTGTTTTAACTGAGAAAACCAACACATTGAATTAGTGCAACAAACATGAGGGATGGAAAAGTGACGAATGGATTACAGATATCAAAACATGAAATATTCCAAGGAAAACAATATATTCAACTTTTTCCCCCCTTAGGTTTAAATATCTTGATGTGGTTTATCCATAAATCAGGGGTAGAACGTATTAGTGGTTGAGGATGCAGGCAGAAAAATAAAAGAATATACAAACGAGAACGGCTTTTTAACTCAAGCCCCTCAGCGGACACTGAACCCACGTTCTCACGTCATTGCAGGTAGAATTACAAGTTGTTTGTCGTTTTTGTTTGTTTTACAAGTTTTCTTAAACAAATACATGTATGCACACAAACCAAAGTAGATTACAGTACAGTGCAGTGTCACAAGTACTCAGAGTTATATTGCTTGTACTGGAGACCACAGACAAATGACACACAGAGTGCGAGAACGGTGTCGCAGCATATAACAGTAAGTTTATGTTTTTGCATAGCCTAGTTGAGTAAAGTACAATAGACTACAGAGATGCAGAAATTAAAAGCAGACGACTGTGGGGGAAACGATGACCATGAAAGAACTGCTTTGGCTTTACGAGACTGGTGGGTCAAAAAAAAAAAGTGTTGATTTAAGAACTCTAGCACTGCTCGTTAAAAGATAACCCTGAGAGTGGGAAACCAAATCGTCTCTACACACACGATCTGTGCAGCATGGGGGTAGCAGACACGTCTGCATGGGTGGATGTCCTCTGATGTTTCCAAGGGTCCACATGCAGAGCAGTTGGCTACGTGGTTACTAAGACAGAGCCTGGTGGAGGGGGAAGTTACTGTCAAGTAAAAAAAAAAACTCCCATCACAACCACACATGCAGTTACATAAGAAAGGATCGTTATTATTAAAGGGAGGGGGTACGCGGTCGTATACAATCAGCTATAGTTAAATATGAGCTCCACCACAACATCAAAGTAACATCCAAACCCAAAAGCGGACCATGTTCAGATAGTGGATCTCGGCAACTGTGGCTTTTAGTGAACAACACAGAGGAGATTAATCACTCAGTGAAAAGGGATGGATGGTAGATGGCTGGACGGATGGATATTTGTCCACAATTGATGACTGATATAGCCCTTAATCTCTGTAAACATGTGAAAACCAGAGAGGCATAGCAGTTGTTTGGCAATGGGAAAACTAAGAATCTCCAGTTCACTCATGCACAAAAGAACCCCTATCCTCCCCCCGCCCTGTTATTGTGTCTACATGTGGATACAATTAAGCAAAATGCACCTTAGCAAGAAGGTTACAACGCAATCTCTTGTTGGAGTTCACTTTTGTCCTCCGAACACAATGAATCACCACTAAACCGTAGAAAACAAAAATAATAGTTTTTCCTCGTTCTTTCAAGCCAGTTAACGTCCCAGACCAACTGCGAAGAAACAGGATGAGCGCAAACTCAAAAGCTGGTCTTCACTAACTCCATCAGTGCCACAACTAACTAAATACACACAGTAATTTAAAGTAAACAAAAAAAACTCTTCATAAACAGGAAATTTTCTCGTGCTTTCGGGGTCTTTTTAAACCACATCCTCTTCTCAGAAAGCGAGCGCACATCCTCGGAACAAGCTCAAAGCTACATCATTGACACAGAAGCGCTCCTCCGCTTTGAAGCAACCATGCCAGGAACAACACAACTATTACCGCTGAAAAGAAACTACAGAGACTCTAATAAGGCAGTAGCACTTTGTATTGTGCAGCTCCAAAAGTCAGACTTTTGCTCTGTAGAGGCAGCTTGAGGTGTGTTGGTCAAAAGAAATGTCTTATATTGCCTCTGCTAATGGGTGTGCAGTCATGCTCACAGTGTAACAGCTCCTCTGAAAAGGTCGTTGTCATGTTAGTTTGGCTTCATATATATAAGCACCTGCTCGACTACACAACACAAAGGGGCCGCTAACGGCATGTTGGATTAGACCCATTTAATGAACATGAAACTAAATCTTCTTTCATTTTGAGCCTTAGGCCGCCGTCTCAATTTTGTTTCGCTCTCTATTGATATTTTGGGTGCACTGGCCCTCCTGCATCGTTTTCCACTTAAGCCACAGCAGTGGTTGTGACTCTGCCTAAACGGCAGAGTCACAACCACAGCCAGAGCTGCACGAGCCCTGCAGCGTCAAGCGTTTATGTGCAGACCCCAGCTGCACCTCGTTAGGAGGTCAACGGTTTCATGAACGCGTCCTCGCCAGAGTTCAATAAAGAGACAATTCATTTTGATACCTGAAGAAATATATATCTGGCTAGAATGAAATGGTGGAATTTCCTGGAAATGCATGATTATTAGCTATATTTTAAGAAGAAGTCACAACATGTTTGAACACTGTTCAATTTAAACAGCTTGTTAATGCCAAGCTACTGAATCTAGGACATTTCTCTTTATACCTTTGAAGGATTTGCACACTGCAACAATGATGAAACACAATCAGGAGAAGTGCTTTGTGAGCGCGTGTGGAGCAGACCGACTGACCCGAGTCTTTACACTGTGCCCATTTTGACACACTGTATCAGAAGCATACAAGTAAGAGATGTTGGACATTGTTTCCGAACGAAATTCTCAAAGAAACATTCACTGACTTGTCAGTTACCGCTCGCCTCTCGCACAGACCTTTTATATCTTACAACAAATCAGAATTTATTTTTGCGGTGGTTATTCCGGTCTCACAACCAGTTTGACTGCCATCCTTTTCAAAAAGATACCGCGCGACATGAAACACAGAGAAGCATGCGGTTAGTCACAATAGATTCTGCAGCTGTGCCAACACCGACTGGATTGCAGAGCCTGCATTCACCTCGACCTCCCTCCGCTGCCAACGGAAAATACCACTGCAAATCCCCTCGCACTGCGAAGAGCGAGACGGACGCAGAGACAGCACCAGCTTACCAACTACCAGCACTGCACAACAGCATAGCGTGGCTCACACAGCCATGTGTCAATCAAACTTAACCCCACAGTCCATTTCTTGACCCCAACATCTGGGTGCAGTTGTGGAGCCACTATCATTTTTGATAAAACAGATGAGCAAAGCAAGTAGCTCAGCTACAAAAAAAAATAAAAAATTACTAATGAACTCAAATACAAACACAGAAATTCATGCCTCATGCAAAAATACCAGTGCTTTTAATAGTTAATCCACCTCAGTGCTGAGCATGTACTACAACCAGATGCTACAGCACTATAAAGATATATAAACGCACAAGACTCAACCCGTCCCTACTCCACTCACTAGTATGCACTCTAGCAGCCCCCCGCCAGGAGCTTTGTTGCAGCCTTTATAGATGCAAAGCTGGTTATGAAATGGAAAAAGCAAGTACATCCTTCATTATGGACTATAAACTACTTATGTTTAGAATGAGTAGAATGCTGCCACTACACACTCCGACATAACACAGTAACTAAAACAGAGCCACAAGGCTTTTTATTGATTACTAAATGTGTGGCATCGCTTGGCTTTTACACCGAAGTGGGGCGATGAGGCGCACACAATTTTTAAATCACTAATTCGTCCTTACCTACAGTCATGCTAAGTGGTAACCACAATATGATATCAAAAAGAAAAGAAAAAGGTTGGGGGGGGAGTGACATTTAAAACCCAGAGACAAAACGGAACTCTTTCTTGTAACCTTCCTCTGCCGTTTGTGGGGGAACAGTCTCCCCCACTCTAGATGTGAAAAATCCCACAGACTTCACACCGGACGCTCGTCCGCAATGACCTCAGAGCTGACATCATCATGCAGCTGTGCCCTAGATTTCACAGCACACACAGCTTTGGGTAAAAGGAAAGCGTGTGTGCCAGTGGTTTCAGTTGTCTGGAGGTTTGTTTTGGACTCCTCTGCCTCAGAGTCAGTGGAGATAGGGGAGAAATGTTGTTGACCGCGTTGGTATGCTCCTAGCTGACCGTCCCACCGGAGGGAAAATGTCAGATGAAGGGATGGCCAGACATGTTATGACTAAGGATAGTGCCGAGACAGAAACAGAAACATGACAGCAGTGCCCAAGGAGAGGGACTAAGAGGAACTGTCAATTCTGGTTTCAGTCACAATCAATTGTTGTCGTCTCCCTTGACGCTCTCTAATTTAACACTAACAAAAAAAAAAAAAATGTGTTTGCTGGTTTCCCCACTAAAAGAAAAGCAAATCCGCACAATGTTATTCATGTTTCCTCATCAGGAGCCATTAAGGATTAGTTATCGTGATAATCTTAACGGCACGCCTGATCGTTAGTTCAAGGAATTAAAACAAACAGTCTCTGTGATGGTGATGACGGTGATGATAATAACATCACCCTGCGTGAAGCAGTAAGCCACGCTGGTTGGCTGGTTTATTTACGCTGATGGTCACACCATGTGATCTCCCGTGCTGGTGCTGGCAGTCTGGCTGGGCAGCTCAGAGGGGGGCTCCTTCTGTCTGAAGGTCTGCCGCTGGTGTCCGGAGCAGCAGTCCTGACCGGTGACCTTGCACATCCGGTGCTCCTCGTCGCTTTCCTCCTCAAGGCCCGAGCCCTCGTCCAGCTGGCAAACGCACACCTCAATCCCAGAGTCGCCGGTTACGTGGCGACGTCGAGTGACGAGCTCCTCGTCCTCCTCATCCTCCTCTTCCGCCACCACCACCATCATTGAAGCCTCCACATTCTCCTCTGCCAGACATTGTGCTTGGATCGACATCGCCACTGCTTCGTGGTCCGATGAGGCGCCTGAGGCCCGACTGTCCACCCTCAAGTCGGCCTCGGGCAGGGGCCGTGGCACCGTGGCGTCTGGCTGACTCACTTGAGGGAGGAGTGCTGGAGTGGTCTCAATGGGGTTTTCAGAGTAAGGAGGAGGAGGTGTTGGGGGGTGACCCACTACCTCTTCATAGTCAGGAAGCTTGCAGTCGTTCCAGAACCCTGAAAGTCCACAAATACAAACAGCTTTAGCTTTCAAACAATCTTCCCCATAAAAAATAAAAAAAAGGCAGTTGTACATCCATGTAGAGCTGCAACAATACGTTTTTATTTTTTTATAAATTAGTCAATCAACGGGAAATGTATTTAAAACAGTTTCAACAATAGAATAATTGTTTGTCATTTTTGTGAAATGGAAAAGTAATTAGCTGGTTCCAGCTTCTCAGGTGTTAATATTTGCCATTAATCCTCCATGATACTAAACTAATAATAACAACAATGGATAGTTGCAGCCCTACATTTTAGCGCCTAGACCGTATATTCCTCTGTTTATTATTTCACAAAATACACACACACACACACACACACGATAAAGAGGTTGAACATGTCATTCTATCCATCAGCATTACAGGTTTCAAGCTGCACTGTTGGAAGGCATGCCTCAGAAAACAGCTAAAACATTGAGATTTGGAAAAATAAGGCTATAACTAAGTTCCTCATGATGTCCTATGGGAAGAGCTTCAACAGCATATGATGGAATATCTGTGTGATTCTCTGTCTGTGTAGAGTTGTGTTCCCATTCTTCACATTAAGTCAAACATGTGCATTGTGGGCCTCGGACTCTGAACAAGCGGACGCCTTGTCCCACTCTGGTTTGTGATATGAGGGAACACAATATCACTGTCCACTGACATTAAGGTGGCATCTCTGCGGTCTGATGCCCTTCTGACAATGCGAGACCATTTTCTCCAATATACAAATCAGGCAATCTGCAGAGGAGTATTACAAGAACGGGATGAAGATCACCGCCTCCAATTATAAAGTTATGACTCTCTCTCAGTAAAAAGCGATCTTTTCATTCAGGAAAATTAAGAAAACAGCTGCTCAGGTATATTGTGGATCTGAGTGACAAAGATTGCAAGATTCCCTGCACATTGTACTTTGGAGGTGGAAAGTTCAGTCCTGACCCTTTGAATAATGGTGTGCATAAAAACTGCAAACATTAAGCCTGTAGGATTGCCTCAATTTGTGGGATTGGCAGAGAAGTAGCGTCATCAAAGACAACCGTATTATAGAGAAGCTATTATAGTCTCCTGAGACATCTCAGGGCAGATTTAAGTAATTGAATTTCCCAGCAGGACATGAGCACATGAGGATCCCATAGGAGATGCTGGAAACAGTTGCTGTAGAAAAGATAATCTGTTCTATGCTTACACCACCACAACCCAGTGTGTAACTCTAGTCTGGATTCAACATGCATATTCAACATAAACATCTGAGAGAGCCCTCTTCATCCAACGGCAAGACTACTCACTTAGATTGAGTGGTGGAGGGGAAATGAAGGAGCTGGAGGCTCCTTGGTAGGCCATGAGGCTGATCTCACGTTGACGTTGCTCCTGCTGAAGACGCATCTTAACCCTCCGATGCCGGTAGGCACAGCAGCAGCTCAGCATGATGATGAGGGTCCATACCAACCAGAACCCTATCAGGGGAGTACAGACCCTTAACTCCAGGCAACTTGTGAACAGAGCCAGGCTTCCCTTGACACTAAACAAGGCAAAGGGCTATAAATCCATGGGCATAATAAATCAAACATAAATTGCAGAGTAATGTAATTTATACTTTTCAGTATATTTTGTGTGTGATAGTGAAACCAATTTGAGAATAAAACACAGATTAAACAAATCAACACACATTTTGAGAGAGTTAAACCTACAACATCTGAATGAAATGGACAACAGGTATGAGATACAAACATATGGGATTCATACGAATAAAGAATTGGGAAAAGAAAGCGTCAATAGTAACTTACACCAGAGCTCATAGTAGTAGGTGCAGCATTCTGTCTCTCCACAGCAGTACCCCATCTCACAGCGGTACTGCTCATTGTTTACCCCGAAACAGAACTCCTTCCCCTTAAATACACACAAGGGGTACACAAAGTGAAAGTCAATCACACAAGTAAACAAGAATCCACTTCGCAAGCTGTTGATAGACTGACCTATTTCTAGAATCTATTTAGCCTTGGCATTTTAGTATGTTTACACGTCCGTGTTAAGTTTCTGTACTGTAATGCTTATGTATACAGGAACATATGTACATTCAGATGTATTTTCTATATTACAGAGAGAATGATAAATGTTGCTAATTATCAAGAACATAATTTGGTTTTGAGAGTAACCTGTAGCAATAAACCAATGACGTCAATGCTAGTGCCAAACAAGGTCAGCACGTCAACAATGTTGCAGATAAAATGCTAGATTGTGATGGTTAATCTCGTCATCAATTTACTTCGATTTAAAGTTTAAAACAGTGGTTATTGTAGGCGATCAAACTGGACAAATTGGGGATGACTGCCTGGTACCAGTTAGCAATGGCTAACGTTAATCTTGATACACTTGGTTTTCAAACTGTGAAAATAAAGATATTAAAAACACATTCGTGCATCTCGGAGCTACGACCTAAACATCTTCTAGCAAGTTAACTGTCGAGATATAAACGAAAACTTTGACTCGGTGACGTCATACGCGAACCGTGCCCAGTTTCCTTTGTGGAGGAGACAAAAAGGATCGCAGAGGGCCTTCCCCCACCCCAGGAGCAGCGGCGTCGAGTGAGAGCGTGAGCCGACCCCGGGAGCGCTGGCGACGGGCTTACCTGCACTAGACAGGTCCCGGTACAAAGAAGACCTACAATGGATCCCAGTGCTTTCTGCGGCATCTTTCCGGGTTGTCGGCCGTTAACACGACAGGAATCATATAGCAGTCGGTCGAATCGTTGACTATCGAGGTTTTAACGAAGGAGGCTGTTGCAGGTTAAGTGTTCAGCTTGCCGCACTCGGACATGTTTTTGTTGTTCCTTGACTCAGAAACAGTAGTAGTAACACGAAACGCAAGCGCCTTTTCAACTCTAGGGGGCGCTGCGTGTGCGTCTGTGAAAACATATGACACTTTTACAAATGAAATTCTTCCTGTTCTTTTAATGGCAAATTGCAACCGGAAGGAGCGTTTTCGACTTGTAGTTAGTCCTGGGTCGATAAGTGAAGACATTCAAATAAAAACATTCAACATTCAACATAAAAACCGTGTTGCTAAAAAAATCGTATTTAATAATGCCATTAATTGTTATGTATACAACACTCAAAGGTTAATTCTCAGTTTAGGTTTTCCTCGAATAAACCTTCACATGGTAATGAATAAATAGGCTAAATAAAACTACAGAATATGCGCTTAAATAAGTCTACAAATAGTAAATAGTATATTAAACAATACATCAATGCAAATAAATAATTTCCACAGTAAAAGAAAGACCAAATAAAAATGTAAAGTACGTTTGTTATTTCTGTATTTCTTATTTTGCATGGTGCATTTTTAGTCCTCCTTTTTTCGTTCTCGTGCGGAGAGATGCTGTCACGTTGTTTACGCTGACGTCACGGCAGCACAAGTTAACAGTTGTTTTACCAAGAAGCATGGTTGGAAAGATGTTAATCCACGTAGTCGGAGCAAGCGGCCACAGCCACAACACCTGAAGAAAACATGGTGAGTTATAACGATGCAAAGCCGCTTTGGAATCAATTTATTAATTAAATAACGTGGACATTTGCTTTTGTATTTTCATTGAATGATATTTGTTGTTTCAAGACTTGTGTCTTATTGAAAACTGTTACAGCTACTGCTTGCTAGCATTGCATGACAATGAATGTTGTGTTAAAATTCATATTAATAGTGTTGTGTACTTTAGTATGTTGATGCTTTGACAACAAATCACATTAAAAGGAATGTGGCACCTAGTTAGCGAGATGATTGGATAGAAAACTACTGCATTAGTTTTAGTTATCATGGGGGGGAAATACCAACAATAGGTAAATATTGATGATAATGAGTTGTCACGGAAAAATAGCTATTTGAAATTGTAATAGTTTTAATCTAAAAATGTTTTATTCTCCTTTTGGGATCATTCACTCCCAACAATACAAATGTAACTATAATGCTTTACAGGTAAAGAAAATATCTGGACAAATTATAAAGTTGCAAAAACAAGAAAAAAATCCTCATTTTTTAAATATGTGCAATGAAATGTGCTGGAATTATTACTTTATGTGTCCATTTGTCTATCGACAGAAAATCAGTTGTTTCTACATTTGGCACAGCACGTCACAGAGTTCATAGACAGCATTGTCATCTTAACAGAGCACACAGCGAGGTAAATGGCTTGAGCCAAAGTCTTCCTCACCACCCTCTGGACACGACCCATTCACATGTGCGCATGCTTAATCTTGGCCAATGAGAGCTTTTGGCCTGATACATGTGTAGGTCTCTGCAAACGGCTAACGGCTAAGTCCTCACGCTCTAGAAGAAGGTGAGGTGAGTGTTAAACCTCCTGTACACGCTGCGTTTCCTCTGCCAACCCCTGACGGCATGCTGACCTGCGAGGATTGCTGCTTTACCCGATACAGCTTAGGCCATGTAACAACATAATGAGAAAGTGCTAGCAGGTTTCCCGATGTCATCTTTGAACCTGCTGTTCCATTGAAGTCGCATCACCTCTAATATGCACCCAAAGGGCCTGTTGTCCATTCTTCGGCGGCTGAAGCAGACTCCCGAACAGGAGGTGCGCTTACTGTTGCTTGGCTTGGACAATGCTGGAAAGACCACTCTGCTGAAACAGCTGGCAGCAGAAGATATCAGCCACATCACCCCCACACAAGTACAAATACACACACACACACACACACACACAAATGTTCTCAAATTGATACATGTATTCATTTTCCAGTCACCAGATTTCGTAATCAGGCTTTAATTCACCTGTGTAAAACAATGCATGGCATCTTTCGACAGGGCTTCAATATTAAGAGTGTTCAATCAGCTGGCTTCAAGTTGAATGTTTGGGACATTGGAGGTCAGCGCAAGATCCGCCCCTACTGGAGGAATTATTTTGAGGACACAGATGTACTGGTAGGCTGTCTTTGATGTAATTAAACTGGTGGTTACAATAGCCAGAATTAAATATATTCAACATCTATCATCCATGTTATGAACCATTTTGCTAATATATATGACTGTGTTGTTTGCAGATCTATGTGATTGACAGCTCAGACAAGAAAAGGTTTGATGAGACGAGCCTGGTGAGATCTACATTCCAGTTTCTTTAAAGGAGGGCAATGATAAGATAGTTTTAGTGTGATTATTAAGGAAAATGTGCTCATTGTAGGACTGCAGACTCATATTCAAGCATATTTTCTGATGGTATTGAGTGCAATTAAAGCCCCAAAGTAAATATAATAATTTATTTTGACTATGTCACATATATCACTGACAACCCTTGTGTGTCTATTCCTCCAGGAGCTGTCTGAGTTGCTGGATGAGGACAAGCTCGCTGCTGTCCCACTGCTAATATTTGCCAACAAGCAGGACCTGATGACAGCCACCCCAGCGTCCGAGCTGGCAGAGAGTCTCCATCTGCACATGATCCGGGATCGAATGTGGCAGGTCCAGGCCTGCTCAGCAGTCACTGCTGAGGGAGTGCAGGTAAATACAGTACACACAGTCTGCTAACACAGCAAGGATGGAGACAGCATGGGCTGCAGAGTGGCCTTGGCAATCAGTTTCATAACTCACAGGACCAAGCGAACATGGGACTTTCTATTTATTTATAGTTAGTTTGATTATAATAAGAGGCAGCAGCGAAAGGTAAGATAATAAACATAACTGACTTTAGAAAGAATTTAGGACGTACAATAGGACGACAGCTCAACCGAGGACAAAATGTTAATATTGCATCTGTTTATGTCACATTAAAACTTCCGGTAACACTTTATAATAACTGCACGCTATGAAGCATTAGTTAAGTATGAGTAAACACTTAATTCATCATTTATAAAGCATTGTTCCACACTTTATAAATGATGGATTCCCCATTTGTAAATCAAGTATTATATAATGCTTCTTAGCGTGCAGTTATTATAAAGTGTTTAGTGTTATTTTTGTGTCTCTCTGTAATATTTGGTCATGTTAGAGGCAGCAGTGGCCTAGAGAAGTCTCTCTCTGGTCCTATCGGTCGGTAACCCTTTATAATAACTGCACGCTATGAAGCATTATATAATACTTCATTTACAAATGGTGAATCCATCATTTATAAAGTGTGGAACAATGCTTTATAAATGAATTAAGTGTTTACTCATACTTAACTAATGCTACATAGCGTGCAATTATTATAAAGTATTACCAAACTTGATGTCAAATTCCTATGTTCATGTTAACTGACGAGCCAGCAGCAACTTTGATGTTACGATCTGTTCAGCCTACTCTGGGTGTTGAACTGAGGACAGGACGTCTCCCTACTCAACCTATACATGCTCTTTATAAGATTGCCTGGATTAAAGGTCCCAAATTAAGCATGTTTCTCACAAGCAAAGAGGCTTTGCTGTTGTGTCTCCACCATATGAGACACAAAGCCCACTGCTCCTTAAATACTAAGGATGGGTCAAATGAAGAAAATACATTTCCCCACTGTGGGACTAATAAAGGATTAATTACATTATTGTATTATATTATATGTAGAAATGGCTCCTATGATAATGTCTCACCAGCCGCAATAAATTCCTATCTCCTGACTAATTATAGTGACCTGCAAATCAGCATTAAACCCTGTCCTGTAAACATATTTTTAAGCTGTGGCTCACATGGATTACATCTCACTAATTTTAACAGCACGAACACATTGTCTGCTTCTTTACAGGATGGCATGACCTGGGTTTGCAGAAATATAAGGTTTGGAAAGAAATAATTCAAGAAGCAAAAGCTCCGTGAACAACTGCAGTTGCACTTTGTATTTTTTACTTATGCTGTCCATGACCATAATGTGTTTTATAAGTACCACTTTTGTCAGTCTGTGTTCACCTGGCAGCATAAAAACTAGAAGTAGACGTTTTAAAGACAGTAATGATAACGTCTTAACCCTGTCACTGCATGTCTTGTAATGTCTATATTGTAAAAAAGATTTACTCAGACTTGTTGTGCATACAGTTATTTTTGTAATCTGGTACTTGGTATGTAGGCATGAATAAAATTCTGTATTTTGTATGCTGGATTCATGACTGACTGGTGTCATATGACTGTGAGTATCTGTATTTAAAGCTAGAGGGCGGCCTTGCGCTAGTGTTGTCTCTCAAAACTAAATGCCTAATTATGAAATCTACTACTTGCCATGAATGTTGTGGCATCCCATGTCATATTTGATTTGTTCATTTCATAATCGCCAATCGTTTCTCCAGTCTATATAGTATGCTCTATTGCTAACCATAAAGTCTAATCTTGAGGTATAAGGCCATAAACAAGGCAGGCGATCATCATATATAATATATATAGTTCATTTAGTGATGCTTCAACATTTTGCCAATTTACACGTTCACAGAGCTGCTTACGGCCTCACTTCCGTTCTGCTTGGGTCCAGGAAAAATCTGTACCATGAACAAAATGACCATAAAGCATGGACACTTACAAATGCACACAGGTAACAGACCTCAATACATCTCTCTTGCATACACAATAAACCCTACAGAAACACCTTGGTCATTCAATTACTCAGCTGCTCACCTTGTTCACCATGATTTACCACAAGGCAATTGCATATTCTGTCTATTCTTTCTGTTTTGTCTTTTGCAGCACTTTTGCCACAAAGCCCACTAATCTGAACTGGCCGAGTGTGCCGCTGTGGTCCTATAGGCCATTTACATACAAACCTTTTCCAGGACTAATAGCCCTCCAATACAATTTGCATTTATATAGCCCCCTTCATACCAACATGATTTGGCGCCTTTACCCATGATAAAAAATAAACCTCCTCCTTTGGCCTTGAGTTACTGCCCTGCTGCCGCTGGTGAGTGTGCGTCCCTCTATGTATGTAAGGTTGGTTGATTTTAATATGTCAGAGTTGCTTGATCCTCCGATGGAGACTGAAACAAGGTGTGGAATACCTCATGATGATTCAATGTGGGCTTCGGCCTCATTTGGTCGTGTGTTATCAGCAATACAGCGCACTTGAATATTGTTGATACAGCGGTGTCAAACATTTGACCAGGCTCAAGAGCCACAAGGTAAATATTAAGCCACAACAGATATTCGTACCGACCGTTATTCAGTTGAAACTTTCAATTTGCTCGTGCAAATGCATCCAACACTTTTACAAGGCTCTATGGAGCATACACCAAAAGAGAAGAAGAAAAAAAAAAAGTAATGGATAAGGAAATGAAACCCTACCATGTGAGACTGAGAATAAAATGCCCCGTCTCTTCCTTTGGAGTGCTTAATCATTAACATCTAATCCGTGTGATTATCGCTCAGCCTGTAAGAAATATACCCAATTACACATAGAAGTACTCTGATAAATCTTTCCAATTTTATCTACGAATAGTGTGTGCATCACATGGCAAACGGTGTGAAGTGCCTTTAAATCCCAAATGAATAAAATTGGATTTAGCAAATAGAAGAGTGGATTGGAGCAACCAGTCCTCGTTACCTCTGGCTCTATCGTGAGCGAGGTGAGGGGCAGTCAGGCCTGCAAAGGGCCATAAATCATGGGACTTTCCCAGCTACTCAGGCCCGCACACCGGCCTCCCACACAGGGGAAACGAAGGGCAGAGAGTCTGATTGACTCTCAGGGCCAGAGAGAGAGAAAGGGGGGGCCGAGATCCTGTGACTTAATTAAAGTGTTGTGTATCTCACACACTGTAACTACAGCTCAGTCACTTTAGTGCTACAGCAGCAGGGGTTATATCCTCAACCACATCTGAAGAAAAATGCAGAGGTGCTTTCAGGTTGTGTGGAGCTAATGTCATAAAGAACTACATATTTTGAGACCGGTAGTTGCACCAAAGCATGTACATGCACTTTATGTGTCCTCTCATATAGTTGACCCGTGATTACAATGATAATGCATCAAAGGTGATTCTGTGACACGATATATTTACAAGGCAGACATCTACAATACACTAATACATCTGTACTACTGAGAAGGAAAACATACTCTAAACATGAAATGCTTCTAAAACAGGATTACATTTTGCAATATTTGAGTGTATCAGCAAATTTAACAGGGGCATGCAAGTATGCATGTACGTATGTATGTACCATGATTAAAATGTCTTATTCCTCTTTCGTCTGTTCCTGTTTGGGAACAGTTAACTAAAAACATTTCTATAAAATAATATCTGTAATAAAAGGAAAATATCTGGTTCTAGCATCTCTAATATGAGGATTTGCTGATTTTCTCTCTCTCATTTAATTTCATTGAAAATCCTTTGGAAGAGAATTTGTGAGGGACATGTTTTTATGACATTTAATAGACCCTACAATTAATCCATTAATCAAGAAGATAATTGGCAGATCAATCAATAATGGAAATAATTAGTTCCTTCCATAATCAAGCATGATACTTGATGCCAGTGTATTGATAATGTATCATAATACTGTTAACTCTGTATCAATAATGTCTTGCAAGAGGACAAATATTACTGCATATTTATTCCACCCGTATTCAACCCAATAAAAAAAGGGAACACATTATAACTGTAATGTTAAGGAGCATGTATGGTGGAATAGCTGCAGCTGAATCACTCAGAAGCATCTTTATCGTAACAGCAACAGTTTGTCCTCTGCCTGGACTTGTAATGTAAAAGTGTTCTTCTGCTCCCCCCTCAAATTAAACTCCCATGTACCTTGTAACCTGCGACAATCAAAATGAATCTGGCTCATCCCTTCAGTAACAATTACAGCGTTGGGGAGAGTTTGTCCGGCCAGCACAGCGTCCCTCCTGCCTCATTCCCAGGCCAATCCTTTATGATTAAGCAGATAAGTGCTGGTACTGGATGATAAAACAAACGACAAATGTCCACATTCCTCTCATAGCTCCTTTGATGTGTGTGTGCCTCTCTGGGGCTCTTACCTCTTTAAGCCCCCTTTGCTTTAATCAAACTGCAGAGTCATAAACAGCGAGGGATGGGGACTGTAAAAATGATCGGGAGGCTCTATCAGCTGGGGGACGGAGGTTCACACCTCAGAGCGGGTCAGACGCAGAGTGCGAGGGGGTCGGCCTGGTAGGGGGTCCATGGCTCCATTTGATGAGACAGGAAGCAGAAAGGGAGCGATGTCAGGGTGAAGCAAGAGGTTGTGTGGTAATGCAGGGGTATGATACCACACATTGAGACTGACTTCCCATTTAGCTAATTCAGCAGGTAGAGCGCTGGAGGATCTGGGATATGTCCTGTTTCAGATTGTGCTTCTGGAATTAGGGGTTTTATTACAGAATTTGTATGATCAAATCTGGGAGTCCATACATTATGCTTGTGTTTGTTTGTTTTGTATGTTCAAAACAGGTTACAGTGTGATATTCATGATGCAAAGAGTTTGCATGAGGAAGATTTCCCATATCTTTTACAGAAAAAATCTTTGTTCTCACTAATCAACTCCTTGTCACTCCTTTTGTGTTAAAGTAGTTTCACTACAAATCACTGCAATTGGAAAACAATCATGTCCAATAGATAATAACATGGGTTAACTGTAAGGACCATAAATCAATATCTGACTGACAAGTGTCTCACTCTTCACTATAGCACGAGGTCAGAGGTCATGCTCTTGACCCCTCACCGACCCTTGACTCCAACTGCACCGGGAGGAAATAACACTTTCCCTCGTCCGAAACGTTCACAGATTGACTGATTGCTCTTATCATTTGCCGGATCTGGTCCAATTCTCTTTTCTCTGTTTCTCCCCCACTCTCCTTGTCCCTCCCCGGCACTCATAATAACACTTTTTATCACCTCTCGCTGAAACAGAGACCCAGCACCATCCGTCATTACGGCGCACACTGACAGCTCCTCACACATGCATGGATTTTTACATTTGACTCAATCCAGGGGCTTACTTTACTGTAACCGATTCAATATTCCTCAAATGAGCCGACCGATCTATATACACGCCACAGTGGATGGGATGATCTATTGCACAGCCTTAATAGATTTCCCAGGCTTCAGAGACTGGCTAGTTTAGGAGACAGGGCATAATTTGTGCAATAAAAACATAATTATTCATTTGACTTGCTTGATAATTTATGTTCTTAGGCATTACAGCTAAAATGTGTGTGTGTGTGTGTGTGTGTGTGTGTGTGTGTGTGTGTGTGTGTGTGTGTGTGTGTGTGTGTGTGTGTGTGTGTGTGTGTGGGCTCAGGATTGGGCGGCACCATATTGATGAATCCATTCTTAAGTTTGTGCTTTCTTAAATACTACCTTGTTTCAATCTAGTGATTACTAAATTGAGTTAACCACCATTAAAACATAAGTATTAGCAATAGTGGGAAATTCCATAACTCCGTCCAATAAAAAAAAAGCTACATCACTGCCAAGAATAACAGTTATAGTGGGTTTTACAATATATTTGACCAACCAGACCGTCCTTTGTACACGTAGGTCTGAATCTGTTTTGTTTATATCTGCACACACACGTGTGTGAGTCGGTAGTATTCATGTAATTCAGAGTGATAGGAAAATATCTGTTTAAGATAACGTTAACCTGACCAACGTTTAGTCCAATGCTGCAATTGTAACAGCATCTTTATCCAGTGAAGTTCTGTAAACCTAGCTAGCACTGTTCATGTAGTTTGTTTAGAGTGATAGGGAAATATCTTAATAAGCTAATGTTAACCTAACCAAAGTCTAGGCAAATGCTGGCAAAAAAAAATTATTATGCAAGGTGTTTTTAAGCTTACATCCTTATTAAACAGCATTTTGATGGTAGTATTCATGTAGTTTAGTTTATCGGTATGAGGAGCTCATGCTGAATTAACTGAAGATATTTAGCCATTCAAGCTAACGATGCCATAACATTTTCCGCTTGTCCACTAGATATTTGTAAATGTACATCATTATTAAACAGCATTTTGATTAAGTGTCAGATCAGTCTTATCATCCATATTACCTCGTTCTCTCGTCTTAACGTGTGATAAACTAGCAAGCTAACGTACGTTCTGACAGTTGTTTCAGTTACACGGGCAGTCACAACTGATCTCTATGTGAGCAACCAGCTCGAGGACTAGATGCAGTTTAACAAACTGAGAAGAAATTCAGAGATATCACAGTACACAAGACAAACAGCTTAAGTGTTACCTCATCTTTAAATAAAAATAATCTGTATAGCCTGCAGCAGTATAAATAAAATGTCCACGTTTATGCTGCTTAAATAAATTACAGCAGAACAGTGGTGTGTATTTGTGCACAAATCTCTGCACTGTTGTGTCTGACAAACTGAGTGTGTGTGTGTGTGTGTGTGTGTGTGTGTGTGTGTGTGTGTGTGTGTGTGTGTGTGTGTGTGTGTGTGTGTGTGTGTGTGTGTGTGTGTGTGTGTGTGTGTGTGGGCCATCAGAGAGGCAATAGAGAAAAGGGAAATACTGTTTGTTTTTATTTTGTTTATATCTCCCTGCCTTTTATGGCCTACGCCGAAGCTTTGCGAGTGCCAGAGAGGGTAAAAGAGAGGGAGAGAAAGAGAGTATTCTCAATTTCCTTCTAAAAAGAAAATTCATTTGCAGTTGCTAATGTAATGTCACCGTTGTGTTTACTGAGCGTGGATGATGTATAGGGGATGTTGCATTGAGTGAGACTGCTTAATGATGCATAGAATTAAGTCTGTGGCTTTCAGCTGAGCTCCCCTCTCTCTCTCATACTCTCTCTCTTCCTCCCTCCCCTTCTCTCTCTCACTCTCACTCAGACTCCCCATTCCCTTCCTCCTCTCTTCCCTCCCTTTTACCTCTCTCTTCGTTTAATCCCCACCCTCCTCCTCCTCCTCCTCCTCCTCCTCACCACCACCACACCAACCTCTCTCTCTTTCCCTCTCAGATGCAGGCTGTCTTGGACTGTTGGCCACACGTTGCTCTGTGCTCTGTTGCCTTACTCCATCAATCACTACGAAGGGGAGAGAAGAGTGTGTGGAGGGAGGGTGGGAGGAAAAAAAAAAAAGAATAGAAATAAGATATGGTTGGGAAAAAATGAGCGGGATGAAAACACACACATAGGGTATAGACATCGCACAGTTTTAAAAAGCTGGAGGGAAGGAAGCAAACGAGTGGGAAGAACACCTCTTCCATTTAATGATCTGCTGTGCACGATGGCAGTCCAAATAATCTCCTGAATACTGTGTGAATATGTGCTGTGTGAATATGTGCAATTGTGTTATTACCGGCTCTCACTATGATTGTAAGTGTATTGGGTCCAGGGACGATGATGATAATGATGATGATCATGATGATGTGATTTTAGTGCTCATGCTAACGATTATTACCTGAGCGAGATGACTATCTGAGTGGGATGAGAGTTGAGTGGGAGGAGTGAGTTGCAAGAGAAAGAATAAAGATGTTTTTTTTTTAGGATACGTTGGAAATGTATTCCTTAATTCATACGTCGGGAAGTGATGTGACTGAAATACACCTGTTTCCTTTTGTTCTGCGAATATCAACGTCCGTTTAGGCTACTGCTTAAAATTACAGATTTTCCTGCTTTACAAAAACTGAAATGTTAATTATAGGAAATAGCTTTGGTTGATTCTGTGTTCACTCTACTGTTAAAAAAAGCATTAGAAACCAAACAGCCTGTTATGAAAAGTTGTATTTAACGGACATCTCTGAGAGTCCATATATAGATATGTAGATAACAGGGCCAATAGTGGTGGGACAAGTCACTTGTAATATTAAACGTGAAGCACTGAGTGTATTTTCACGTCCTTAATTTAGCCAATAGACGATGCAAATATATGGAGTGTGATTTAATATTTTGAAGGATGCTATTTTTGTGTAGAAATACAATTCAACCGATCAAAGGGTAAGTGAAGTCCCCAAAAAAATCTCACTCATTTTACAAGCTTACTGCAAACTAAACGTATGAAGCTCTTCCTCCATATGAAGAATAGTTAATTATATTGCTATAATTATGAGACATTAATAAGTTCATTTGGATCATTTTAACACATGTATAAAAAAATTAAAAAAAATAAAAAGTATGCATTTATTATGTCACATCTAAATGGAAATATTTAATTATGGAGCATATTTTTATATTTTATATATTTTTTTAGTTTAATGAATATCGGCTCACCTGTTTGTGGACGCCCGTGTCCGTGTACTTTGATGTACTTCGGCTGTTTTTCATGGCCTTGGCTCAGCTCATTAGTTCCTCTTTTGGATATTAGTGCTACATTATATTTTGACAAAAGTGTGCCTCCAAACTTTTTGCAACACTTTTGTGGAAGTCCATTTTCTGTTTCTGTTTCTCCAGGTCCAACGGAAATATTTTTCCAATTTGATGTGGAAGAACTTGCCCGGCCCTGAACCTTATCCGTCACCTCTGAGATGACTCTGAGTGCACTAATGCTCCTCATGGCTCAATGTGAAAATCCTCTCAGTGAGGAAAAGCAGTCATAGCAGCGTATTAATGTTTTTTGAGTGAGATGTCCAACAGACCCTAACAGATACAGGCCTAACATTCAGGTGTCCACGTTTTGATTTGGCCAATTGAGACCGCATGGGATCAAAGTTGGCCCGTTACAAAACATACAAAACCAGCCGTCTGACAGTGTTTTGTTTGCGTGTTGATTTTACAGTTTCTCCCTCACATCCTACTCCTTCATATCTCTCTCTCTCTCTCTCCCTCGCTCTCACTCACTCCATTGCTCCGTTGTGATCTAGCTGTCCACCCCATTCATCATCCCGCCACTCTCCCTCGCACAGAATTATTATTTCTTTGATGTGTTACTAGTTGAAAACAAATCCATTTTTCCGGCCATCAATTTATCATTTGGGATGGGGAGTCACACTTGAGTTGTAGGGGCAACCCCATTTCCCCAATTCCAACTTGCACTGTGTGTGTGTGTGCGTGTTTGTGTGCGCGTGTGTGTTTTGACGTGCGTGTGTTTGTGTACATGTGTGAGTGTTTATCTTTCCATGTGGAATGCGTGTATCATGTTTAGATGAGAGCTTTCTCTACACGTGAGATGCAGGATGAGTCAAATCAGAGGTAAATAGGAGAGATGGGAGGAAGCAGTAGTTTGGGAATGTGAGTGAGAGGATGAGAGAAAGGAGTGTTTGTGAGAGAGAGAGAGAGAGAGAGAGAGAGAGAGAGAGAGAGAGAGAGAGAGAGAGAGAGGGCTTCCCTCTTCCTCCAGTCACCCTCCTTCACCTAACGTCTGTGATAATTTATCACTCCTCCTAGCTTGGCTGACAAACTATTTGCAGGAAAATGAGTTTTTCCGCCACGGATTTGTCCTCTGGGAATAGAAAGGGGAGCTGCTGTGTTTTTATTCCACCACCCACACACACACCCACACGCACACACACACACACACACACACACACACACACACACACACACACACACACACATACAGATATATGGTTGTTCTCGTGCACTCGTGCGTGCACACAAACACACACACACGCACACACAAACACACTAACACACCCACACACACACATGGATTGAGGTCTCCAGTATTTATTGGGGGGAGGGGGAGGTGGTTAAGATAAATGAGGTAAATTAATAGAGTTACTGAGGGAAAAGATCTGCTTCCGCACCAGCAGATCTGCAACTGACACACAAGAGATGAGCACACACACCCGCTTCCTCTCCTCCCCCTCGCTCGCCCCCCTCTATTCCTCCCTCCTTTACCTGCCAGGCCATCTCTACCTCCCTCTCTCACTTTGCTCTCCGGTCCTCCTGATCCCTCCTTTGCCCTCCCGCAGATGACAAATGTAACACTCAGACAAACAGCGATCAGGGCCATACAGCATAATGTCAGCTTAGATCAACACGGGGACAAAAGCAAATATCACAGCATCAACACTGCATTACACGCGGTGTGTGTGTGTGTGTGTGTGTGTGTGTGTGTGTGTGTGTGTGTGTGTGTGTGTGTGTGTGTGTGTGTGTGTGTGTGTGTGTGTGTGTGTGTGTGTGTGTGTGTGTCAGTAATACGCCGGCTGACCCGGGTCACTGGATTCCAATCTCACTTTCAACCTCATCAACCAAGCTATTGACAATGTGCTTGACGGAGAATTACACGACAGTAAAGGCCTAATTACATTGCTATTACCCAGGGCTGTCCATAATCGTCAACACGACGCATCAGTGGGACATCACAGCAGTAAATCTGCAGGCGCTCTCTCTCTTTCTCTCTGTCCCTCTTAATGCCTGTTACCAGTACAGTGTTACTGTACTCTTTCCACTTTATCGTCTGGTGACAGTAGAGACAGCCAAATATACGGAAGCCATGGTCACACTTGCAATCAGGCTAATAAATATGAAATGAAATGTTTGAAAATATGCATGCCCATTTACCCGCTTCCTCCCTAGCTTGACAATAAAAACGTTCATACTGTAGCGGCTATATGTGTGACTTTATTTAGGCACAGAGGTGCTTTGAGCAAATTGGTAACATACTGGCAATGCCAAGGCTAATATGCGAATGTTTAGCAGATAGTGTTAATCACGTGATCTTGGTTTGCATGTGACAGTTAGCACTAAAACTCAAAGTGCATCTGAAGCAGATGGGATGAGATAAGTTTTGAAGGTACGTGGTCATAAAAAGTATTGGACAAATTACAGTTTTGACATGGTGATGCATGAAAAAAGTTCAATTCTGGGTCTCTTTAGCAAGTTAATTTGAGGTTTTGGTTTCCTTCTGACATTCGGTTTGATATTTTCTGCACTACAGCTACATGCTGTTTGGATAAAGAGACTCCTTTACCATCCATTTGATTAACTCAGTGCTCTCGGCTTGTAAGATGGCACCTGAGTTCTCATGAGGACTTTCATCTCCACAAGCCTCAAAAACATCACAGCCAACACTTATGTGATGCCCGTCTCCCCGGAGACCGACTCTGACTGACAGGCATGAGGACGAGGTCCACTCTGATGGACCGCTCTGATCATCAAAGTCTACTGCAATCACTAGTGTGTGTCGATGGGGGTGCGTGTGTGTGTGTGTGTGCGTGTGCGTGCGTGCTTGTGCGTGCGTATGTGTGTGTGTGTGTGTGTGTGTGTGCGTGTTTGTGGCCTTTATCACCCACATTGAATTAATTAATATAAACCACTATAAGGTTGGTGACCTCTTTCACTGTTACGCTATTTTAGGAGAAGTTCGGAAGTGAGAGGGTCAGTAACAAACCAACAGGAACTGAGACTGAGCAGATTAACATTTTTGATTGAAGAATTCACATCTGACCATGCACCAGTCCAAATTGCATGTGGGCTAAACACAACTAAACACAGCTCACAGGCCGAGCCCCGCTGTTGCTAATGGCCATTACTGCCTGTATGCCATTGTAGGCCTCACAATAGCAATCACGCTGGGATTTTGTGTGGAGCTTGCTGGCAACAGTTATTAGCCCCCCCCACCCCCCCTACAAAAAAAAACTTAAAGGGGGAGCAGTCAAGAGAAGAACAAGAAGATTTGGGGTCCTGCACAGGGGGGGAACGTCAGCAGGAGGGACATTGGGGGGGACAGGCTGCGGGGTCAGAGGGCAACACCAAAGCGGAAATGGGAGGCACAGGGGGAACAATGGACGGGGCAGGACTAAGACAGACAAAGCTGGAGGGATGCACAAAACACAGGAAGATGAGGAGAAAAAGATGAGGGCACAGAATGGAGAGAAGCCAAAACAGATGGTAAAGCCTGGTCGCAGAGAAAGAGGGCGGCACTGAAAGGATGAAGGTGGAACAAGCTGAAAAGCTATTGGCAACACATGACAGTAACACCTAGACATGACTGGACCCCATATGGTAACAAATAGGCAACACATAGACCACCATATACATAGACCACCATATACCACCATATACATAGACCACCATATACATAGACCACCATATACCACCATATACATAGACCACCATATATGCAGAAGTGAAACAAAGGCCATCATATCACCTTAACCTTAGCTTACTATTAAGTTAATAGTATTACAGACTTAATTTAAGGATGTTGTGTTCTCGTGGTGACATACTGGCACACTTAAGGTCCTCAAAAAGCCCTTAACGGAATAGAATATGTCATTCAACACACAAATAAAGTCCAAAGACAGTTGAGTAAATACACATAAAGAATAATTGCCATTCTCCCTTATATATTTGCAAAAATATTATGATTGTGAATGTCCACATGAAGCAGGAACAGGGCAGAAGATATATACGTTTCACTTGTGAGCTGCAGCTCGTCGGCCCATAATGGGATCATCAATAGTGAGGTGTTTCTGCAGCTATTATGACCTAATTACGGGCTCATCTCGACTCGCTGACCACAGAGGAGACGTGCGCTCGCTTAGCTAGATTCATAAAAGTTGTCATTAAGTGGGTGATTTTCCCCGGGAAAGCGTTCATCTTTACGGGAGCGCGCATGGAGGAGCAAGAGGCGACGCATCAGTGCGGGAGCGCGCACTGCGAGTCCGACGTCACGCCTCTCTTAGTTTGAGTGAGGGATGCAGGATGAGAGAGGATGTACTGTTGAACATAGAAGGACACATCGGACTTTTATAAAACTCTCGGAGGGCTTTTATGTGTCAGTTAACACGGGATTCATAGTTTATCTCCATCGTTTCGCTTTAATATCCCGCAGGTGCACTCTACCCGAAACTTGTTCATAAGGGCTTTTATATCATAATACTTGTCTTGTTATTATATAGTTGTTGTTGTTGTTGTTTTTATTTTATTTTGTCCTGTATAGTTTCTGCTATTTGTCCTAAAATAATTTTTTATGTGTGTGCAATAGTCAGAAAACAGAAAATTCCAGACATTTGTGTATCGTGTCCAATTTATGTCGTGCTGTGTGTCATCCGAGCAGTTCCCTTCAGCAACATGCAGCGACCACCATATTATGCAGGTCTTATCTCCGCAGTCGGAAGTGTTCGGCCTGACCTTTTGCCCTCACCTCTTGTTGCCACCTGTCGCCGCAGGTCACGCTGCTGCGTGTTCTTTTTGCGGACACACACAAACTTTGCTCGGGGAAGTAAATCCGGAGATACTCCCGTCAACAAGACACACCCGGAGACAAGAAAGAAAAGGGAAGAAACATTGCAGATATTTCCTCGAAGTGTTCTTTTCATCTTGTGTCTGCAACTTCCGGGAGGAACATCTTATTGAGGAAGCACACGGAGCTGTTGTTCCGCTGACATGAGATATATACAGGAACTTCTAACAACGCACTTTCCACATGTAAATTCAGCCTAAACAGTTTGATAGAAAACCAGCAGGAAAAAATGATGGGACTGCGAGCTAAAGGTTTTATGAAGTCTGGCCTTCTTTTATGGTTCTTTCTGACACATCATTGTAAGTATACTGACACGATACGTTGCAGAAAACATCAAATCACTTGCACCATCATGTCTGACGAGGTATAGATGTTTAGGGAATTGTAACCGTCATTTTGCATTAAGTTGAAACACATTAAAATGATGTGCCAGCCTGTGCACATGCATAAGACATTTTAGAACAGCACTTTCCCAACTTGCACCTCGTCAGCGTTAACGCAGCATTTTATGGAGCGCTTTCTTTCAATGTCTCTCCTCAGTAGGCCTACTATTTAAACTATCTAAAAAAAACATCTCTTTATTAAGACTAATATGGGAAAGTTGACATTTGCACCAAAAAATAATTGCTATGCAGTTTCTTTATTAAACTGTACAATGGCTTTAGTTTTAAATTGAGACACGGTATGATATGTTTGCGCATTTGTTTCGTTCGAAATGAACTATTTCAATAACTATAACGCCAAGAATAGCAATAATTGTAACGAACGTGTGTTTGCCTTCTCGGATTTCTCTGAGTGTATTTCTGCAGTCAAACGATCTCTATTACGATCAACTCTTTATTTCTCTCCTTTCGCTGCCGACGTCAGTGGCGAACTGGTGGCATTTAGCATAAAGAATGTTTCTCAATTAACGACATCTTTCCTAAATAAGCCCAAAATCATATCTGACAGCATCATAACGGATTCATATGGAGCTTGAGGGGAAACAGGAAGATGCTTCATTTGGAGCTTTTTTCTAAATATCGGCCTGTGTGCGTTATGAAAGTCCGGATTTAGGGCGTGTGTGACTCCTGCCCTTTGGCAAGTGGACCTATAATTAAGCGCTATTTTAATTCACAGTATCATAGCAATAGATACCAATCTGTGAGTTTTAATCCCTTGTTAAACTCTCGGTAACCTCTCTTTCTTCTGCCACTTCTCCCCTCCGGGCTCTTGTCATTTCTCTCTGGTCACTTTACAGAGGACTGTCTCTGCTTCCATCTCAGGTTATGATTCCCTTTAGTCTCCTGTCGGTTTTATTTATTGAAAAACAGTCGGCCCATTGTCCTGCAGAGGCTCTGAGCTTTTTAAAGACAAGCAATGACGGACTTCAATCACAGGCTGACGCGATAAGGACTGAAGTTGTATTTTGGTTCTCTTTTCTTATTGTAAACCGGTCGTTAATAAACTGAATAAACGTGTGTAAACTAGTATTAAATTCTCGCAGATCCGCTGCTATACTCCAACATAAATCATTTACTTAAATGTGCCTCATTTTCTCTCGCGACAACTCCTCCATATGGCGGAATAAAGCTGCTTTTCCATCAGACAACACGGTGCCACGGACGGCTGTCATTAGAGGTGTCGTGTTTGTTTTACAGGCTCGTGGGAGACAACATTAACAGCGTTTTAACTCGGGGGGATCCTGACATGCTGGTGTGACATCACGCGGGTTCGAACCCGGCTTCACGCGGGCTGCAGAAAAGTCAAATCCTCTCACTTCCCCTGAAGCTTCAAGTCGGTTCCATAGCACGCAAGAACTCTGCATACATGCACAAGAATCTATACAGCGACCCGGAGGGAGCGTCACCTTTTGTTGCATGTTTGAAATGTGTATTTTGTTATTATTTATTTTTGCCAAATAGATGCAGAGAGGCTCAACCTCTCTGTTGTGCTTTGATCTCATTTATTTCGAGATGGATGTCAGGAGAAGAGCACCATGAGCTTTGAGACGGCCCAATTTAAATGTGATCCATGAACTTCTATGTTGCTATTTAAGACGCAGTGCCATTCTAATGTGAATTGGGATGTAATTAAACCCAAAGTGGACACACAAAAAGATGCATCTGCGGAAGAACAATCACCTGATCTGAGAATGAGTTCATGATTTAAGTTTTTATATATTTTATGTTTATATTTAAATGGAGAAAAAAAAGTGTATCTGCATTTTTACAGGACAAATAAATACACGGATAACAGGATATAATGAAGATTCATGAGGACAATTCCTCAACTATTGAAAAACCTACAACGCTTGAAAAGGAGCAATGGCGGTAATAATCACAATAGTGTTTGGGACCGAAATCATGTTCTTTAAATCTTTCTACTTCCAATTTTCTTGTACGAAATAGTCCCTAACGGGCGTTCAAGCAGACGTTTTTGGAATCGATTTGGGTTGAAAGAGCCGGTCTGTTCTCAGTCAAGTGCAGTTTACCTGTCAGGAACAATCTGTGACTGATTGCAGAAGATCCGGCACTAAATTGTGTGTGAAAGATGCCTGCGCAGTCTAATTAAAGCGGCGCTGTCGCTGGAGGTGAATGGAAAACAAGCCGTCTCCTTGACAAGTGTTCCCGTACAGTCACTCAGTGGGTGTAATGCCATCAAAACACAGGGTCAGTCATCCTGCCTTTCTTTTTTTTCTTTTTTCTTTTAGGGTGGGAGCTTCTCACTTTTCCATAAAACCACGCCTCCGCCTTCCTCTCCCCTCCTCTTCCTCCTCCAATGGCTGCAGGGCTCCGTCCTGTGCGCAGCCCCGGTTGGATAAAACCTGGCTGAGTGTTGGCTGCACACACACAACACAACAGCAGCCCTGCCTCCTTCAGCACAGCCCGGACACACACCGTCATCTCTATTACACCACCGGAGTCCTCATCGTTTTGGATAATATCACAATATCTGCAGCTGGGGGACATTTTTACTTTGAGCTGCGTCGTAGAAAGGTAAGCTCCCACTCCAGTGTGTCACTGTTGCGTTGTGTGATGTCTGGATGGATGTATCCCTCCGCAGTCCCGACAACACGGACCGGAGGATGCTTCAGTGATCCCCCCCGAAAAAACACGAGACACTGTCGACTAACTGTCGCTCTGCTTTGGGGATTCGTAGAAAATAAATGAGTTTCTTTGATGAGTGGAAAGTTTTTAAAGAGCAAAATTCAGATTCCCCTCATATGCGCTGGTGTTATTGCACAAAAGAGCCGAACAATTGTGGTGGCTTTTCAGGAGTGAATCGCAGCTTGTGTTTTCATTTTCTCCATATAGCTTCACGCATCACCCAGAAATATAATATAGTTAGAAGCTCGTGGGCTGTAGTACTAATATTGTTTCTGTCATCTGGTGCAGGCAAGTTAAACTATGTAAACTATGTAGTAAAACGCAAAATACAAAATAGAAGTGTAAATGACTGAAAGAATCGGAGAATATTCCGTAACAGAACCTTTTAATTCATTATTTAATTAATTAATGCAAGTGTAAATAATTCATAGAAACTCTCAAATAGAAAACACAAAAAAAACGAGCTACACGTGTGTTAAAATGCAAAAGTCCCGTAATAAGCTAAAATGCCATGTGATGTTAAATGTTGAAGAATAAAGGAAGTCATTGTTCACATGTACGTCATGTTAACGTACAGGCTAAAAATTATTAATTATGATTGTTAACAGGACCAATTAATAGCAGTCGTTAGTATTAACAGTATAAATGCTACATATAGTTACTTCAAGAGCCACACAGTTACATTTAGTTTTTCTCCAAATTGTTCTTGTTTTTTATGTCTCAAAAACTGATTTCATGAATTGGTTATTTATTAATTAAAACAAATATATATATATATTATTTTTTGTCATCATGATTTTGCTAATTTAAATCATTACACATACCTCACATTTTAAATAATGTGCAATTTCTAAATATGATACCAACCAGCTGCTTTTATTTTTTTTATTTTACCAATGAAGTTTGGAATTATCTTTAGATTTTTGGAGTTCAACTTAATTTAAGTAATTAGACATGGCAATGCACGGCAGGAAACCAAAATAAGTTTGACTTAACTTACTGATGTCGTCAATCATCACATCGAATCTAACAGTGTGTGACAGTCTGCTAATTATTTGGTTAATTTTAAAGTGTCCACCCAGCAGGACATGACAACACCTGACACGCTTAAATGGCATTAAAACTGCTCCTCACAGCAACATTAACAACCATTTTCACATGATAATCCTCCACTTGTCCTTACTTTTTTAATCATGTTATTCCAATAATTGCAGTTGATACAGCAGGCTGAGTCTGTGTATTAAAGAAGGGTTTATCACCCTTCTTTTCTTTCATTGGTTTTTATTGTGGAGCTGGAAGTTGCTTCAGCAGAGTGAGAGGTGCAGCAGATGGAGCCTGCATGCAAACAAGGCTTATGTGCAAAAACTACATGCCAGCTACCACATCTACAGCAGATTTAGCATCTTTTAGTTAAGAGCTGAGTTCCTAAAATATTGTCACATCTCTGAAGTCCATCTGTGTTGCTTCCAATTTGTTTTTTTATGAACAAATCAGAGATGAAGCAGCCACTTGATATCTTTAGGAAAAGCCTTTTTATTCATGTTCACTTCATCATAGTGATTTGATTGAAGTTAATTTAATTTTAGTAGTGATTTGTTTTTTTAAAGGTTAAATCATCAGTGAATTAAACACAGTACTGCAGCAAATCTTTCTCCTCAAACTTGAGTTGTTTTCACTTACACCTCCACATCATGATATATGCATTACCCAAAATAAAATACACTAATAAGATGATTAATGCAACCAGTCATTGCTGATTACGAAGCTGTTAATGAAGGGACATTTTATGTCTAACAGGAGCAGCCGTCTGGGTTGGCCGAAGGGGGAGAGGGTCACAAACTGGTTATTAAACTATATTTTTACACAAATGCAGACACACAGGCCTGTTCTATATCGCCTGAAAGGGAAATATACAGGAAGACACATGCAGATGATCTGAATACAAGAATCTTAGCTGTATTTCTTCTTAGAGACACACAGACTGCCACCAGCTGAGTATTTGAGCTCAGAGGCATCCCACATGACAAACAGCCAGTTTGATAAACCCCTGTCCTCCTGCAGCGTGTGGTCGACAGTGCGCTCAGGAGCACACTCATGCCAGACGAGGCAGGACGGGGAGTAAAAACACTTTAACTGGGACAGCGTGGAGCCGACCGTCACGTTCAGCTGGTGGAGCAAGGACCAAAAACTCAGGGATATGTCCAACTACGCTGGAAGAGGTAAATACACAACACAAGTTGGCCTCTCGGACTCCTGTGAACAGTTTAGCTGAACACATTTGGCATTTGCTCACATGACTTTCCCCTTTTATTTCCCCTTAAACTTGAAGTTTGGAAAGAAAGAAATCTCCTAAATCCCCTTTTCACATACAATCACTTCGTAAATGGCTCACATCCCACCCACTCAGACGTTGTCAGCAGATATACGGGTTTATTTGTCAACAACTTGAACTCCTTCTGTGGGTGTATATAAGTTGAGGCTGCTGTCTAGACAGATAATACAGGACAATAGTCAAAAGTCTTCATAACTGTTGACAAATACTGAACATAAATAAACCTAACGTCTTTACATCTGCTTACAACTGCATATAAACCATTTATTAAATGTTTACGTAAATGCAACATAGGGGGACTTAAAGTCACTAAAACTTGTTCCAGCTCTTTATTGAACCTATATGATGTGTACATGCTTGTGCATCATCTTCTACAGATGTATCCAATATCCGGCTTAACATTTGGTATCCCTGGGATCTAGAATTTAAAATAAAGTCATGTGGGTTTGAACCCTGTTAGGCTGTATAGCATGACTCAATATGAAGCCTTTTTTGGAGAATGTCAGCCTACAATGGGATTCAGGTGTCTCGTCTGCTCACTGTAATTCTTGTCATCTCCTGTGGTCATTGTGCAGGATATTGAGGTCGTTAATTAGTTGGCACTTTATGCTGTCCGATATCAATTTAGAATAATCCTCCCATCTATCTATCTATCTATCTATATATATATATATATATATATATATATATATATATATATATATATATATATATATATATATATATAGAGAGAGAGAGAGAGAGAGAGAGAGAGAGAGAGAGAGAGAGAGAGAGAGAGAGAGAGATATCTTTATCAATGTCTATCTATCTATCTATCTATCTATCTATCTATCTATCTATCTATCTCTCTCTATATATATATATAGATATAGATATATATATATATATATATATATAGATATATATATATAGAGAGAGAGAGAGAGATAGATATCTTTATCAATGTCTATCTATCTATCTATCTATCTATCTATCTAAGTTTTCTCGTAATGAATACGCGCTTTGTTTTTTGGTGTGCTCGCGGTGTCTGTGCACCGCGCGCGTGCACGCGTGCGTGCTCGCCGCCCCCCCGGGTCTGCTCGACTTTAATATCCTGCAGGTTGATGAAGCTTGGCGGGGAGATTTTTTTCCACACTCCGCTGGCAGCGTTAATAGAGCCCCCCTCCTCTCCTCCTCTCCTCCCTCCCTCCCTCCCTCCCTCCCTCGGCCTCGTCCGGACGCCGTTTGATGTGGAAATGAAAGCTGGGAAAAGGCTGAGAGTAAAAAGGAGCGTTTCAATGGGTTAAATTAAAAGCAATGGTGTTCTTGCAGAGTCACCACCGTGCAGTCTATAGAGAAGATAGTGGAGGCTGCTGGTGAACCAGCGCGCGCTTTGTCTGCTGTTTACCGGGGAAACCGGTTCTGCTGTTTTGGACCTTCTTTTGCGGGAGCCACATTTGACATGCCCTTTTGGTTCATTTAGATCAATGCACGTGCAATATATTTGATATTTATGACTAACTGTGTCAGTTTTTTTTTCTTTTTCTTTTTTTTGCAGTAATTCAGTGATCTTACAATTTATTCAGCATTTGCACAAATCAATACACTGGTATCAAAACGACAAAATAAGAAAGTACCAGCTTCACATTTAATTGATCATATGAATATATCGCAAATGGAAACTACATATATTATATTTGGAAAAAGCATATATGTGAACACCAAAAAAAAGCAATACCACAGTTTTCTTTTATTCCGGTAAAAAGATTAAGAATAATAATTAGTATTATTCTTTATAACTATAGACTGAATTCTTTACTAAATCTAATGTTTCCAAAATAATTCCCAAGCACACAATAATGACAGTCAACTTCACTGTCGCCCACCAAGCCTCATGTTACAGCCCTCAAAACAAATTAGTGGCCATATAAATGAGAATTGTGAGAATAAGCCTGCAGGTATTATTATTTATAAAGAGGTGATTAACCCGCAATTAACCAAACAATAGTCCATTTAAAAGAATAGCTTTGCTGCTGGGTGAAATTAAATAGGAGCATAATAAAATAATCAAAAGCGCTAATAATATTCTCATAATTCATATTTGATAGAACAGTTTTTCGAGACCCAAATAAAAAAGTCTCAATGTGTTGATAATAGACTTCTCAAAACTTAAAGATCCAACTTTATTGATCCATTCCCCTTAAATCTCTCCTTTTTAAAACACAAGTGAATGAATCAACCCTGAAACATGAACGTCCACCATTACTCACAGCCGCCTTGTTGGCTCACTGCAGTGAAGGTTCGTTTCTCCTTCATCTCCTCCGTGTCCTCCACTTTTTAAACACAAAACTTCATTATGCACCTGACACTGCTACAGTTATTTATGACAGACACGTCTAATCTTCTGCTTGTTAAAGCATGATTGATAAATGTTGCAGGTCATTGCAAACGAGCGACAACATAATACTCTGTTTTTTAATTATTTTACTGTTTCTGATCAAATTCTTGAAGCTACAACACTACGATTTACTCAGCTTTTTTTCATGTTATGCTTTTTGGACAGCTTCTCTTACATTATTCTTTGTGTAGTCGTATGAATGTTTCTGAGAATATTCAAAGAATGTTTACATATGGACACCTGCGTTGTATTTTTTTTTTACATTAAATTAGTTGATGACTCAAACTTGCATCTCAAATAGACAGAAGCGTCTGTATGTTTGTGTATTTGAGCATTGGAGGAGTATCTACGTAGTGTGTGTGTGTATTTGAGCAGTGAGGAGTGTGTAATGTGTGTATTTGTGAATTATTCATCGTCAATGACTGTGGAGATGATTGTGACCACGGGGACAGCTTCGAGGGATCTAAATTGCAATTAATTAATTACTCAATTTTTTTCTTCTGAGGTTAGTCTTGGTCAGCAGTGTGTGTGTGTGTGTGTGTGTGTGTGTGTGTGTGTTACTTTGCAGTGTGGTGACGTTGCTGTGTGTCAGATCTCAGGTTCCAAGACATTTATGAGTGTTCATCCCCCCTCCTCCCCAGGTCATGGGGGTCTTAACCAACTAGGTGGAATGTTTGTTAATGGACGTCCACTTCCGGAGGTGATCCGGCAACGCATCGTGGACATGGCCCACCAGGGGGTTCGGCCCTGTGACATCTCCCGGCAGCTCCGAGTCAGCCACGGCTGCGTGAGCAAGATCCTGGGACGGTAAGCAAGCGCCGTGCTCAACTTCCTGTTACTGTTAATCCGCCTGGTTGTGTTCTTTAAAGCTGTGAGAGTCAGTTTACTGATCAGGAACACTAAAGTAGTGACTGAAAACCTCAATCTTCTTCCAGATACTACGAGACCGGCAGCATCAAACCCGGCGTGATCGGCGGCTCCAAGCCCAAGGTGGCCACTCCAAAGGTGGTGGATAAAATAGCAGACTACAAGAGGCAGAATCCCACCATGTTCGCCTGGGAAATCAGGGACAGGCTGCTGGCGGAGGGAGTGTGTGACAGCGACACGGTGCCCAGCGTGAGCTCCATTAACAGGTGACATACTGAATTATGAATGAAATCCTGTTAGAGGCACAGATATGCCACTGCGTCTCGGCGGCTTGCAGACATCTAGAAGAACTCGTGCATCTACTGAAGATCTCCTTTCAACCATTGTATGCTGTCATTATGGCGACGCTTACACCAATCAATGTACACATAGTGTTGAATGTGAAATTATTGCTCACTAAGTTGCGTTTCTTCTTTTTGTTTCAGAATAATTCGAACAAAGGTCCAACAGCCGTTCAATTTGCCTCTGGATGGAAAAGGTCTGAGTCCAGGACACACCTTAAGTAAGTCTTTAGCATTTACACACACACACACACACACACACACACACACACACACACACACACACACACACACACACACACACACACACACACACACACACACACACACACACACACACGTGCACAACGGAGGTGGTATCACCATCCATATCTCCAAGCATTATCACATGATGGTGAAGGATTAAGGTTAAAGAGTGCGCTCATTGTTGTGTAGGATTAAGCTGCTGACCTTTGTGGCTGCAGGACTAGTGAGATGTACAGTATCATTTCCGCTGTCCGTGTCTCAAATCTGTCTGTCTTTGTTTTACTCCCCGTCAGTCCCGAGTTCAGCCGTCACCCCTCCCGAGTCTCCGCATTCAGACTCTTTGGGCTCCACCTACTCCATCAGTGGCTTGTTGGGTATCCCCCAACCCAGCGCCGAGGGCAAGAGGAGCCACGATGACAGTAAGAATTAGATCAAATGAAGGAGACACCACACAATTGGCACCATTTTGACATCAGCTGTGTATCAGTGTAAAGGATGGAAGGGGGACGAAAACAACAACTGTCTGATAGTTTTGGAGCAACACACTGGAGTAATCTCCAAATCCAAACACTTATATTCAACTTTTCCAAGTTTAGTTTGTGACTCTGTTGCATACAGTGTATTAACATTTTGCCTGAAGTCATTCACTCGGACATATCATGTCTCAATAAGCTGAGAAACACCATTCACTCTTCAAATGGCTTTATTTAATAACTAATTTGACCTTTATTTGACCTGAAATTCATTAAGAACAAGTTTTTTTCTGTCACATGAGAGAATGGTCCAAGAGGCACAAAACAAAGAGCGATGAAGTGTTTAATACAAATTCTTTTAGATTGAATTCAAAATACTCCATTCGTCGCTTAAAGGGCAATTTGAGGCGTGCTCACGTACAAACACATGAACAATTTATTCACACACTTAAAAGTTTAACCTCATTTTCTATATTGTCTTCTTCCAGTTAAATGGTTCAGTCATTTCAACATTTGAATAATGAAACAAAGAATTCCTTCTATTTTGTATGTCTTGCCAGAGTAATTTTTGATAGCACAGATGCTATCAAACAAACCACACACATCACGCGTAAACCTCTTTTTCCCGCCCTCTCGTTCTCCGTCTCTCAGGTGATCAGGAGAGTTGTCGGCACAGCGTGGACTCTCAGGGTAGCGGAGGCGTCCCGAGGAAACAAATGAGAGTGGATCACTTCTCGGCCGCCTCGCAACATCTGGACTGTGGGTTTGATCGTCACCACTATCCCCCGGACTCATTCGGCTCCGCCTCCAGCAGCAAGACGGAGCAGGTACAAAGCCTCACGCTCAATATGCACACATGTTTATAAGGAAGTCATGTGGAAGTGCAGCTCCAAAGGGAACACAGTCATGTATAGATATCTTTTCTTATACTTTCAGATTTATTTGGGACTGTAATGTGAAAATATCAAATCCTGCCTTTATTTTTTTTAACTTAATATTTGCATATTTGCTTCTACTCATACATGAGCACACTTTACACCAATAGCTAATCCCTGTTCATCATCCTCAGACTTTGTACCCGCTGTCGCTCATCAATGGCAGCCTAGACGAGGCCAAGACCAGCCTCTCGACATCCGGCTCCGCCATTGGACGGAATCTGACGGCGCATCAGAGCTACACCATGGTGACCGGTGAGACGCTTAACCTTACATGATGACCTTTGACCTGCGCCAAGCACCAAGTCGAAGCCGTCAACATGCTGACTCTTACCATCGGCATCTGTTAGGCCGTTTGCACAGCAGCGCCCTGAAACCGCTCACTCTTTATTTGTTTTTGACATTTCACTCTTAAGTTTGTGCTTCCACTCATGTTCACCATTCGCTTTCATTCTCTCACCCACCTGCACACCGGCCGTCACCGCCTCAGAGTCCCTACAGCCCCTGCCGCTCTGTCTAAAACAGGAAATGTCCCCAGAAGTGACGAGCACGAGCCCCTCCCCAAACATGGCATTGTCCAACCTGGCGTTCGTGGAGCTGCAGGCGCTGCAGAAGCCCGTTTCTGTCAGCAGCAGCAGCAGCTGCAGCAACTCCAACCATTTCCCCAACGCCTTCAACTCATTCTCCCATCATGCACCAGTGTACGGGCAGTTCAGCAGTCAGTCTATCATCTCAGGTAATGAAAGCATCCATTTCATTCATGTTCACACTCATCTGGGCTGTACAACAAGGGTCAATTAGTGCGCGGATACTTTCATTATCGATTAATCTGCCAATTATCTGATGCGATAAATAATTTGGTGTATGGACTGCAAAAAATAGTGAAAAAACGCTGATCAGTTCCTAAACCCTTCCTCTTCAAATATCTTGTTTTGCCGAGAACTCGAAAACACTCAATTTACTCTCATACAAAACAAAGAAAACTAGCAAATACTGTCGTCAAAAATCACTGAAACGGGTTAGTTTGGAGCATTTTTTCCTGAAATAAATGACTTACATGCTTAACCGTTTTTAGCATATTTAGCTCTGACAAATAGTAAAATAATAACGCAACTTTCTGTTAAAGGTGTGTGTTTTTGTGTGTGTTTTCAGGGCGTGACATGGTGAGCTCCACCCTGCCGGGCTACCCACCACACATCCCCTCCCCAGCTCAGTCAGGATACTCCTCCTCTGCCATCACGGGGATGGTAGCAGGTAATGAAATAGAAATGAAGCTTGTTTTTCCCTTTTCCTACAATTAAAAATTCCCTTTGAGAATAAGGGGGGAAGTAAAAAAGCACCAAATGAGTCCGGCAGGTAGAAAGAAAGGAAAGGAAAGGTGATGAAGGCAGGACAATAAGGAGTGAATGGAAGCTTGCAGATTAACAGGAAGACAGGCTGAGTCAATGAGTAGTCTGCTCAGTGTGTGTGTGTGTGTGTGTGTGTGTGTGTGTGTGTGTGTGTGTGTGTGTGTGTGTGTGTGTGTGTGTGTGTGTGTGTGTGTGCATGTGGGCCCAGGGGGTATACAGGGAACAGGCTGGGGGTTCCACCCTGCTGCCCACACCCCCCACCCAGACACCTCTGACCACACATCGCCATGGGAACCAGGGGGCCCAGGAGGGAGATGCAGGGTGGGCGGTGGGGGGGGAGTGTAAAGTCTGGGCATGAGCGAAGAGGAGGAGGTCTTTGTGGTGTGTGTGTGTGTGTGTGTGTGTGTGTGTGTGTGTGTGTGTGTGTGTGTGTGTGTGTGTGTGTGTGTGTGTGTGTGTGTGTGTGTGTGTGTGTGTGTGAGCGCGTGCGTGCGTGCACGTTAGTGTGTGTCTACATCAGGATGCCTGCATACGACCAGAGTGTGTGTGTGTGTGTGATGTGCCTTTTTTATTTGAAGTCTGCCCTCCGAAGCGCGAAATGAGAGGGTCTGATTTATTATTTTTCTGGTGGGCTCGCTGTGAGGAAGCGTTGATACACAATTACTGAGTGAAAGGGGGGGAGTGTGGGGGGGGGGGGTTAGGGCAGGAGGAGGTGGAGAGGGAGGGGTGCAGGGATTCATTCCAGCCAACATAATTACCAATTAGATATTAAAAAAGAGAAAAGAAAGAAAGAGGAGTGGCAGAGAGGCTCAAGCAGGAAGTGCAGGACGGAGAGCGGAGGAGGAGCGATGCAAAGGGCCGAGTGCTGAGCGGAGAGGGCGGCGAGGCTATAGCTGCATGCACCAGTGGGTCGAGGGATTTCACCCTCAGCCATCCACCTGCACCACAGATTAATGGTTTACAGGCTGCACTAACTGTTGGTGAATTATGAGCTAAGCCTGAGCAGACTCTGGCGCGCACACAAACAGTCCAACCCCGCAGAGCCCTCGGCGACATCTTAGCTCTGGCCCTTTAATAACGATCTTTGTTGTATGGATGTGTTGTATCTGGTGTTTGATGAAGTTCTGTTTGTCTCGCAGCGGGCACAGACTATGCGGGTCAGACCTACAGCCATTCGCCCTACACCTACAGTGAAGCCTGGAGGTTCACCAACTCCAGCATCCTGGGTATGTGTGTTTACTGCTGACAACCTCATTACCTCTAAATGTATTGAGTTTTACTACAAGGTAATGGTTTTGGCCTCCACAATAGGAGACAAGCTTAACTTGTAAACGTCCCCTGAGAATTAAGAAAATAAGCACTACACTGACATTTTTTTTTAAAGGCCGTATAAGAGGAGAGACTCACCAGGAAGTGACGTTCAAACTGCCACTATAAGGCTTATTACCTCAATTTCTGTGTTATTTTCCCTTATTCAACCCATATTGAATAAGGGAAGTTCCATTAATAGGTTTGGAAACCTCTTTTACAGCCTGCAGGCAGAAATCAGGCAGAAATCAGGGCTCAAATAAACCTAGACAGGAGTCCTTTAACTTCCTTGTACATGTCTATTCTAGACAATATGAAGGTGTTCCTTCCCATCTCACATTTGCACGTCACTACATTGACATTTATCAATTTGGCCGACCCTTTTGTCCAAAACAATACCAATGAGGAACGATCCAGATGGATCCAAAGTGTAACAACAATATAGATGTTTGGGACACAAAGCGGTTATTGTGTCTTGTAGACGGAGATTGTGAAGATCAACTCGCTCCATTTGAAATAATTACGTAATGATAACATTAAAAGGTTTAAACCCTGTTTTTGCTCTGATAATGTAGACTATATGATGAACTGGCATCATGGTGTAAATAAGCCGAGGAGCTCTTTTTCAGAAGTACAGAGGTATGTCAGTCAGGGTTTTTGGGGTAAATCTCCTCCACTGCATCACCAATCAACCCGGTAAGAAAAGGAAAGTCCTGCATCTCTCTTATCTCTTTGATTATTCCTCGAGACTCAAGAAAAAAGGGTTTAACCCTCAATCTAGTCTCGCAGGACAAACAGTCCAAGCAGCTCAGACTCTCGGCTCAACCATCTGCTGTGAAACCTCAGATAAGATGGATAAAGAAGGTCTGATCGACCGACACCATGCGCCTCCCAGTTCTGAAGGCCTCCATCTGTGTCTCCCCCCACAGGTTCTCCCTATTACTACAGCACCGCCTCCCGCACCGCGCCACCGTCTTCAGCCGCCTACGACCACCTCTAGTCCCTCGCTGTCCTCCACCTGGACCAAGACTGGAGAGCTCAACATCAGCTGACACTTTCTGATTCCGGACCGAGGCAGGAAAGTCACAGCAGGACGTGAACTTGAGACTCTGCTGACGGACCAGCAAAACACGTGTTATTTTACCACACCTACTCATATGTTATTTATTTGTCATTATTGATGCTGTCGCTGACTCATGCACGTTTACACGTTGCCCAGACTCCTCCCATGCAGGGCCGGAGACTCCATGTTTCCAGAGACTCGGCCTGGAAGTGCATATTTTCAGTTTAGAGCTCTTTGATGCTGTTTTGGCCAAAGACTTTGTTTCCTCGCACATCTGCAACCCTGACACCACGGATCCAGTGAATACGGATATGCAACGTCTTTATACTGAACTATGCCTGCTTTTGTTTACAATGCTTTCTGTCCTATTTCCCCAAATTGATTCCTTTTCTTGATCTGCGTCTGCTTGCAAATAAAATGTTACAACTTGTTTTCACCGTCAATTCAGATCTCAAGAGCTTTTCCTGTCGTGAAAAAAAGACTAAAGGGTGACATGTTAAATCACAATTACAACAAAATGCCCACATATGCCCCTGGAAGACAATTAATATATTTGTCTATCGCAATATGTACATATTGTAAATGATGAATTACTCACAGGGAAGTGATGCAATTTGACTCAGAGAATGACTGATGAGGGAGGAGGATGATGGTGATTTGGCTACAAAAACCAACAAGGCTTGAAATACATTTGTTTTGCTTGGAATACATTTAGTTTGCTGTCATGCTGATGTTCTGATGTTTGGTAAGAACTGTGACTATTTTTTCTTATACTGTTATTAATATTATTGCAGATGTAAATAATGAATTTCTAAAGAATTATTTTAATTAAAGCATGACAAATTTACTGTGTTTTACTGTGGTCTTTTTTTTAAAGGATGGTTTTGATTTCACAAACTATAAGATGATAATAAACGAATCACATCTTCTGAAATTAATACTTTAGCGCTAACAGTACTGAGATTGTTTAGAGTGCTGACGTTTACTTACAAGAGCATTTGATTATAAATATCAGATTTGTATTATTATTATTATTATTATTATTATTATTTATAGTAATAGACTGGTATACTTACTTAAAAGCCGCCTAAAAATGTAGCTTTTGTATTTTTTTGCACCTCTCAGCATTTTTAAAAGGACGAAAGCAACGATCCTGAAAACACGCGCATCTGTTTAATTTCTTTTTTTATTTTCTGCATCATGTAGTTTTATTTGCAATTATTTCGTCCCTCTTTGCGGCCTCATAATTGCGGCGCGTTAACGACGCCACGGTTCGGCGGTGCCGCGGCCCACCTGGTGCCGCCGCGTGGGACGGCGCGAGGATGATGGAGAGGGAGGGTGAGGCCGCGCGCGCGCGCGCTCCATCTCCGAGACCAGCAGCACGTGAAACTGGCTGTTTAGGCGCGCGCTCAGACAGCAAGCGTGACACACATGCAGATATTGCATCGTTTTGTAATGATGAGTGTATTACCAGATATGAGTTTAGAGTTTATTATTATTTTTATGGTTAAAATCAAAGGAATTAGCCTTTGTGAAAACAGCGATGATTAATTAATGTGCGAGAAAACAAACCTTAAAACCGTTTGTTTACTTACTTAAATAATATACAACAGCATTCAGACAGAGCAGCCTATATTGTACTATTAATTAATGTATTACCTGGTTTCATATGAATAGTGCAAACAATCTCACCACAAAGACCATTCTGTCTGTGGTTCTGGAGCTTTCCATCACAGTTTTCATGGCATTGTAAATATGTCATGTGATGTAACAATACAAAATCTGATGTGTAATACTAAAAAGTTTGAATAATATACAATATATTTATATACGTGAAAATATGCAGATGTTTTAGCACAGAATATTTACCAATATAACAAATATTTCATTTACCAATGTACATTCAAGTATATATTTACTTTACTATGTGTTTGTGTTTGTTTTTTGGTAATGTTTTCTTTTTTGTTTACTTGTTTACTTATCGGGTAAGCCTAAAAACACACATTTTTGTTTTATCGGTTTATTTTTTTGTACATTTTAAAATGAAACCATATCCAGTAACTTTAGGATTTCCATCAGGGAGGAAACGAGCGCTTGAACTTGCCCCAGTTTCAGTTTTATTTATTGAGTCTCATTAGACCACTTCAACCTCTACCCTAATTCTCAGTTCAAGAACTCCTGTGTGGTTCATGGCCTAATTCATCATTAAAGAAACCCTCAAGCCATTACATAACTCTTGAATGACGTTTTTTGTCTGACTTCTGAGACAATCACTTAAAGTCCTCAATATCAGTTCAGTCAGAGCGGTATCTGTCCGCTGATGGAGATCGGCCCTGACGTCTTTCTGTTTACCGTATGCACTTCTCTTTCTCTTTGCCCCTCCAAGCCTCCCCTCTCCTCACATTTCACCGTTTTCCCGACTCATCTCTTTACACCCCTCTCTTTGTATCCCTCTCCTGCGGCTGCACTACTGTACACACCCTGTAAACTTTAAACAATAGCTGCACTTCATCCCATTGTTGTCCAAGTGGCCTGCCCCACTCCAGTCAGCCCATCAACTGACTGGACACTCTTTCATTCTTTCCAGTTCCCTGCTCAGGCATGCAGAAACACACACACAGACACACACACACACATCCATATACACTCATACATACAGAGGAGCTTTCAAGTTGATGCGCCTCGCAGGGACGAAGGTAAACCTTTTCACCCAACCCAATTTCAAATTCCTCATCCAGCTGATGGCCGGCCAGAGAAATAACAGCAGTTAACGTTAAACATTAACAGTCTCACTGCCAGAGGAGTAAAAAACTAAACATCACGCTGCTACACACAGCAGAAATAACTCTTCTCTGTCTCTCTCTGGGCCTATTAGCAATGAGGTTTCGGGCCACAGTGCTTCTGGTAATGAGCCCGGCAGCACAATACAGGCACCGGGCCGGAACAGCTGAGGGCAGACAAAGCTGGCAGGACGGGGACTTACTACATTTAACACAGAGCCATACTAACGCTGTGTCCATGTGTGTGTGTGTGTGTGTGTGTGTGTGTGTGTGTGTGTGTGTGTGTGTGTGTGTGTGTGTGTGTGTGTGTGTGTGTGTGTGGCTGTGTGTGTCTCTGTGTGTGTAGGATGGAGGAGAAGGCATGTGTCCCATCACCATTATGGGGACAAACTCAAAGACAGAATGGGGGCCCCTGGAGAAATTGCTGCCAAAAAGGCAGCAGAGGAGTGTGTGGCAATCAGTGGGCTGACGGGTCGGGGTTGTCCTGCGCCAGTCATCTGGAAAGTTCTCCACTTATCTCTGGGCTCGAAACACTGGGCCATCCAACTCAGCCTGGCAAATAAGCATTATGCAGGCTGACAGAGTTTGTCCGTCCAAATGAGCTGCAGAACACGCTGTTGTTTTAAACTTTGAATGGCAGCGCTGCTGTGTGGGCCCCGCCCGGTTCAGGCTTCTTTGTGGCCCCTTCGGAAAACCCAAATTGTGTGAGTGAACCCATCACCTTGTCTGTTAATTGTTTAGCCGAAAGCCCGGCTGATTGTTTTCAACCCTTTGTCATCTTTTTTGTTTGTTGCATTAAACAATCCTCTTTGTCTTTGGATATTTAGCCGGCCTTTCAGAGTGTGAGATTCTCACCTTGTTGTGTTAACTTTGCCAACACCGGCGTCTCATTCTCCTTTTTCATGCACTTAACAGGACCAACAGTGTCAGTAGTTCTCCTTTCTGACTGATGGAATTGTGGGAGCTGTGTCCCAAACCCAACGGTCTGATAATCTCGCCCACTTCACGCAACAATTAGCCAGCGTGAAGCCGAGGGTCGGCAGAATTTGAACTTCTCGCTCAAGCTCTCCTTGTTCATTTTTCACACTTGAAACTATTTTTCGTACTTTTCTTACGTAGAGCCATGCATGTACAAAAATGCATAAACGTGAACATAAAAGTAATGCTGGGGCTGAAGGGAGGGCTTTAGTTCAGGTATTTCTTATTAAAACAAAAGACAAAGCATTGGACATAATTCTTGACCTGATAATAGCACTTGATGAGAAATTAAGGAATCACCAAAGATGTTACAATTCATCCTCAGGTGGATATGAATACCTGGCTGCTAAATGTATTTCCTGTGGTTGAAAGCTTCGTTAACACTCATCCTTTTTTTCAGTTTTCGAGGACTAATATTAACCTTGAAACTAAACAAAGAATAGCAGTCACGACACCCAAAAGAGTTTTCCTCGTGGTGCTGCGAGAGGCAACAGGATTCATCCACTATAAACCATTAATGACGAAAGAAAAGTTTGTGCTTATCCATCCAGGAAATATTTCACTGTGTAATTGAAACACTTGACTTCATGGTGGTGCTAGGAAAGTCAAAGATGAAATAAAGTCACAAGGATTCATCCTCTGGGGACCACAAATGTCCGCGCAAAATGTCTTGAAGATCCATCAAACGGTTGTTGAGAAATTTCATTCTGGACCAAAGTGGTCGACCGACCGAACGTTGGTACGAGAGACAAAGGGCCTCCGAACACCTGAGCGGACTTCAAATGACAACATCTTCCTCCAATTTCAAGAAGCTATCTAATCTCCTCCACCTTTAACCATAATGCACCTGGAACAAATGTGCCAGTCAAACAGAGCAAAGTGGGGAAACAGAGGGTGTTTCTGTTTGGGAGCAGAAGGAGAGAGGAAACACAGGTGCCCTGTGTCCGACCAGCCTATTAAACAACACACAGGGCCTGAAGGCAGGAAGCTGCTATTGACTGGAAGACATCAAGAAAAACGCACCTTTCAAGGCACACACACATTCAACACTATACACACACATGGAGGTGGATAAAATCTGCCAGGTATCAGGTACTGCCCTGAGGGAGCGGGCTGACCTGTGGAGGCCGGGGGAGTCAAACACGGCTCATTCAGCGCCACAAACACATCCCGATAATGCTTTCTTATCCTCAAATTAAACTGTAGGTTCAAGATCATGAACCAGAGACAGAATGAATGCAAATATGAATTCGATTAGAGTTAAAAACAGAGTCCTGTTTCGAGTTGAAAGATGAAATGAGATAAGATGGAGGAGATAACTTCACTAACATTCTTGCTACGTTGCATTAACCTATGGAGTGCCGACCGGTGTGTTTGTCCTGTATCTTGAAAGCCAGAGTCTGTGCCCGAGGAGTGTTGTCAGAGGCAGGAGTGTGTGTGTGTGTGTGTGTGTGTGTGTGTGTGTGTGTGTGTGTGTGTGTGTGTGTGTGTGTGTGTGTGTGTGTGGAAGAGGAGAGGGCAAAAAGAGGTCATGCGTTTCAATGCCCTTAAGCAAGGCACTTGCCTTAACTCTCTCAATGAGAGGCTCCGTTGCTACAAAAAGCCAGCATTTGTATAAGAGCTATGGAGGGTCGGCTCTGATGAAATCTAAAGAGTGATGCATGTTTGGGTCTGATAGGCAAATAAAATGAAAATGTCTGGCCATGGGAGAAGCAATACTAATGAGTGCAGTCTGTGGGGGGGAAAAGGCAGGGGAGATGTTTTTCTTCAGTGCTTCCCATTTCTTTCACATCAAGTTACAGCGATAAAGGAATATCACTTCCCACTGGAAATTACACTCACATGGAAGCCAAATATATTGACTGCGTTGGCACAAAAGTACAGGAGAGGTCTGGCACAAGCGGAGGCTCGGAGAGAATAAGAAGAGCGTTATTAGTTAACGTCTCAGTGAAAGAGGAGAGTAGCGTCTCAGTGGAAAAACAAAACCCCTGAAAGGACCGCAGAGAGGCTTCGAGGGCTCTAGACGACAGCAGTGAAGAGCGAAGGATGGAGGAGGGGGGGGGACACCAAGAGTGAGACAAAAAAAAGAGGGATTTTTTTTTTCAATAGCCAAAGTGGAAGAAATCAAGGGTGCAGATAAGAGATCAAAAGTAACAAGTAGAGCGTGCGAGGCGTCGGTAGCAGATGGAGAATGTGCGTCAGGAGCATTGAGGCAAGAAAGAAGAAGAAAAAATCCCGGGGATGAATGTGAGTGTTTACAGCACGGTTTATGTTTGCTGGCATTGTTTGCAGGTGCTAATATTTACAGAGCATTTCAGAGTCATTGAGAATGTTGAGCAATGTTCAAAGCAACGCTGTGTGTGTGAGGGGGAGGAGGAAAACGGGGAAAAAGAGGGTGACCTTACGTGTCGGGGTCTCTTTTTTTTTGGAGCCCATGCTGGACAAGCCCCTAATGATCACAACTTGAGCTCTTGCCTTTTTAATTACCCACCCAGGCCTGACTGAGTCGCACAAAGCTTGAGAATGGAGTGGCGCAGATGGAACAAAAACAGGCCAATTCCTTGGGAAGGATGCCCTCTGAACCCAGCAGCTAATGCAGCCCCTGCTGCTGCAGCCAGTCATTATTGTTGTTAGAGAGGAGAAGAGAGATGGCACTCCAAAAACAAGGCCACCACCACTGCTGAAGTCATGGTCCACAGGCCATGTGAGAAGAAGCTTTTGGTCGAGAGCTCCTGTGTGACGCCAGCGCACAACGAGAAAAAAACCTCCAAGCGCAGACGGCGCGTCCCAGTCGGAGCATAACAGATTATTAAACATTTCAATTTGATCTGAAGAACAACAGGCGCTAATGGCTGCCTCTCGCTGTAGCACTTCGTCACAGGCCCGAGAGCATTTAGGTTATCCAAGATGGCGTCGCCTTGCAGCGTCGCCTCCCGCCCCTTTCAAGGTGCTATGATGGCCCCGAGCGCCTGTCACTCATGCGGCCCATCAGTCGCCCTCATCTGCTGAATCTGACTTTATCTTAATGAGCTGTTGTTATTCCTGTGAATGAAGGGAGACGGCTTCCTTTCATCGGACAAGAGGTTGAGCTTTATCACGTTAACTAAGCACCGCAGATGATCCGTCAGAGTTTCACCTGTCTGTCCAGGATGAAAAAGTCTTAAATAAATCGGAAACAAGGAGCTTCGGCTTTAACGCAACGTCCGCTTGTCCGGTGCCTTGATCCAATTCAGACACTCAAACAGTCCCTGTCTGTATTGTCTGTGTTCTTCATTGCGTTTCCTATTGTCACATCACATTCCTCTGTGTGTGTGTGTGTGTGTGTGTGTGTGTGTGTGTGTGTGTGTGTGTGTGTGTGTGTGTGTGTGTGGAGCAGGGGGGGCTTAATTCCAGACATCCTGCTCTTATTGTTGACCGCCCCAGGTTGACTGCTGCTCAACATGTCAGGCTGAAAGAGAACAAAATGGGGCCCGTGCCACTGAGAGCGATCACACACACACACACACACACGCACACGCACACGCACACACACACACACACACACACACACACACACACACACACACACACACGGTCTGCTTCATCTTCTGTCGTTTTTGTAGTTGCGGTGACAGAATAATTCAAAATTACACCTGTATTATTTGGAGGAAGTGACTGCAAAGTATTTGTTATCGTAGTTAATATACGTTTGATCAGTCTCACCCTGCGGCCCCGTGATTCATGTTGTAAAATCATCATATCATACCCAAAAATATGTATTTTGAGGTTAGAAAGTACATTTTCTCAAAATGTTTAACACTATAAGATTATGTTACACGCTTGATGACACATTTGACTGTTTGAATATCAATAATAAATTAGATTTCTTTGGTGAAAAATCTAACAAAAAATTATTATTGAAAGGTTGAAAATGTTACAAAAGTGACACTGATAAAAGAGTATTGCTGCATCTGTTAGTGTTTATACTCACCTTGTTGTGAAAGGAACAATGTTTGTATCTGACATTTCATCTGGCAAATGAGCAAATGTTTGAATTACTACTATTTGTTTAATCTAAATTAAAAACTGAATTACAGGCCCTCCAACCTAAAGTGTTGACACCATGAATAGTCTTACCCAGACTGAAAGATGAACAGAAGTAACATTTTATTTTTCCCGAAAGAGAAAATAATACATGACATTTTGGAAACAAAACCTTCATTTGAAAACAATATGTAACAATGTCATCAACATATTGTACACAATATAAAAAAACAATAAAAGTGCAATTCGGCTATTAAAAAAAACACAAACACACACACACACACACACACACACACACACATCCTGTTCTCCTCCATTCACTTACAGTTGTGCTATACTACAGCACCCTCTAGTGGTTTACATTTTAAAGGGACAATTCAAAAGAACAACCAAAAGCAAATTCGTACTTTGTTGAGTTCGACTACAGACCAAAGTTAACACAACTAAACTAAATAAATAAGCTCCAGACATTTTGAGTCACTCAGAAAATTGACCAGGTTCCCACTTTCTTTCCTGAGAGAGATTGAGGGTTTGGGATTCCCTGAGGTTTACATTTTATATAAAAGTGCACAAGATAAAAATGCATAAAAACAAAACACTAACTTGCGGAAGCCTCAGATATGACTCTGGTGTTTCTTTCCTTCTCTGCTCAGTGCTTCCACAACTAACCGGCTGGTCGGCTCACAGCAGCAGCTCATGAAACACCGCTTAATTAAACCTCTTTATTCCACCGAGGAATGATGGTCCTGCGATAAGTCCGTCTTTCTGAGATGTTGCGTTTGACTTTGATCACCGCCGGAAGGGCCATCTCCAGCTCCAGAGAGGGGCTGGAGTGGGACTTCTTCAGGGCGCCAATAACATCCTCTTCCTCCCCCACAGAGTCTGCACACACCGCTTTATCAAACTCTTTCAGGTCCGCGACGCTCAACACGCTGCCGCCCGTCTTCTTCACGCTCTTCCATGCCTCCAGACCCTGGATGTAGATCTCATAGCGACACATCTGCAGGGTTTCAACAGGCACAGGATCACTCATGGGGATTTTAACACTCCTACACACACACACACACACACACACACACACACACACACGATCACTCACAGCGCATTCATTACCTCGTGCTGCAGGTACTCCGCTCTGACGCGATGCTCCTCCAGCTCCTTGGCTTTGGCTCTTTTGCCCTCTGGCAGGTTTTGCTGCAGGTACAACAAGTCCTCTTTGAAGGACTCCAGTGTTCCTGCATAAGACTGCAGCTGACGCTCCTGCACAGGAAGAAGAGCAGCATAACAGATACGAGGCTTTATACACATCATCGTGAAGCAAATCCTGCTGAGGGACAAACAGAAAGTATGAACCCTGTCGTACTACAGCTGGTGAAGCATTTCAGGAGTTTACGTCCAGGTGTGTATCATCGGTGTCTTTACTGTGAATGAAGTCGAATTCAATTCAACGATAAAAAATGCACCGTTGCTCTATTCAGTACACTCAGATGTTGCTGATAGAGATATATATATATATATATATATATATATATATATATATATATATATATATATATATATATATATATATCATGTACTTCCTACATGTTGCCACAGCAGGCACTGTTCAGCAAAAACGAGGATTTGAACTTTAACACTTTCACTGGACAAAAGCGATGGAATGGAAATCGGAAACAATTGCGATTTTAGGAAATTCACTTAAATGGCTGCATGTATATCATGGTAATTGCTTGTATATGGCATGTGAATTGTGACTTTGGAGTTGAAGTTGGATCGTACAACAAGTCTTAGTAGACAAAGCACATGCTAGATTCATAACACAAGTCATAACACAGATTCAGTAAGAACTGTGTACCATGAAAAACTAAAACATTTTGGAGCAGTTCAAATACAATGGTGGTTTTGCTATGTCACGGAAGAGCTAAATCGAGCCATACAAATAAATGAAAATGAAATTATCCTTTATTAATCCCCTTGGGGAAATTCTTCTCTGCATTTGACCCACACTCATACACAAAATGACTTCGGGCAAGAGTGCGTACCAGAGTTTGCGCAGACTGCGCTGAGGGGAGGATGGGTCTGCAGAATCTCCTCTGAGAGCCGACGGCGGCGGGGAACGGAGGCGAGGAGTGAAGAGCCGAGACCAGGTTGATGCGGCTGATCCATGAGTACATCTCCACTTTGGATCTGTAAGGAAGAGAAAACAAAAAGGCGCTGACTGTCCGACTCTTTGACAAACAAGCACGCACACACATATATAAACACACCGCTGTGACTTACGAGGCCTGGAAGAGTAAAACCCTCCAGTCGGCCGTCTGCAGACGGAAGACGTGTGGCTTCTTGGTGTAGTCGGCGGCCTGGTCGGACAGAGAGTGGTGCAAACTCACCACCTCCTCGTCAATCGGCTGATCCCTCCTGTAATCATCCTGACGCACAGAAATACACTCAATTATCTACACTGTCTGGAGACAAATCGTTAATATTGAGGATCCCATTGGATGAGTTACTCACCTTCTGCAGGTAAAGGACCATTCCCCTCACCACTCCGTAGAAAGTCTTCCAGCCTCTCTTTCCCCACGGAGCTGCCACACAGAAACATTCAGCAGGTGTGTGAAGATTTGTAAGTATTGATATAAAAGCCCTCGATGATGAGCGCCACTTCATACAAATGAGCAACATGACCAGCAATGATCAAAATGCAGGGTTCATCAAGTAATGAAAAGCAGAAGCTGCCGACTGCATTGTCAACATCTCCGAGAAGTATCTCTTGTTAACCATTTTGTGTAAAATCTCTTTGTTTTAACTGACTGCTGTTGACTATGTTACCCACCCAATATACACGTTACAGCATGATGTGGTGTGCTCATATTAAGTGCAATTACTTGAAATAATAATAATAATAATATAAAATCAAACAAAAACAAAAAATTATTTTAGTTAAACATTACATTTCGCTACGCCACTGCCACATCTCATTGTGACTCAGAGCTTTGGCTCCTGTCTATGAAATATCCTTAATATTTTTAACATACGATAACTAAGTATTTCTCTTTCGTTAGTGTTGATTTTTTTTATGTCAAATTCCTGATTGTGCGTTTAACTCCTGACTAAATAAACAAGATGTTTGTTTGTGTCTCACTCACTGCGTTTGCCGTCAATGTCAGCGTGCAGCTTCCTCTTGAGGAATCCCTGCTTGACCACAGAAGCCGTTTTGTCATGAGGAATGTCCTGGAAGGGGTTCGCCTTCGAACGCAGCGGCGCATCTTCTGCTGCGTCCTCGTCCACCAACACGGAGCTCTTCAACTCCTCCTCGTCACTTTAACATGCAAAGACAGACTCTCAGTGTTTGTGTAAGATTATATATGTATATACGTGAGGAATACATGATGTTTTATGACTTACATAGCCCACTGCAGCGGCTCACTCTTTATAGCGTTGTAAAGACTCTGCAATGGAAATGGAGATGGAAAGGTCAAATCATTTCCCCCAAAATCAAATGACTTGGCTTTTGAAGAAAATAAAACTAATCAGTGACAGTATTACCTTCAAGAGATCCTTGTTGAAGTTTTCACCTTCGTTCATCCCATCGAGGTTGGACACAAATTTAGCCGAGGACATTGATTTCCCTACATTCTGTTAAAAACACACAAAACGTTTGATTGACTAAATGCCTCACGGAGATCAGCTGGTAACACGGTGGCACGTCAGAACAGAACTCAAGATGTAACTAGTCATAGAGGTTCCCCACCTGTCCATGCAAGTCAGTGTTGAGAAGCATCAGAGCGCATGTGAGTGCCAACACAGACTCTGAGGACGTAAAAAAAAAAAAGAAGGAAATTGACACATTCATCTGCCACATGTGAGCGCTCGCTGCTGTAAGACATCGCTGAAGCTCACCTGAAGAGGTAAAGGAGTCGGGGTTGCACTGATGGAAGCGGCAGGTGAAATGCTGCAGCACACGCTCTCTCTCCTGGGTCTCTCCTATCAGAACCACCACCTTCAGGAAAGACCTGGCCAGAGAGCGAGAGATACACAAAATATTACAAGGGTGCGTTTTGTGACATGTCAGTGCATTAGAATCCAAGCTCCACCTCTGTAATTCTCACCTCACGCCATGATCCAGACTTTCCCCGGTGAAGTCAAATAGTTTCAGGTATTCCTCCCCGACAGCTCGGCTGAAGTCGTTACTAAACAGAAACAAAACACATTCGGTGTCAGTGTTATGACCACTTTATTTCTTAAAAATGAATCTGTTTGATATTAGTGAGAAGACTTTTTTTTTTCTGGGTCAGAAGAGAAAACAAATAATGTATCTTTACAAGAGCAACCAGAGAGAGAGAGACGGTGAAAACGCTGCTTTTCAACTTGGGGTGAAGTTACTATTTAAAGTGGTAGAAAAGCTTCTGCAGCTTTACTGGCCAGTTATGGCTTTCATAACACCATCGTCCTCAAGATAGAAAGAAAGGAAGATATAAAAAGAAATAATATGTGCTTACTCTTTGTCCAAGTGCTTCACCACGTCCACACGTTGGATCCCGTCCAACTTATACAGCCGCTCAGCGAGGCGGCGGGCCATCTCTCTGTTCACCGCGTCTCCATTCATATGAGGCACTGCTGTCTCAGGGGATTTGGGTCGCTCCTCATTTGCAACGGTTGTTTGCGCGGAGCCGTCCTCAGCAACTCCTACTTCTTCACCCTGATGTGACGTCTCAGCCTGTTTGTCCACCTGGTTGAACTCGGCCTCCGCTGTCTGCCGCGTGACCTCGGGCTCGGGAGACAGATGCTCCGTTATTTCTGACTCATCCGTCTCCGGCTGCACAAGCTGCCCAGAGAGCGCTGGCTGAGACAAGTCGGTCGTTTGCAGCGTCTGCTCATTCTGCTCTGACGGCTCCGTCTGTTCTTGCTGCTCTGCCACTCCGGCAGAAACTGTCTGCTCTGACTGAGTGGAGTCCTCTGGCAGGTCTGCCGATTCACGTCGGGTTGACTCTTCTGTGAGTTCCATCTCTGTTGGCGGTTTCAGACACTGCGACTGTCCTCGCTGGTCAGAGTCCTGCGACACCTCTGCTTGGATCTCCTTTAACTCTTCGGTCAGCTCAAGCTGCTCGGACTCGGCTCGTTCCGGCTGCAGTGGAAGATCTACGCCCTGCGGCGCCGCGTGGTCGCAATCTCGTTCTTCCAAACAACTCGTCTCCTTCGGTTCTTCTGTCAGCTCTGTTATCTCTGGTGAGTTTTCTATCCTCTCTGTGTTATCTGCCGCCTGACTCGACGGTTCTTCGATGTCGTCCGCAGCCACCGACTGTTCAGGGTCCACGTTCTGATCTACATCTTCGCACATTTCTGGCTCTGCAGTCTGACCAGTGGGTTCTTCATGTATCCGTTGGAGTATCTCTGTGTCCTCTTCAGTCCCCGAGTGTTGCCTTTCCTCCGGTTGATCAATCAGCTTATCTGGGTTTACAGTCGGTCCACTATCATCAGTTTGTAGTGGCTCTGCAGGAAACTCCCTACAAGGTGCGGATGAAATATGAATTGCAGTTAATGTTATATTAGCACATAATACTGTAATAACATACCGAAAGCATCTATGATTGATACATACTTCCTGTTCCCCTTTCTAAAGTTAAGTAATGATACTCACACATTAATCAGACAACTGACATCTTTTGCCTCTTCACTTTCTTCAGTATAGGACACGTTTATGTGCCACTCCTCGTCTCCCTCGCCTTCTTCCTCGTCTTCAACACCGTTGGCTGAAGTTTGCTCTTCCTCTGAGTCTCCCTGTCCAGTCAGCAGAACGCCGGGTTCCTCCTGTTCCTCTTCTTGTTTTAAATCGACGAAACTGTCCACTTCATCTTCTGAGACATTAATCCCTTCAAGAATGTTGATTAAGTCCACAGTTTCAACAGGATATGAGGTTACCGAGTGTCCCCCCTCTTCTTCTAAGTCGGCCCTAAGTGGAATGTCTGGATGATTTTTTTAAGAAGAAGGAGAAGAAGGTACACATCACAGTTTTGCAGTTAAAACCAGAACTCTTTTCTAATAAAAATGAGAAGACCAAAAGAAACCAAGAATCATGATTTATAAGTTGTCAAACTGAGCAACTAATGGATTTGCTTTTCAACAACTAATTCAAGTTGTCTCCCTCCGAGTAATACGTACCGTTACTACTTTCCGACAGCTCGTGTGTTGGATCTTCTCTTTCCTGTGTCGGCGGCTCTTGTGCGTCTGCAGCATCACATGGCTGGAAATTGCAACACAGGCCATTGATCATGAACATGAGTTGTGCGAGAAAGCTTGTGATTGCCAGCGGGTTCACGAGTAAGAAGCTGCACTCTGATTCTCATCTGACCAACATTACGTCCACTGTATTCCTCCCACCGCCGCTCAACCTACAGTAACCCAAACACGTGTCTCTACGGAGACGAAGACTGAGGCGGTGAGGCCAGAGTCAAGTCAGCGCTCAGTGAAGAACGGGTTAATGACACAGGAAATCTGAAGGTGCACACACGCACAGAGACCGCACTGAAAGAGACTAAACTCTAAATAATGGCAGAATGACGACACGTCGCTTTGTAGCTTCCCTCACATACAGTACATACCTCGCAGCCGTTTCCTGTCCACTCTAGATTTGAGTTGAGAAGCCGAGAATCAAACTCATCTTCTTCCCCTCTGCCCTGCCGTATGAAAAAATCAGCATTGACGCCTTGAAACTGGTGAAGTGAGGAGGAAGTGGTGTGGCCGCCTGAGCTCGGCTCATTGGCCGCGCTGCTGTCAGTCACGAATGAAGGTGTCGCTTCCGAGGGATCGGGCATGTCCCACTGCACTGTGGCGAAGGAAAGCGGAGCGCCGGTACAGTTCATGGGGTGCACCGGCCACTCTATCTGCTCCCACTGCTCCGCCTCCTCAGGCGTCTCTCGTCCTGCCTCGAGGGACAGACCGAGTTGATCCGTCCCAAGTGCCTGGCTCATCTGAACCTCTGTGTCGCCCCACACGATGGTCTCCTCCTCTCCATTCACGTACTGGCGGTCCGTGGACGGCCATGAGTCTTGTTGAGGCTGCGGAAGGACTGAATCTGTGACATCTGGTAGAGAGGAGCACACGTTTTCCTCCTCCATTAGCGTGCGTCTCAGTCAGTTCCGTTGTTGGGGTGTTTGTGGGTTTTGGTGAACGATGCTGTCGCTACAAAATGTCCTGCTCTGCCGTATGAAGAACGATCATTCTGTAGGATCCCAAAAATGTGAAATCCTGAAGCATGTTACAACCTCCAATGGCGCCATTCACAGATCTGTAACAAGAGAGAAAAATAAGTGTTGATGTTCAAAGATATTTTACTACACTGCCATCTGAAGCAGCACGAGAAATTATTTAAAAAAAATGTGAGAGCAGTGACATCATGTAACAACAAACTCAAAAATATCCAGATAAATAGATTCTTCATGAAAATAAGAAATAATAATAGTTGGGTAACCTCCAGGAGGAACATCTGATTTGCTGAGAGACAAAAAGGCCATTCATAAGACTCAACTATATTTGGTTGTCGACTAATAGTGATGATTTATGGGTTGACTTTTGGCTCTACTTTTGTTTCTATTCATCTGTGAGAAATAGTACATTTAAAACTGCTGCGGACAGCATTTTAAATTACACACGAACCTCTTAGCAAAAACAAAATTGACTTAAAACCATTAACAGCCTTAATGGCACAAAAACACTCACCACTTATATGCCAACATAATCCAGTCTGGAGAAGGTTTTTGTCTGCTTCTTTTAGCCTGCAATAATCATTTTTCAACTGTTTTTAACTTCTTGCTGTGGCTCTGCAGGTGTTGCAGTGCAACAGGCTTTTAGTGAAATGTCACAAAAGCAAGTTTGTACTTCCTGACCACAGAGACAGTAAATCAGCCGAGCAAGTGAGCGAGAGAGATAGAGGTGTGTGGTGCGGATTAGGAACGGGGGAGAGGGTGGGGTTAAGAGATGTTTCGGGTGAGCAGTTTAACTGCCTGCGTCTTGTGTTTATCATTTTATCGCCATGCTGCACGGTGAGTCTGAGCAAAGGATAAAATCACGAAAGGGTCGGAATATAAACTTCTTGTTGTCAACACAAACAAAGGCCAGCTACAGGAAAAAACATCATGTGATTATTCTGGGGACAGACAGACAAATGTCACACCTAATATATTATTCTCTTCTGCCGAATTTAATCTTTCATTTGATTTTGCCCTCTCTGTCTAACTTTTTTTTTCATGTCTTTACTTCTCTGCCTATCTTCATTATTCTATTCACGTCATGCTACCAACATCCGGGACAGACGTTGACCACATTTCCTGTGTGGGTGCTCACTTCTCAGTTCCTGTCAGGGTGCAACAAGTGCTACAGTACACGAAGAGTAACACAGATGATCATCTGTGACTTTTATTAGTTGAATAAACTGAATTTCAAAATAATGTGGACCATATATACAATACTGATTGCTGCACTTTGATAAAATGTTGTGTTTCACATGATAACCCAGTTAATCATCTGTGTGTGATGCTATCTTTGGCAGCACTGTGAAGACATGCTCAGATGACTGCAGAGATTTTGAGATTCCTTCACTAAATAGAAGCACAATTTTTTTTTTTAAATCAGGCTTCTTTTAGCCAGACGTTACTTAAACAAATTGCAGTATGACCTAAGTGTAAAACACCAGGAGAAGCATAGGAAATGTATACAACACATCACAGGCGTGAGAAGATATTAAAGGAGAAGTAAAAGTCTTTTTTTAAACTTCCCGGGGATGATGAAATAAAAAGAGGAACACAGCCACACTGGGTAAAGGGAAAGCTGAGAAATAAATTATAAAAGGTGTGTATGTATAATAATAGAATGTCTATAAAGAGGATAAACACTCTCTGAGTCATTCATTACCACCAGCGAACATGGCGCAGACATGAACATTTTCAAACCTTAAAGAGCTACAAATGAAAATCTCATTAGTAGGAATCTTTTCAACTGTGAAATATGACTTACCCCCTCCAGGGTCTTTACAGCAACATCATATGATCAGCCAGCTTGTGAGGTTTAAAGTCTTGTGGGAGGGACGGGCACACTGCTGCGTTATACTGGGATAATATCGCTGTGAAAGTGCTGCACCTTCACAGACATATCACCCAGCATACAAATAACCCTCAGTTGATTATGCCTGAACCTTCTACGCACAACAAACAAGCCTCACATCCGCTCTGTTTAAGCCGAGCAGCCTAGTCTGTGGTGTCGCATAACGATGCATGCAAGTCACAAGTCCTAGTCTGAACCAGGTCCTCCCCCTTCTTCTTCAGGCTTCCTGTCCATTTTAGATAGATCAAGATCAGACTTCGGTCTCCCTCTGTCCTGTTCCTCTCCCAGCAGGTACGGCTGTTGGAAAAACATAGGTAGAATTTTAGTTGCAACAAAGAGGAAGAAAGAAAAGACACATTGTGATTGGCAGATGACTCAAGAGCTCAGAGACACCTGAGAGGCCTCAGTCCACGCCCACCAGCCTGAAGGCATGCAAGCACACACACAGGCCAGGTGAGGGGAGTGGCTCAGCTTCATTCCTGCAAATGAGAAATGACCTCTAGGAATGATGTGGTAAAACCAGAAGGTGTCCATATTCATTATACCTTAAGTCATTCGATGTGCCTCTGGTTTCTGTCTGTGAGCAGAAAAGCCTGTTTAACACAGACGTGAGTCTGTCCCAACCATAACAAGACTAAATAGACTGCATCTTTTTAATAGCCTACTTATTTTTATATGATTAACACATTTAACTATATTTAATTGCTGTAAACACCTCATAATGATAGCAGTTACTATATAAACTGTTACTGAGTATTTGCACAGTTCGCAATCATCATCACTCACGTGATGAACGTTAGAAGTCGACAAATCAATACTAGTTTATTAGAAGCATTTATTTGTTAGCACTCTCTAGCGTCAAGTCAACGTAAATCATACTAACAAACACATGAAGAGAAGATAACCCAAGTAATATTACAACGTTACATACGTGATATCTTGAGTTAGGGTTACGTGATTAGCAGTGTCTCTTTTAGCTTTCCTCTTGATGTAACCGAAGGAAACATTGTCTATAACATGATTAGCGTTGGTATTAAAACATTAGCATTACCTAGCGTTAGCATCTATGTGAGCATCCTTGCAGCTGTAGTGAGTTAGTTGCTAGCTAGTGGTTGTAGTAGTAGTAGTAGTGGTAGTAGTATTAGTGATGACTCAGTAGTGCTGCTATAGTTGTGCAGCTCTTCTTGATGTATAAACACCATTTATCACCGTGGTTATGCGTGTACACAGTATCACAATGACGTTAGCTAGGGCCCCGGCTAATCCGACAGTTCCCCTCCACACCACTAGGGGCGCGAGTGCACGTTTTTAGCGAAACCAGCTTTCACCTCAACGTCACTGTCGTGCGACCGTCTCTGCTTTGTTTGTTCCGCACACGGCAGCAGCAGAGTCGCGTACACCCACTTTTACCCCCCCACCACCACCACAGATATTTTCAACCGTGTACAAACCATCTGGCGAGGTGTCCGCAGCCTCTCGGTCCAACATGGCCAAGTGTAGTGATCTGAAGATCTTCCTGGAGTCCTCTCTGACTGAGATCTTCAAGGCCACAGTGAGTGACATCCTGGACTCAGTGGACCGGACCCTGTCCGAGTACCAGGGCACAATTCTGAGGATCGAGTCCGAAAACGAGGGCCTGAAGCAGCTGCTGTTTGCACAGAAGAGCACCGAGTCTGCTGCAGGAGGTACGTTTTTATCTCCACTCGGTGAATGACGGAGGGTGGGGGTGTGTGTGTGTGTTTTTGTCCCGACAGCGCACCGTGTAGCTCCGTGCCCTTTTGTTCCAGTAGTATCTGCATTGTCAGCTAATTGTGTGTGTGTGTGTGTGTGTGTGTGTGTGTGTGTGTTTGTGTTTGTGTGTGTGTCTAGACATCAATACAAGGCGGTAATGTGACAGTCTTAGAGGCCGAAAAGGCAAGCAGACGTAGACAATGCAGGCTTTCAGTACCTGCAAAACAGGGCAGTGCACATGTGTATAAAGTAAGAAATAGTAAGTAAGAAATCTGCCTCGGGATCCCTGTATAATATGTAATACATTACTTAACTACACTGTAGTACACTACTGTCACACTATACTGTCCATACTAATGAGGGCACCACAGGCCATTCGACAGTGAACCACAATATTTGTGTACCGGGGAAGATGTAAATAGGAATTACACGTTTGTATTTACTAGATTGTCTAGAACTAAGCAGCTTTACTGATTCATAGATAGCTGAGATGAAACTGAGGACCTGATTAGAGTCTGAACTTAAGTAACAGCTCCTTAAACCAATAAGTGTTGACTTGCATAAAAACAACAGCCCCACTGCCTTTAGTATTGCAACAGCTATTATTTGGTAATTCGGCTCCTCAGTGGTGAAATGAGCTCCCCATTGACTTCAGGACAGCAGAAAGTCTCTACATCTTCCGCCGCAAACTAAAAACACATATTTTTCGACTATACCTTGAATAAGGAAAGCACCACTTTAGTGGCACTTACTTATAACACTTTGTAGTTTGGCTTTCTTGAAGAAATTGTACTTTCTTGATTCTTGTTGTTCTGAGTTTGTACTCGTGGTTGAATACACTTATTGTAAGTCGCTTTGGATAAAAGCGTCAGCTAAATGAAATGTAATGTATTTTGCTTATGTTCCAGACTTTTTGATTCTCCCACATGGCATAAATAATCTGAGATATGAAATACATTCAACATGTTTAGTTCAGTATTCATAATACCCATATTATATTGTTAACTCTCAAAATTCAGCATGGTGCCTTTAAGCATCCTCTTGTTAAAGCTGCAGTAATCAAGGTCTTAATATTTATAATGATATGTGTGATGTCAGCTCTTTGGAGCATTTTAATGTTGTTTAGGTCATTGTTTTTGTTTTCTCCACCTCATTCTCAGTTATTATAGACAGCAGTTTCAGCAAAAACAGCTCTGTTAAGTTTGCTTTATACTACCTGTCCAACGGCAAACGACAGACAGGCACAGTTAGCGGTTAGCTAAAGAATCAAATAATTCCCGCAGGTAGTAGAGACAAAAACTGTCTGTCATTTGTCATGTCACCCAAAACTTGAAAAAAAATCAATTGATGCAACTTTACATGTTAAGTTAAGGGAGTTTAGTTGCTTCCACAATGTCATTCAGTTATTTCCCTAGTTTGTCGTACATCTGTCCGCTAATCAACACTTTATCTGTGATGTGGTTTGTCTCCAAAACACAGGCTGTACTTGTTGGTTCATTATTGTCGCTTTGCCTTTTTACAGATATTTGTGAACAAGATGGCACAGAAAGTCTTTCGACTTCAAAATGGAACAGTTGTCCCATCAGCTCCACTCAGGGCACATTCAAGATGTCCATATGCAGTAGTGACAAGAAGAGCTTCAGGAGGAGGCAGAAAGACAAGATGAGGGAAAGTATATTGTCCTCCTCATTTTTACAGCAGACTGATCAAATGGTAGAAAGGCCATGTGTGATCACAGGGGATGTATGTGTGTCCACCCAAGACTTGATACCTGTAAAAGAAGAGCCAGACCTGGACGAAAGCGGTGCTATTGACCTCTCCCAGCCTTCATCCCTTCTCAATCTGACAATGAGACCAGTAAAAAATGAGAGCACAGAGGTCAGTTTTCACAGCCATGATGCATATGCACATGCACCTCTGCCGTCACCTACAGGCCTCGAACAAGAATCCAGAGGCAGCGACGGTGTTAAACTCACCGATTTTTCTGACGCTTACATGCCGGATGGACAGTTCATCAAGACGGAGGAAGAGGAGCAGAATGGAGTGTTGCAGTACGGTGACAATGACTCTCTGCGAGAGTTGAAGCATGCGTTGAGATGTTACCCTGAATCAGAAGCGGACCCCGAGGCGGCAAGCAGACGGGTCGTGGTGCCAGAAGTAGTGGCATGTGAGGGAAACGCTGCTGTTCCCGCAGATCCGTTTTTGGGGATTCGCAACAACTTTTTGCGCTGCCCCACCTGTCCCAAAACATTTAGTCGAGCAGCCTCGCTCAACATCCACATCAAGACGCACAGCGGTGAAAAGGCCCACAGCTGCAGCTACTGTGGCAAACGCTTTGGCCGGGCCGATCTCCTCAAATCCCACAAGCGCACCCACACAGGAGAGCGACCCTACTGCTGCACCCTCTGCAGTAAAACATACGCCCATCCCAGTCAGCTCAGGATACACAAACGCGTCCACACTGGAGAAAAGCCGTACTCCTGCTCGCACTGTGGGAAGCGCTTCAATGAGCACAACCAGCTCAAAGTTCACCTGCGGACTCACACTGGGGAAAGGCCTTACAGCTGCCAAGATTGCGGCAAAACCTTCAGCAATGCTGGAAACCTGCGCATCCACGAGCGGATCCACACCGGGGAGAAGCCATACTGCTGCGCTCAGTGTGGGAAAAGGTTCAACGGCTTGGGGGACCTCAAAACGCACTACAGGATTCACACGGGAGAGCGTCCCTACAGCTGTGAGCTGTGTAAGAAGACCTTCAGCCAGGCGGGCCACCTCACCATACACATGCGGATGCACACGGGAGAAAGGCCGTACAGCTGCAATGAGTGCGGCAAGAAGTTCACGGTGGCCAGCAGCCTTAAATTGCACCAGAGGACTCACACGGGGGAGAAGGAGTACAGCTGCTCGTTCTGCAGCAAGAGCTTCAGCAGGTCGGGTCACCTGAAGAGACACGAACTGGTCCACACCAAAGAGAAGGTCTTCCACTGCAACCAGTGTGGGAGGAGCTACACCGACCAGTCCTCCCTCAAGAAGCACCTGAAGATGCACACGGCCATGGAGCAGAAGGCTCAGAGCGAGGGAAGCACCAGCGAGACTGAAACGAGCCGACCTTCAGCCTCGGAGACGCTTTCGGACACTGATAGAAGTTAGAAACGAGTTCTGAGAAGATGAGTGAAATAAAAGCTGAGTGAGTGATTTTACAAAATCATCTTAAATCAAGGTCAATTTCCTAGCTTTTTCAGACGCGCATCTCACAGCCGCCATTAGCGGGGTATTATAAGCTGTAGTGCAGTATTTTGGTGTCTAATAAGCATTTAAGCGCTTTGATCTGTTACTCAAACTAGACTTCCTGCATTGTATATTTAAACGCACCAGTAACCCCCTGTGCTTTCTTTAATGCAGGGCTGCTGTTGGGTGCTGGGGTTGAAACCTCCAGAAAAAGCTGTTAAATGTAGCTTAAGTTAAAAATGTTCTATTATCCTGCTGTTCCAGAGGAAAACTGTGCTGTCACACTCAAAACTGTTTGATGTTTGTGGTACAGGGCAATACACTGTTGTCTTATCTTTGCTGTGATATAGTAGATCCAAATACTTAGCCATCTTGTGGTCTCCTCTCTCACAACAACGTGGGTTAGAAGACAGGACCCTAAAAGAATTGTTATGTCACCAAAATGTTGGTAATATATATGTTATTGAAAGAAATGACGATGAATGATTGAACCACCCTGCTGAAACAAGACACTGAAGTCCAGGTTTCTTTTTTGTGGTGTCCTGACCTTTTTCGCCACAGGGGTCAGTAAAAATTAACAATATAATTGTTTTAGAATTAAAATATTAAGCTGCTTCTACACGCATGTATACACGTTGTAGTAGCCAGAGGGTTATAAATTATTTCTAAAGGATAATTAGAAATTATTAATATATTTCTGTATATAGCTTTAACTATAACAGTCAGCAGTCTGATCCGTTGAGCTGACACGAATGTATTAGTGTTACTGAAAGTAATGTTACTTAAAATGTTCTGTATTCATTGCTTTCAATATTAAATGAATAATTGTTCTGTAAGCCATGTTATCAAAGAACGTCTAGAGGATTTGTTTTAGTTTGTTCACTGTTCTACCAGGAAACGCGTCTCTTACCGTGAAGTATCTCAAACTGACACACACAGTAAAATGTTTATGATGGGGCTACTGTTTGTTGTTGCGACTCGTTGATATACCTGCACAGCAAAGTATATTGAACTGAGTGTCTGCTACTAGGAGTTTATTGTGACTTCTGTGTGATCTGTGACTAAATTAAAGAGAAAAGTTAACCAAATGATTTCTGTATGACTTATTTATGCTTTATGTATTTGTTATTTGAAATCAAAGGCAGTGTGCAAGAACAACTTTTTATTTTTTTATTTGTTCCCTTAAGTACAAATACATACATGTTTACACATATAATGCAACCAGGAAAGCCAATACTACACAGAATATGGTGACGTGCCTGCATCATCAGTGGTTCCCAGTGTTTATTCCTCAAAGTATAAATGCTTAATAACTTCACACACACACATGGGCACAAAGGTTTAGTTTCTGCTGAGGAAACTTTATGGCTTTTATTAGTTACGGCACTGTTTTTGGAGATGGGTGGATGAGATTTCATATGCTGTACTCAAAAAATCACTCTAAAATTCTTGTCGTTTGTTTGTGTCAAATAAAAGAAAAATGTAATATCTTAAATATAACAAAATTCCGTTGACCTCCGTTCGTTGTATTGAAGCGGGAAGGATTTGGTATCTCTTAGGGATGCAAAACATATCTTCATTATTGATTAATGTGTAGAATATTTAGTGAAAAATTCTGTCGTCTTCAACCCTTTTTTTTCAGTCCCATAAAACAACAAAGACATAAAAAGAAGATGATCCTCCCATTTTCAAAGCTAGAACTTGCAATCTTTTTTTATTACCTGCTTACATTTTTTTATGAATTAATCAAATGTTTGTTGATTCATTTTCTATTGATCAAACAATAGATTAATCGACTGATTTGTTCAGCTCTTGTATCTTTAAACCTGGACAAGCACAACCCAGCTATCTGCATGGCTATCCAAGGGAACTGAGGAGTCTTTTTTTGAACCACCACTTTAGAGTTAAAGTTAGAGAGATCATTTTCTATAAACCTATACTATGCTATTAAGGCAATAACTTACATTTGTTGAGCCCTTGGGGGACCCAATGGAAACTACTGCAACAATACATATTTTTAATTATCAGCTCAAACAATAACAGGATATATTCTCCAATGTTTCACAACAACAGGACATTCATATATATATATATATATATATATATATATATATATATATATATATATATATATATATATATATATTAAAAAAATAAAACATGTATCCCTAGTGGAGTTGTGTCATGCTGCTCGGGCAGCAGTTGATATTTTCCTTGGACAGATAGAGCATCGGCTGAATGCTGCTGCTGAAGTCCATCAAGCCGAATGTGACATAGTGGATGTAGCATTGAAACACGTCGGGAGAGAAGTAGTGCTGGAAGGGGAACAGTGCGACGGGCGGGAAGTAGTTGAACACTATGATCGCCAGGATGATGAGGACCATCTTGAAGGCTCTCTTCTTCACAGGGTGCATCTCGTCTCTGCCGGGCCCAGACTGCCTCAGCACCCAAAGGATCGCAATGTTGCAGAACACCATGAAGGCGAACGCTGCCAGGATCATCGCCGTGAAGACCTTGTCGAAGTTGACAATGTTGCCCACACATTTAGCGGCGGCGTAGGCCAGAGTGATCAGCCAGACTACGATGGCCAGGACTGGCCTGTGGTGGCGGTCCTTGAGCCTGGTGAAAATGATGGGGTGGACCACGGCCATGTAGCGGTCCAGGCAGATGCAGGAGAGGAAGAGAGGCGAGGAGTCTTTGATGCCGTAAAAGAAGCGCAGGACGTACCAGGTGCTGCTGGTGGTGAGGAAGACTATGTTGGCCAACTCAAGCGGAGGGGTGAGACAGAAGAGTATGTCTAGAATCGCCAGATGAATGATGAAGAGATCTGAGGTGGAGGAGTCCCCCTTGTTCTTGTGGATGAGCCACAGCACCATGAGGTTGGCCGGGATGCCCAGGAACATGTTGATGAACTGCAGGCCCAGGTACCAGATGATGGCAGCGGGCATGTCTTTGCAATGCTCATACACGGTCCTCTCACCAGCAGTGGAGTTGAGGGGTCCGTGAGAGACGACGAGCAGGGAGGAGTTGCTGTATGAAACCTCCATCAGTGGACAAAGCCAGAGGAACGAAGAGCTGTCAGATAAACAGAACAAACACACTCATTGGTTCACTGCAGTTAGACAGTGACAGTTGTTAATTAGACTTGCTTAACTTGTCAGTCTAATTTTAGAGTCCAACTTCTAAGAAATATAGTTCCTCAAAATACCCTCTGTAAAAAATAAACCTCACTCATCAATGAAGTCTGAGGCACGGTCACTTACAAAAAGTAATAAAGAAAAATGCATATTTTAGCAGCTAAAGCATTGGATCAAAAAGAGCAAAAGAAAACATATAATACTGTTACATCAAACTAGTCTGCCTCAAATACTTTATTTTCTGAGAGAGAAAAAGCTGCTTTCAATCATGTAGTTCTTCAACTTGAAAAACAAACCAACACACATAAAGTGGTCTTGTGCATAATGTAAAATTTAAATTTAAATTTGAAGCAGTTTTTGTCTAACAGAAGCCTCTTACCTTGAACTGCCACCTAGTCGTCTAATAAACTGATCTTCCCTCAACTGTCTGTGTTACGGTCACACTGACTCCGCAGACTCCTCAACCGATTTAATTTCCATATGCTCTTGCACAGCCAATGAAATGACAGCATGTCGAGTGTGGCTTTATGAAGAGGCTCGCACAACTGTTTGCATGTCTTCCTTCATGTATCCACCATGTCAACAGGCGGCTCATTCCACTATCTCTGTATCTAAGGGTGACATGCAAATGTGCAACCGGACTACCAACTGTAACACATCTAATGAAGTCTGCAGATAGTTACCACAGTAAAAGACACAGCTATGAGGATGAAGAACAAGATGTGTATGTACAATTGCAGTATTTGAATTTAGAGGTCAGGAGTTGAATACTCACCTGTTCAACAGGATAGTGCCGTACCTTCCTGAAGTGACTGGGGTCCCCACTCTCCACTTAGTCCTTGTGACTCCTGTGTACGTTTGTCCCAGTGTGAGCAAATCCAGAGCCCCTACCTCAAACTATGGAAAACATCTTTTGGAAGATGACCCAACACTTCAGGGATCCTGATCATCCAATCAGACGAGGGCGTGGAAGATGAGGACTTTCCCTCGATGCTACGATGTCTTTGTTTGCCCCACGTACATCCATCACACGTTTAAAATTAAGAATAAAATAATCATAAAACAAGGACTAAGATGCGTGAACGTGTGAAGGTGAGTTGGGGGACAGAGCAGTGAAATATGAAAAACAGGTTTGTGTGGAGTACGTGTTGTGGCAAGCCATCATCCATTCACACCGATTGGCAATGATGCAACAAACCGATGGCGGCTGACGGAAAATCGTCGGTAAACAACTGATGCAACAGTCCAGAAAATCACTTCTGATTCAAGTCAGTGTAACAATGTGTAATATGTTACGTGAGGCTGACATGTTTCAAGGTGTCATGTCCGTTTTCGGGTTTGTGCTGCATCCAACATGCAGAACAAGGAACGTAGAGCAACAGACTCCTCGCACCGCGAGTCACACTCACAGTGTTATTTAATTGTGTTTTTCTGAGTCTTAGCTTGTTAGATGGTGTTGTTTTTTAAAGCTTATTGAATGACCTCTCAGGTGACCTTTCACTCCTCTTTTATTAGACGTTAAAAAGCACTGTTGGAAGATAAAGTCAGACCTTTTACTAAGGTAGCAATATCACAGTGAGTGCATAAATACTCTTTTACAAGTAAATGTCACATACAAGTACAAAAGTAAAAGCATCACAATGTAAAAGTACTCATGTTGCAGAATAGGGCCGTTCAGATTAATGTATGGTATGCATTATTGGATTATGGTCATTGATCCATTCATTAATCACTTTAATATTGCATCTGGGTCGTTTTAATTAATTAATTAAAACAAATATAATTTTTTTCCTGGGATAAATAGTCTTATTAATATTATATTATCATGATGTATTTGTTGATAACATTTTGTATTCTTAATCTGAATCTGCAAAGTATCTAACTAGAGTTATCAAATGAATGTAGTGGACAAAGTAGTCTACAGTATTTAGTACAGTAGTTCATTAACATCCCCAATCAATGTTGACATATTCGATATATTACATGATATAAACATGTTGCTAAAGGCCTCTTGACTATTAACCATAATTGATCACTTTTTCAGCAGTGTACTGCAGGTTGTGTGTGTTGTTTTTGTGGTGTTACAGTGTGTTGTTCCATGTGTGTTTCAGGCTGTTTGAACAGCTTGACTATCCCACTGATGAAACTTGACCCAGGTTTGTTTACCTTTGTGTGTCTGTCACACACACACACACACACACACACAGGAACACACACGCACACAAACACGCACACACACGCGCAGCTGCTTCTCTTCAAACAGGCGTCTCAGAAATCCCTGGAGCTTCCTGAAGTTGTAATTTCCCATCAGTTGAACATATTTGCAGATTTATATTATGCATTTCATTTTACTCACAAATAATGGTCCAAAGATTCAAATAATTGGGTCACATTTTTGCAATAAGCACCACTCCACTCCACTTGATGAAACCTGATTATGAAAAAAGAAATTATTTAGATCCTTCATGTAGATAATAAGCCTTTATAAATTGACACTGCTATTAGATGGTAAAAATTACCATGTATATACATAAATAGCTTTTTAAATCATATTGTGCCTTAACAGCCACATGAAATCAAATAAACTTCTGGCTGTGAGAAAAAAGGAAGAAATGTTAACCAACACAACCACCAGCTGCAGCAAATGTCATAACACAATTTATTAGAGCATAGATGAGCTTCAAACCATGAAACATAAGCTTATAAGCTTATTGTGGTGTTCTCCGTCTCCGTCATTGAAAAATCTAAAATCTATTAATATGCAAATATTTTCCATTTCAGAAATTTAACTGCTGAGTTACTTCACTGTAAAGTCCATGATCAGTGAAAAAACTCATTAAAGTTGTGGTATAAACGTTATTAGTGACAAAAACGTGAATATATAACAAACAGTGTGATTTGTTAACCGAAAAGTAAGTGTATGCAGTATAAGTAAAACAAATTGATAAGAGCAAATGGCTGCTTTGAAAATGTGCTGCATGGGTGTTGTGCTGTAAAAACAAAGGCAGAACCCACGAGCCGCAACACAGTGATGGGACTGAGAGGAGATCAAGCTGTCACGCACGAGGCACACAGGTGTGTCCAATCAATGCCACTGATTAATCCCCAATCAGGTCTGCAGCCCCGGAGAAAGAAAGCACAGACACAGCGGAGAAACCAAACACATGCAGCGTAGTTTAGAGAGTTTTCAACAGCGCAGGTCTGCAGTTCGACTCCTCATTAAAACCGAGCTAATCACATCGTAGGGGGAAGTGGAAATGTGGTGCATGAATTACATCAGATCACTCGCTATCTAGGGACATTACCCTAATTCATGACAGGAAATCATAACAGAACTAAGCAGAACAGACCCTCCTGGAAATTCACTCGTATTTATTTAAAGAAAGTTGACTTTTTCTGTTTTAAATTCAAAGTAAACTTCCCGCCATCAATAGTGCACATCAAAATGTGGAAGCAGTAATGGAGAAGTGAAAACACTGGGTAGAGTTCCTCAGTTTAGGTTATGATCTGCTTTAATGTTGAGAACAGAAATCTCTTATTGAAACTGATGTATCATTGACCACAACATTGTCCAAAAACCTGTAAAAAAAATACCCTGAATAAGCTTCTCTATTTTTTTTTATCTTAAAAAATAAGCCTCACGATTATAATAAATTGGCATTTAAAAAAAGTTGCCATCTTCATCACGTGAAATCTTAAAATGTGAAAAATATATGTATTAATCTTAGTAATGTACATTTGATCCATTTGTTATGCAGTGCTTTGGTTTAAAAGGATTCTAAATCCATAATGTAATACTTAGATATAAGTGTTTGGACTATTTTAACCTTTTACATAGAGGGAAAAACACACAGCAAGGAGCCACAGAATCCAGTCAACCTACTTTGGTTGTATTTATTATTTTACATTTTTTCTGAATGAGTACTCTCAAGAGAAAGCAGAAGGAAAAGAGTTTCACTCATACATAATGCAGTTTGAGCAGCAAGAAAAATACAATCAAACACGTGGGAAACAGACAACAATATGTTATGTGCAGACATCCCACCAGTACTATACAGATCCATTATAAAACTACAATGTTTGTTTTTTATTCTACCACCACCCACTAACTAAATAATTATCTTGTAAACGTTGTGGATGGTTTTTACAGTTTGAGTCTAAAGCCAACTGTTTCCCAGCTGTTCCTGGTAAAGGGGACAAAATGGGTTTTTACATTTGTGCTAATCTTCAGGTTTCAAACAGAAAAATCTCTTCAGAAGATAAATATTTTGGAGCTTAAAATATGACCCATGCAAAGAATCCACTGTAAACACAGATAGGGGATGCAGCATTAGGTAGCCAAAGTGATTTCTTTTGTTTCTGATATCAGAAAATCTCCCAACCAAGGAGCTCTCGCTCCGACACATTCACCGTCTTGTTTGTCCTCCTCAGCTCTCTTCTAAGTGCAAACTTCCAAACTTCTTTCGTCTGTCTCTGCCTCTGCAGCTCCTAGGCTGTCCTCCCATCTCTTTTTTTCAAACTTAAAAAAAAATAATCCTAAAAAGTCTTAACATTGAACATGCTACCATAATATAAAAACTGTTCTTTAAATCTACTCTCTCAGCATTTTAAACACTCTAAAACACAGGAAGCTAATATCAGGTAAACATATTATAATATACATTAAAAGGAAGGAAATACTGGATGACATGGACAAGGTGTATCTTATTATCACTAAGATCAAAGTACCAAACAAAAAAAAAGGTAATTGATAGGTCACAGCAAGCAGATGTAGCTGATGATTTGTTTTCATAGTAAACTGTGAGAATATGGCATTTTATTCCAAAAGAAACCACTAAATTGAAGTGGGATTGGGAGTGTAAATCTTGCAGATGCTGTAGTCCTGCAATAATTGGAGTGATGGGATCTCACAAGACCCTGCTGGTTTTGTTCATAGTGTCTTTTCAGTTTAGTTGGAGTGTTTGTGCAGAAAATATGAAAGGCAGCAAGTAAAAGACTCTCGGGTCCAGTCACATATAGGTAGTGCGCGGTTTGGTTTGGGGTGAAGTGGTCACGTGCTGCAGTCGAGGGTGTCACGGCTAAAAGGTGCTCCAAGTGTTAATAAACAACAGCTTACAGTCTTATAAAAGTTTGCTCCGCACCAGCGTCATGATGATTCCCAGCTGAAAACGTTTCGCTAACATTGGAAGGTGTTGGGTGGAGTGTAATTGCTTTCAGATGAAGGTGGAGTCCATGGTGCTGGTGTCTTGCACACTGCGGGCTCGAGCCTCAAAAAGCTGTTTTATCAACGCCGACTTCTCCTGCTCCAGCTGGGCGATCCGCTCGCTCCTCTCCGTCACCTCCTTCATGAAAAGAAGGAAAAGAAATGAAGTGAGTGACTGAAAACAGAGGCACTGACTGGAAACTATTAGTGACCTCTGTCTATTGATGGAGAATGTGTCGAACCTGAGTGAGAAGTCGGTTCTGGTCCTTCAGTCTCTGGATGGCTTGGGGAGGAGCTGGACCCGGAGGCTGGGGGTTAGCTGCTGTCTGAGCAGAGCCGGAAGGAAAAGACTGCTGGGAACAAAGAGGGACTAGTCTTAAAGTGAAAGTGTTATCATTTACACTTACATTGTAAAGCCATGTTAGCAGCTCTACTGCTACACGTAGGCACAGCGGTACTGTGAGCTAAATGCTAACGCTACTAGCATAGCTCAGAGTGACAGCAGGTGTAATGTTTATCATGGTCCTATTCTTGGTTTAGCATGCTAGCTTGCTAAAATGGGCTAATTTTGGTCAAACCAGTTCAACTTCAAGTACAGCTGAGGCGTATGTGAATGGGAATAGTTATGAAGGTATCAAAGTTTTGAATTTTTTTTTTTCAAATTTGACCTGGTGATAGCTTTCGGGCAATCAGCAAAGTTTTTACATTTCATACTGAGGGGAACATGAATGTCTTTTATGACACTGCCTTCCCGAGAGCCATATCACTAAATTAAAATGTGTGATTCATTAGAATCCCTTTATATCAAATAAAATTACTTAAAATGTGAGCATACTGGTGTTCATTTTTGGTGGCTTAATTTTTACATTTGATGATCGATTATTCCATAATGTGTCAAAGCTTCTTGTGGAGCAGAAATTGATCCCATCAGGTCACGCGCTCTCTCCGACATCCAATTTAATGAAACATTGTGTAGTTCTAGTTTTGTGCAACAGTGAATCACAGCATGGATCGTAATAGTTACCAAGTATCGAAACATCTATAAAAACTCCCATATGCTATGCATATGTCCATCCATATGATAATTCATACATTATATTTAGATTGAAAGAAATTGAGAAAATCTTGAAAACAGGCAACACTCACAATCCCAGAGCAGGAAATAAGGTCATTTAGGCAGCGGTTGACTTCTTGCAATTTGGGTATTAGAACATTCATGCGACTCTGATTGGCTTCTGTGAAGAAATCCTGAGAGGAGAGAACATAAAGGACAGTTAAAATAAAATTCAAGAAGGTAGCAAAAGGTCATAAAAAGATGAGGCGACAAGCAGGAATGATGGCTTAATCAACCAAGGACCAACTTTGGTAAAAGGAGGTTGATTTAAAGTAGTTAATAAACAGGATACTCTAAGGAAGAACAGTGCAAAATAAGTCTTTCAATACTTGAGAACATATTGTTATGCAACCGCCAGTATATAATGGATAATAACCATGATATTACTGAGGCTACTGTGGGAAGAATAAACGTCTGCCTCGCCTTCTACCACAAGGTATTTTACCCTGTTTGACTACTGAACACGAAGAAGGCTTTAATTTTACTTTCTGTGGGACTGACACCAAAATCTAATACTTAGTGTTTATGTTTCGGTCAAACAATAAATCTCTCCCAACAGACTTCTAGTTGGTCAAAGGTTTGAGAAGTATTTTAAGAACCTATGAATATTTATTACATATGTGCTGGAAATATCTTTTCATTATGAGATATTTGTACTTTTGTCATCCATATAGATGATCGTTTACCAGTTTTAGACCCGTGTTTGAACTGACCGCGGACTGGGAGCTCTGGCCGACCTGCCGCTGTCTCTCTGTGACATTGTGGATTTGGCCCTGGTACCAGTCGCGGGCCCGCTCCACCACCTCCAGGCCCGCCAGCAGAGAGTCCTTCTCCTGCTCCAGCTCTTTCATTTGCTTCAACTGTGTGAGTCGAAAGTTAAAGAGGAGGGGACAGGAAAGGAGTAGCAGAGGAAAGAGAAGAAATGTGATTAGGAACAGACAAAAACGAACCTGCCTGAAGTCACTTTCTGTGTAGATCACATAGAGACAGAACACATGTAATGTTCATATTCATGCCATCACCAAGAGAGCTTTCAGGTCGACGCCAAGATTAAATCTAATTATTGATTTTTGGCTGCCAGCAGCCTGCATGGTAGACAAACTCCCATCTTTTCACTAGGGCATCTGCAGCGAACTCTTTTGTGCTGGCGGAGACAATGGCGCCGAACCAATTGTGCCGGACTCTCTCCCATCCTGAAACCCTGTTTAGAGGAGCAATCAGTCCGACGTCATGGCAACCGCGCAGCAACCTAAGAATGGGGTAAACAGCACTTCAACTATGGCCACCCCAGTGTGTGTGTGTGTGTGTGTGTGTGTGTGAAAGAGAAAGAAAGATGTGTATGTGTGTCTGTGTGTGTGTGTTCACCCCAGCAAGGCTGCATTGAGTTGTGCTGACCAGGCTGTCCATGCAGCACACTGCCACAGGCCTCATTGCTGGCATTCAGCCACCTGGTGTGTCAAGCTTTCTGTCCACCCGTCATGTCCCCCGTGTCGCTCCGTACATTCCTCTGATCATCGCTCATCAGTGCTGTTTAAAACACAGCCGTGCTCATACACACAGCGGTGCATGTTGCCAAAGTAAACTAAAACCGGACGAGAGTCTCAAACACTCGGTTTTAAATATTTGGGCTCTTTCTTGAAGCCTAAAGGGAGAGTACATAGAGAGGAGGGGGGGGTTGGGGAAGAGGAGGGGGTCGGAGGGGTAGGGTGTCTAGAATGAAGCAAGACCCGGTGTCAGGCTGCTTGAATGTGTGGTCGTCCACAAGCAGGAACTGTTTTTAAAAAAAGAGAGAGAGAAAAAAGAAAACACACACACACACACACAGAGAGGGAGCAGAACAGCAAATGTCTGAAAGCTTGTGGAAAATATGTGCATGTATGTTTGTGTGCTGGCTGAATGAACAATGAATGCACACAACAACGCACAGACAATAACATGACACCGGTTGCATAAGCTGTTGAGGTAAAAACACAAAGAAGAACACAACGGCCGATCAACTACAAAGCACCGTGAAACAGTGTGGTCCGAACCTTGAAGCGCTACAATGCAACAGCAGATCAGTGGCAATATACAAGTCTAAAAGTCCCCAAAACAAAGACATTTAAAGCTGCAACTAACAAGTATTTACATGCACACGTCCACTATTTTTCCTGATTATTCGAGTAATTGTTATAGACAGTATAAAACCCAAATATATTCAATTTAGCTTTGTTTTGAAGAGGGAAAAGAAGCAAAATGAAACCAGGATGTGTTCGCATTTTCTTTCTTTATCAATGACTTATGTCAATTCAATTCTGTCAATCAAATAATCAACTCCTTTCAGCCTTATCCAAAACCTGAAGCTCTACAATAACACAACAGGTTAGCGTTAACAACAACAAGACACAAAGTCCAAGAAAGAGGATGTTTTTTTTCATTATTGATCTGTCAGTTACTTTTTGGATCAATCAATTAATCGTTAAATATATGAAATCTTAGAAAATTTATTACAAATAATACAGATCAAGTTCTTGCTTGTTTTGTCAAACAATCAGTTCATGAGTCAAATATATTTAATGAAGACATAAAAGAGAAAAACTTATTACTCCTCACATTTCAGAGACTGAAACCAGCACACACTTTGCATTAGTCGCTGGGTAAACAACTTTAAAAATGGTTGTCGATTCAATTCTGGCAATCTTCGAAACAATTAATCAGCTACTGGTGACAGCACTGGTTCGAGCCCTAAATCTCAACAATAACTCAGCAGGTCCCTAAAACTAGCCCAAATAAATAGTTTATCCTGTTCAACATCGAACACCGAATTCCCCCAACTCTACATATCTCAGCAGTCACAATTAAATATCAAAACCACCGTCTTCAATTCCTGAAATGCACATAACCATTTCAAAGACAAACTTACATTTTATATCCTCTACAACCACCTCTCTCCCTTTCCTTCTCTGTCTCTCTCTCCTTCTCGTCCTACTCACCCAGAGGAAAAAGTGCAGGGCCTTGCTGCTGTACAGGCTACTGCTGAGGGGGATGAAGACGGTAGTGTATGCCGCCAACACAGCTGTCCAGGCTGGGCCGGGCCGGCCGAGCGATTCCTCTACTTCTATCCGGCCCCTGGGCCCGACCCGGCTCACTACCATCAGGGCAGCAGCGGGCCAAGGCGGCCTGGGTGGGAGGGCCAGGGGGAAGGGGGAGGAGGAGAGGGGCAGGGAGGGACTGAGAAGGAGGGGAGCCGGTCAGTCAGCCTCTCCAGACACAGAGGCCGAAGGGGGAAAAAGAGACGGAGACGGCGACACAAACGGGGAGAGAAAGAGGGAGAGGAGGCCAGCTAGAGAGCGTGAGAAATGGTGAGGCAGAGAGAGAGAGACGGAGAGTGAAGGGAGGCATGAGCTGCCGACTGGAGGGTGGGAGGGGCAGAGTGAGGGGGAGGCAGAGGGGCGAGGGAGGGGAGGGGAATGTGGGGGCCAATAGCGAGTGAACTGGAGAAGAGCCTCCACGAGAAGACCTCTTCCTGGAATCATGCTTCCACTGTTTACGTTCCCATATCCATAAATTATTTTCTGACATCTTTAAAAGCCACAATCTCTGTCATATTCAATCACACTGAAGTTGATTCTAATTTAGTTGACAGAAATTATGATCTCAATGGGCAGAGGAAGAGAACCCACTGATTGCTACAAGTGTTGAAATGCTGTATTATAAACCACAAGTTTATATTACAGCTTTCCAAGCTACAGTAACTTTATACATTACAATCGGCCAAACAGAGCTGAGTTTGGTCTCTTATCGTCAAATCTCCACTGAGATATTCCATCAGACAACCGGAGATGTGCAGATTTATTACGTTTGTAGGGACAGATTTACCTGGGAAGACCACAGGTTTTCAAACAAAGTGATATTTTTGAAGACACTGGTTTGAAATGGTGGGTGCAGCTGTCTAACAGGGTTCTTCACATGTAAACAGAAACTGGGTGGATCCACAGAAGACTTGTGTATCACTATTATCATCCCACGACCTGGTTTGCTGTTGAACCAGTTGTTAATGAAAACGTGTATGCATGTACATTACTGACAGTCAGAACCGTTTCTAACTGAAACGTGAGTAAGACTATGGCCCAGGTGTGGCCCTTTCATAAAAACCTTTAAGACGCAGACGGTTTGAGTGTGTGTATGTGTGTGTGTGTGTACCAACCATTCCGTAATCCACTCCGTTGGATATGGTATGCCGCCTCTGCTCTTCCCGACTCCGCCCGTGTCGCCTGGAGCCACCGTTAAATCCAGTTGCTGATTCGCTCTGAGATCTTGGTAAACCTGATCTTACGACACCTAGAGAAACGTGAAACATTACAGATTGAATAGATTTCAACACTGTAGTCTGGTATGCACTTTGTAATAACTGCAGTTTTGCATAACTGTGTTTACAGTACAGGGAAAACATACTTTGGGCAATCTTTTATGAAAACATTTGAAAATACGACTCGCTCTAACCATTTAGGTTAATTAAAAATGTGCAACTTTACTGGTTAAGAGGCAGTGGTAGTAAAGACAGCGTTAATATACAATGGTTTTATCATATACTGAATGTAGAATTATGTATGTTTCCTTCTACAGTCGAGAAACACTCAAATTGCATCACCTTAAAAAAGGTGTGTGCCAGATTTACATTCAACATAATCCAGGTGAGTCTGAAAACTCCTAATGGTAAAAATAAATTGTTTAAATAAGTGTACTGTTTTCTATTGGATTCTTGGTAAAGTTTCAGCCCCTGGTCTATAAAATGTGAGATTACATTTCAGTGGGCAAAATAACTCCACATCTGCAGACAGACAGTAATGAGGAAGACCAAGGACACAACAGGCAAAACATTAATTTGGCCTGATAAGGAATTGTAGTGGCCAGTTTACACCAACAGAGGGAGTTGTACTCTGCCAATGTGTCTAGAAGCTGAACTCAATCATAGTCCCTTGTTAAATTACTTGACTGAGGAGGAGTTCAGTGGAGCAGACAGAAATATGTTAGGTATCTTAAACATACTGTTGAGAGAACATCTCAGAAAGCCTAACTAGATAGTGCAACCTACTTCAGATAAAGGAAGTCCTTTTATCAGTAGTCACTTTGTTGGCTGCCATAAAGTTGGGATGTTTGCTTTCAAGAGTCAGACTTCTGTTGACTTTAGCAAACCCCATCTGCCAAGGAAGATCATGTGACATGATTGAAAGCTCCAAAACGGCCACCAAATAGACCTATTGTTGAACTTGTTTTGTGAGCTGCCGTTTCCAAACTCAAGAACGAACTTTGAAACCCAACTCCGTTATTCCAAAGATAACACGTGAAAAGATTTCTCTGCTCGATTCCCCTTAAACTCGCATTAAATGTTTCTGAGGATTTCCCATCATTCAACAGCTGAAATATGTGCAGCTCTGATGAATTGGAGAGTGAGAGTGGCAGGACTTTTGTGGTGATGTCCAGGGTGTCGCGCAGGATTTCACCACTGCCGTGATTTAGTGAGCCCTGGCCTTTCTGCTGTAATCTGGTTTAATCCAACCGGGGTTGGCTGCATGCAAGAGATTACGGCACGGACGCCGCTGGTCTGCTGGTGGACGCCCGAACAGAGTGAGTGGACATAATATCACACATTTGTGAGATTTTTGGATACACTGTCTCATTCTAAAATGATTTCCCTTCATTTAAGGTCACAAAAAGATTACAAAAAAAGGCAATATGGCGTATCTGTCCATCTACCTATTATAGAAAACCACTGTACTAGTGTAGCAAGTGGTATAAGCAGTGAACGCCCCGAGGGCTCGACAGAGAGAGAGTGCGAGAGTGTCACTCTTACAGCTCTAGACAGGCCTGGCTTTACAGAGATCAGGCAAACTCGGACAGACTAGCTGTGTGTGTGTGTGTGTGTGTGTGTGTGTGTGTGTGTGTGTGTGTGTGTGTGTGTGTGTGTGTGTGTGTGTGTGTGTGTGTGTGTGTGTGTGTGTGTGTGTATGCGTGCGTGTGCGTGCGTGCGTGTGTGTGTGTGTGTGAGAGAGAGAGAAGAGAGCGAGATGGATCATGTGAAATAACTGTTGTACGATCTTGAGAGGAAGAGGAACAAAAGTGAGCTTGCAAGTGAGTGAGAGCCTGTATGAACAAGATAATGAGCAGGCAATGTCTCAGCAGCAGCTCCTACATCCAGCTCACCAGGGATAAAATGAACACGCATACACAGACCATCACCCGTTCCCCAGTCAGGGGAACCATGGCAGGGATTACCGTGCTCCTTCAAACCATCAAGATAGATAAATGTCTGCAGGAATGTCTGACACGACCTCTGCCCTGACCTGGGGTTAACAACGGCAATTATTCAACTAGCCACCCATCATTGCGGCAGAGGCCCTTTAACAGGGTCTGTTTAAGCTGTGACATAACACTGATACTTGAGAAGTGTGTTGTCAAAACCCAACAATGACTGTTGTTGACCCCTTAATGAGGATTCAGGAAATACTTCCTTTTAAAGTTACCATGTTTACCTTTGTGGGGCTCCTTCTGGATGACAAATACTGACCTGCAAATAGCCCTCTGCAGACATTATGCACTTGTGTGTACATCATGGACCACTGCATCCAATTTAATTATAATAGGAGATCGAAGCTGGCAAGACTGAAGTGGACACATCAACTCAGTAATGCGTGCAATCAAATGGCTTTCTCATGAATTCAGTGTTATGTGCATTTTGTTCTGTGGGTATTTAGGCACACAGCAGCTCTACTTCTGACTCATTCTCATGCACATTTTGTGTGTGTCCAAATAAGAGTTTGTCTTTGTTTTAAGTCAGTAGTATATTGAAACTGAGAGACAAACAAAAAGGTGTGATGGCAGTAAAATAGAGATGGAACTGCAGGCAGTAGCATCTTGCATGGATATTTCAATTATGCAGATGCATCGTTTTCTTTTTCATATCATACACATTGATGAAGTGGAGAGTGACTTTGACTTTTGGACAGTCGGTCAGACTAATCAAGCAATTTAAAAACCTCACCCTGGGCTTCCGTGATGGGTATTTTTCACTATTTCCTTAAATGTTTTGAGCTAAACATTAATAGAAAAAGTGAACCAACAGATACAAACTAAACAATCTTTGCAGCTCTAGTTACACATTAATAAAAGGGGGATGGAAGTAGAGAGATGCAGATCAACTGCATGTCAGCAACAGCTTGCTTGAGCTGTTGATTGGCAGATGAGGTTTGTATTTTGTATTAAGAGTGTTATATCTGAATTTTGACAGACAGGGGTTTAACTATTGACATAAGTCTTCCATGAACTCAGTAAACTGTCCCAAAACCCCCTCACACGCACGCACGCACATACACACGCACACGCACACACACACACACACACACACACACACACACACACACACACACACACACACACACACATAATTCATAACTATACATAGGTTTCATGGTACCACTTACTTGGTTCTTGGAGCTGCGGGGACTCCAGAGCCAGGGACTCAATGGACCTGACCCGGCTCTGCTGGGGCTGTGTGGGTTTGGTGGCATGTCCCGGGTCGGCCCGGTAACACCCGCCCCCCGGAGCGACAGTATTCTGCTCCAAAATCCGGCCGGACCTCTCGAAGACCGCGCCGTACCGCGCCGGTCCACACGCGGGGTACCCGGGCCCCACCTCCTCTGGCCTGGCGCGGCTTTGCAGGGAGGACGCCCGGTGCTGCTGCAGGGTGTTGGTCACGTTGCTCGGCCCCAGCGGACGGACCTTGTTCTCAACCCGGGTCCCAACACTGCATGTGGACAGCGGGGCGGGTTTCTGGGGCTGCTTCGGTGCCTGCTGCGGGTGCACGGCAGCCTGGGCCCTGAAGTGTGCGCTGTGCTCCGGGTTGAGCATCGAGTACCGCAGCCCCGCAACGAAGCGCTCAAAGGTGAGGCAGCCATGCGGCGGGGTGACCCTCCTGAGGCAGCCCAGCACCCCGCCGGGCAGATCCCGGGTGTCTGCCCCCTGCCAGCGGGTCTCGATCTCCGAGATGTGGACATAGCCCCGTCCAGCGTCATCCAAAATGTCAAACAGTGTCCTCAGACTGAGCAGGAAGGCTTTGGGCAGGCCATCTGTTGAATACTCCGTCTCTTTCGGGTGCATTTTGACACTTTTAAAGCCCTCCGCATTGCCTTGAAACCCTTCTTTTCTTGGTCCAACTCGGCCGTAAATCGCCGACGTCCCGTTCAATTTGCAGCCCTGGTCGGTCGCTATTAAAGCCATGAATGTAATGATAATCTAAACGACTAATCAATCAAAAACACACCAAAACAAGTTGGCTAACTTTATATAAACACACAGTCGAATAATACCAAAGAATACAAAGAATACACGCTTACTAAGCAGCCACATCCATCTCCTAATAACGCGTTTTAGCCTAAAATGTGCCCTGTATTTAACCGTTTTGGTCGCCTACCTTCCCGTAGAAACTCCGCTGCTCTTTGAGCCATACTTTCTTTTTTCTAGAGAGGACCGCCCTTCAAACGGCTGTGCGCGAGCGTCCCGGGACCAGCCATTGGTCGCGCTGTGCACGAGCTCGACGCTCATTGGTCCAGGCCTGAGGTAGGCTCCAGTTTGAGTTGTGCTTTTGTTATTACTAATGCTGAGACGTTATTCATAAAGCCTGGATTTTATTATCCCCCCCCTCCACATAATCAGAAAGAGCTGGATAAACTATCACCTTACAGCCCCACACGCAGCCGCCATGGGGAACAAAGGGCCTTTGTTTCACATAAATCAAAAACTTTCAATTTTGGATGGAAGTCATTTTAATGAGTAAATAGTTCACCCTTTTATGTTCATTATAAGTCTCAAAATGTACCATCATCGTTCATTGTAAAACCCCTGTTCAAGAGAGTAATTTTATAGAAGCATGCAGGGATTTGATGTCATATCTTATATTTTACTGTAAATAATGTCACAGTACCTTGAAAGTAGCCAGGCCTAGTGCAACTAGTAGCCATTACAGTCTTTTTTCTGTAAACTTAGTCAAATATTTTAAAGTACTTCCTTTATCAACAATACTTTATTTAGCCTTTCCAGCTCCAAGTTTATTAAGTAAACCCACAAAGACACTTAATCCTTCAGTTTATCAGAAGAAATACCAACCACCAAATGGAAAGGGCATGGAAAACTGTATTCTGAAACTAAAGAAGTCAGACAAATATAGTGGAGTAGAAAGTATAATCCCCAAATCTGTATTTATAGGCTACATAACATGCTCAACATACTTGAGTATGTGTTCTTAAATTAATTCCACCAAAGACTCCTTGTCTGAATAAAACTGATTGAATTAAATGATTAAATGAAACCCATACATTTCTTGGGCATATTAAAGACACTTGTGCAATGTAGAAAAACTAAATAACCCAATCCAAGGATTATTGTGGAGCTCATAAAACAGGTTTATTATTATACAATACAAAACATATTGTGTTCAATACCTCTCTGGCAAAAAAAACTATGAACAAAAAGGTTGCAAATGCAGAATTTACTGAGCTGTTGTTCCATCAAGTACATTAAGTCTATAAAGTTTCCATTTTTATTGATGTGCAGGTTTTAATGAGTGCATTATACAGATCCTTGCTTTTAAGGCTATTATAGTTCATAATCCTCTACTAGAATTTAAAATAATCTTATTTTTCATACACTGCTTGTATGCATTTGAAAGTAACCACTGATTTGTAACAAGTTATAATTAAAGCATAGACATAACAATATGCTGATATGGCGCCGCAGACGGCCGCCTCGGTGTGTTGGTGCTCATTTTTTGTTGTTTTTGTCTTAAATGCTGTTTTGTTGTTGTCGTTGGTTGTTGTTTGTCTCGTCTAACATCTAATGTCTCATGTATGCACCTTCAGCCTAGAAAAAATCCTCGTTTGTGTAAACATTCCTGGCAAATAAATGGTTTCTGATTCTGATTCTGATTCTAACATATTATTATATTGTATTACACTTACCAAAAGACTTAACCCCCAAATTAGGCTTCTATCAAGTGACAACAATGACAATGTATAATCCTATCTAAATAAAGTGTGAACTGTGTTTCTTTCCCCCTCCAAAGACCCTTTCATCATCAGCTTTGAGACGACGTACTGTGATGTATGTGAAGGTTTTCTCTCATTCAGGCAGGAAAGCTGCATTCCACATCCCTGCACACGACTCACATCCAACTTTCATTTGAGTCAAAACACATCGGAACCATTTCCGGCGTCACCTCTGAGTCACGCGAGAGAAACTCTCTGTCCCTGCACAGACTTGTGTTTATCTCTGACCTGCCCAGACTTGAGCGCTCCTCTCCTCGTCATTTGTGTAACCTTTAGTGGTAATTCAAGTTGAAGATACTGTCACCCTCTCACAAAGGAATCCCTGTGATTTACCAACTGCCTGCATATTATTCAGTTATTTTTCCTGTCAGACCAGGTGTTGAATCACACACTACTATGTTTAACAAATGCACTTTTTTCCACATGAGAGATGAGGTTGAAAGAGAGGACACACAATCAATAAATCCCCTCACAACATATGCCGGCACCCTCCCTCTGACATTCAATCACACACCAGTTGTTCTTGTTAACATATCAATGTGTGGGCATTGATTATGACTCGAGGCGAAAGAGAAAGGGCCAAATAGATCAGATGTTCAAATACTCAATAGTAGTGTTTCAGAGTATACATGGTGGGGATAACATATAAATGCAGTTAATTGTGTTTGTTTTGGGGCTTTTTTCCCCCATGCAGGCTTGATTGTTATATAACCAACAGAAAATAGAAAGTGAAAGAAAGAGGAGGACGAGACAGACTTGCTGTCCGTTTGCAGTGATCACTTGATCCACAGGGTCAGAGAACTGAGCACTCACTCCTGCCCTCCTCATCTCTCTTTCCCATGTTGTCACGCACGTGCACTGCTGCCAGACACACACACTAACACACACTTTACAAGCAATGCCAGTGGTCGCCAAGCGTGCCAAAAGGCCAGTCCATATACCGCTGTTTGTTTCAATTATTGGACGTGTACAGATCCTCAGCTCCACTGCACAGTCACTCATGTAACACACACACACACACACACACACACACACACACACACACACACACACACACACACACACACACACACACACACACACACACACACAGTATCTTCCCTCATTATCTCCTGTTTCTCTGCAGTCTTTTCCTTCAGCAGCATCAGTGTGCATGTGACAAAGGATTTGAGAGCTTATTCAATTCACGAAGCCTGTTCTTTTGTTGGAATGGAGAGCAACAGCAAGAGAATTCGAAACATTCAAATCTTGGAGGTGTTAAATCAGATTTGAATTACAGTGGGTGGACGAGAGCGAGTGGAAGCGAGAGTGGGGGTGGATTCAGGCTGCACAAAGATAGGGAAGAACAGATGAACATTAAAGCCAAGCTAAATTTGTATCTCCCTTTACTCAGATTGCCTTTACTTGGCAATATTTTTCTGATACAAACACCGTAAAAAACGTTCCCGCGATATGAGCTGGTGTTCTCGGATCTAGTGAACTTTCTTTAGCTTGTTCTCAGCGAATCAAGGCCCTGGACTTTGGTCGCTTCATTCACTCGAGGTGTTAAAGCCTGAAAGACTCAATTGTTTCAATGGGTTGCACTGCTTAACACCTTAATGTACAAACTAAGCTATGCAAATAAACTGGAGCGACAGTGTAGTTTTTTAAAAAGCCAAATGTAATTAGGACCACATTTTTCTTTTGTGGACAGATTTACCAACACAAAGAGATTCTGTGTCGACAGAGCTTAAATGCTATTAGACATTTTTGCACAATTATTCAAAATAAAAGAATGTAATGTCTCATTGACATGCATTTACAGCCATTTGCAGCTCTTCTGTAGAGGTGCTGAGTACTTCTCTTTCATAGCACGTTGTTCTTTTTCCCCCGTTTGTTAAAAACATGAACATGTGGCTGTCTTTGTTTCTCTGGATGAGGGAAGGATGGATCAGTGTTTTGTTATTGTAATGTACTCTATATATTGGCATTGTTTAATAAATACACTACATGCCTATACTTGTTATATAACTTTTTACCAAGTAACTAAAAATGCATTAACTCAAAAGGAACAAGAGCTACATGTCTAAATTAACAGCAAATATATATAGTCTTTCATTTATTGTATTGTTTACTTTTAGGTAATAACTTACACAACAAAGAGTGGGTTTGTGGATGGATGGCATCCATTAGCAGGATGGAAAAACACAAATTCTTGACTGGAGAACACAGTAAAAATGATTGAAATATGTCACATTTGTACTTCTCAGGAATTCTTTCCTCAGTACATTTGCCTAAATCAAGTGACAATTTCATTATAAAAACTATAAATATGCATTATTATCCTGAGATATTGCAGGGTTCTTTACAGCATCACAGCACTGAAGACCGAAGAATGAACATGCAGTGTCTTAAGGCAACAAATGTAAATGATTGAATGTGCATTACACTACTAAGCCCCCTAAGCATTTGACCAGATCACTAAAATATGAGATCAATGTTTATCTATTTGAAATTATGAGTCATTCCATGGTGATTTGCTCTCTGTGGTCCAAGGTAAACATGATTAAAATGATCAATGTGTAATTTAGATATAATATCTATATTACACATGCTTAACTGGTTTGGTCTACCCAGCAGTAACTACAACACAGCTCTGCAGATCCCATGAGGTATACAGTGACAACTAGTGGCTGGTTTTGGTACAGCAGCGTTAATTCAGTTGCATGTCAAACAAACGCGTCCAAATAATAATACCGGATCACAAGCTTAACATCGGCGTCCTCCTAAAAACCCAAACTAATTCCTGACCTCTGATTTGGGAAACTCATATGTTTATCCACACAGTAATGCTGTTATGAAATTCAAAAGCTCCTCAAACTCTGAAACGGAAAAAAATGACTTCATTCATGTGGCGTATTGCAGAAATAGAGGTGGAAAAGAAAAACACTGAAATGCAATTTTATACAGAATGTATTTCACATCCAGCACTCTCTTTAGTCAATACATCATCTGAATATCTAAGGCATTTTCTCAAAAGGTGTAGTTATATACAGTAGATACACAAGTTTGTTTCAAAGTATGTTCATTCCATCGTGTCGCCATATTTTGTCTTCTCAGTTCCTTCTGATACCTCTGGTTTGGGCACTGAAAGAAAGAGAAACATACAGCATTAAAGTCTGCAAAACTGTCCTCATTTCACTACTTTCCAGGATGAGCCATGAGGGACGGCGAGCAGGTCTGCAGCCACACTTTGGACTCACCCTGCGCCTGCGATCTGTCCGGGACTCGTCCTGTTTCCAGCAACATCCAAAGGTCTGTGCATTTCTGCGTTTCCCAGCGAGTCACTGCATAACTTCCCACTGATGACGCCACTGAGAGAGAAGAGAGAGGTAAGCTGTTATGGCTGCTAGGGAGTCTTGTGTGTTTAAACCTATTTCAAGCTGATGTTTCATTACTCACCTATTGAAATGAGAAGGTTCCATTGAAGAGGATAAGGAAGCTTCTTCTGGAGAACCTTCTGAAGAGCAAATAAACTACCGGCGCCTAAAAAAAGACATGATGAACATTCAAACTTTCTGTGACTCATTCGATATCCACAACACTCATTTTCATTTTGACAACATCACAAGTCCTTTGCAACACTTTGATCCCACTTTCTTTCTTTATTCATCCGACCAAAACATGATCCATTGCGGTTTGGAGTCAGTCTTTTTTTTCATCTATGCTGAATTCCAATAACCTTGCATCTGCATGTGATGTGTTTATACACTCCTTCTAGGAGTTTCTCAGTAAATTGTCATGTACACAAACACATACATTTGTATTTCTTAATGTCGTTTTTCCAGTGTCGGTATACACTCACCTAAAGGATTATTAGGAACACCATACTAATACTGTGTTTGACCCCCTTTCGCCTTCAGAACTGCCTTAATTCTACGTGGCATTGATTCAACAAGGTGCTGAAAGCATTCTTTAGAAATGTTGGCCCATATTGATAGGATAGCATCTTGCAGTTGATGGAGATTTGTGGGATGCACATCCAGGGCACGAAGCTCCCGTTACACCACATCCCAAAGATGCTGTATTGGGTTGAGATCTGGTGACTGTGGGGGCCATTTTAGTCCAGTGAACTCATTGTCATGTTCAAGAAACCAATTTGAAATGATTCGAGCTTTGTGACATGGTGCATTATCCTGCTGGAAGTAGCCATCAGAGGATGGGTACATGGTGGCCATAAAGGGATGGACATGGTCAGAAACAATGCTCAGGTAGGCCGTGGCATTTAAACGATGCCCAATTGGCACTAAGGGGCCTAAAGTGTGCCAAGAAAACATCCCCCACACCATTACACCACCACCACCAGCCTGCACAGTGGTAACAAGGCATGATGGATCCATGTTCTCATCCTGTTTACGCCAAATTCTGACTCTACCATCTGAATGTCTCAACAGAAATCGAGACTCATCAGACCAGGCAACATTTTTCCAGTCTTCAACTGTCCAATTTTGGTGAGCTCTTGCAAATTGTAGCCTCTTTTTCCTATTTGTAGTGGAGATGAGTGGTACCCGGTGGGGTCTTCTGCTGTTGTAGCCCATCCGCCTCAAGGTTGTGCGTGTTGTGGCTTCACAAATGCTTTGCTGCATACCTCGGTTGTAACGAGTGGTTATTTCAGTCAAAGTTGCTCTTCTATCAGCTTGAATCAGTCGGCCCATTCTCCTCTGACCTCTAGCATCAACAAGGCATTTTCGCCCACAGGACTGCCGCATACTGGATGTTTTTCCCTTTTCACACCATTCTTTGTAAACCCTAGAAATGGTTGTGCGTGAAAATCCCAGTAACTGAGCAGATTGTGAAATACTCAGACCGGCCCGTCTGGCACCAACAACCATGCCACGCTCAAAATTGCTTAAATCACCTTTCTTTCCCATTGTGACATTCAGTTTGGAGTTCAGGAGATTGTCTTGACCAGGACCACACCCCTAAATGCATTGAAGCAACTGCCATGTGATTGGTTGATTAGATAATTGCATTAATGAGAAATTGAACAGGTGTTCCTAATAATCCTTTAGGTGAGTGTACTTTACATACAATACCTGTTCGGGTACAATATGTGAAATCACAGATCATTGTGTGAAGTGCATCATGTTGCATTGACTTCATTGTCATTGAAGCCAAACTGAGCTGCCATCTTCAGCAGGCAGCCTCGTGGATTTTTCATGAATGGATTACAAATTATGCATATGACACGTATATTACTCTACAATTTATGTAATGAAAATGTCCTGCTTTATTAATGCTAGAAACATTTGCAGAATATAGCTCCCTCTTTTGCTATACATGGGTCATAATGATATGGTGGTCTAGTTTTGTTGGTCTTCTTACTTGGTGCATCTAAATATGCATGTAGGAATTTAGCTCAGTAAAATATGAAATAAATGTAATAATAGATGTTTTAGTTTTTGGTATTGGTGTTGTGATTTAAGAGTAGAAATATAATGGTTTTAAAAAAAAATGTTTGATAGTTCAGTGATGATAATGCAATACAAATGACAATACAGTGTATTTTCAAGTGGTTTACAGTGAAATACACATCTCTTACCAAATATAAAGGTCCCAGTCCCCATCATGAAGGCACGAGACTGACAGGCAGCATACCTCTGTAATCCCTGAAAGACAAAGTGAGAACACAAACCACAACAGATTTTCACGACACGATTTGACCTGCATTAATATGTCTATGCGGCTCAATCTTTTGACTGTCGGTGTCCACCGGGGTCAACCGGCTACAGTGATGTAAGAAAAACAAAAAACAAAAAACCCACCGGGTGCTTTGCTGCCAGCGTGTCGTCCACTTTGGTCAGACCGATATTGACCATGTTGTTGTTGCTGTTTTAAACTGGAGGTCAAAGTATTATAATATGGAGAGTAACATTAGTATCTTATGCTGCGACCGTGTTCATAACGACACTGTTATAAAACTTCCGCGTTGCAAACCAAAAAGTACACACAGAGGGAGAGGAACAGCTGTTTGCATAAACACTAGCGACGCCTGGCGGAGCGGAGGTAGTACTGCAGCTCCTCGCCAACGAAAACAAAATACTAAATAAACAGTAAGGAAAAAACACAAAATATTATAAATATCTCATAAAACAGAAATTAAAAAATAACATATTTAGTTTAATTTGATCAAAGAGGAAGCAATTAAAAAAGTATAAAACAAATAAGGACATGATAATATATAAAAACTAAACTATTATGAATCATTCTGACTAAAAATAAGGCTTAAGACGAAATATGACATTTGTGAAAGTGCGTTAAAGCTAAAAAAAAAATAAGGGTAACGTTAACGTTACATATGTAGACATTTTAACACCAGAATTAAGGTGTCCAGTATAAAAAGAAAATGTTTTGGTGACAACATTATTGATTCAGAAATGTAACCTTGCCATGTTCGTGTTACCTGGCCAGGAGGCGTCAATGTGTTATGCAGCCATGAGAAAAACACGGTCCAGTTGTTTTGACCAGTGGTAACGTTACCCAAATACCAAGCAATGTCAAGGAATGAGTTATGGCAGCAACCAAAGAGTGATTTTTCTTCGTAGTAATTTTTTTAGAGTCAATTTAAATTTGAACAGCAATTTTTTATTTATTTTTCTGCTGTCAACAATCCTTCAGTTTTATCTTGTGCCTCCTTTGGGAGAGCCACTGGCATTGACTATACAAGCTGCCATTTGTCTATTTAGATGGAGAAAAAAAAATAATACTCTATATGAAAAAAATAGCCATTGATTATAGTAAGTATATATTATATACACCAAACCTACCAATTATCTGTCATTAGAGATCATTTCCCACACATTATAAGATGAATTCGGTGCTTCAATATTATCTTGCTCATCTTTAGTCACTAAACAAGAATATATGTATTATTTGGTGACAATACTTGCCATTGCATGCAAAACGTTACCGACAGCAGTATTACGTTTAAGTAAACACATTAACGCTTCAATAAGTCATCATTCCAGCCTGTCTTTGCATCTGGAAAACACCATGTGTGACCTCAGGCCTTCCACAACAGCACAGCCTGCTGACCCCCGCGACCCCTTTGTTGAATTTTGACACCACGGAGACTTCAAGGGTTCTGCTGGAGGCCGGACATGAGCGGGAGGAAGAAGAGGCAGATGGGAGAGAGACGGACTACTGCTGAGACACAAGTAACAACACAGAGGCTTAAGTTACCAGACATCTGTTCCTTGTTACACAAGAGAAAGAATAGATAGACTCCAGAGACACAAGTGATGAAGCCAAAGAGTCGATGAAGGGATTACTATGTTTTTTAAGATATTTCAAACACAGGGTAAAAAGAACAACAAATTCACTACAAGTACTAAAGGTGGCCCAGTGGTAAGCACTGTTGCAGCACTGTGTGGTAAACACACAGCCATCTGGAGGAGCAAGATTTCTATCAGTGAAGCCACCAGTCCACAAACCGGATGGTAAATCAGATTTAACGGCAGAAATATCAGCATTCAAGCCTTTGAGAATAACATGTACCTCACTATCAAATCAGAGTGATGGAGGAACATGAGCTGACTGGTCAGCCTTTTCACTTGGATGTGGTTTGAATGGGGATCAAATATCAAGGTTTCCTACAGCAGATATCATGTAAAACCACTTAATACAAACATATAGGGAAATAATTAGGGCTACAACTTGTGGTTATTTTCATAATCTATTCTCTCTGCAAGAAAACTGAAAAAGGCACCATCAAGGTCAAGATATTTAATTTACAATTATATGAAGTGGAAAATATAATTTGAAAAGCCTGAACGACTAATCTCTAATGAAAATTATTGTTGGCTGATTCTCAATTGATCGTCAAAATCTGTTACCAAGCATTTCTTCAATAAGTGACTTTGGTGGATCTTTAAAATATTTGTAACATACTGCGTGTCCACTTTCAGGGGATATATAGTAAACAATAACTGGTAACAATCAACGTCTCCCATTTAATGTACGCATTTAAAAGCCGTGTGAAAACATTTCATATATGTTCTATAACACATCATAAGGTAGTTGTAGGCAGATAGAAGTGTGTTAATGTTTTTGTTAACATCTTGTGAGCTCCCATGGACAGTGCGGGTAAAGTTGTGAAACCAAATAAATAAACCAATAACTATAAGACCTTCCCATTTTACAATTTTAGACTCTTCCGGTTGATTTTCTGTAAACTAACTTTCATTCCACATGTTCTTCCGTCTTTGACCAAACTGTTACCTACTAGCCAATCAAACCAAAATGTATTAATTATGAATATCTTCTTCACAAGCAACCTTGAATTGAACTTAGTTTAAAATGATACTAGATCAATTATAACAATCATTACAAGCTGACTCCCAACATATGGAGGTTCATTTTATTTATTATCATTTTACATTGGAAAAGCAACGGTCAGTTATTACCCCCCCCCCCAACTGTACTTCCACTCACATATTGTAGCGCTTTATTTCTAGGTGATTAATGTTTATATTCTTACAAAACAAAAAGATGTCAGACACGATCTGTACACTCCAAATCATCCAAATCACACCCCGACCTTCAACCCATCTAAGACAAAATACGCTAACACGGGGAGCCACATTTTTAGTGCAGTGTTGAAAACCTGTTCGCACACACATAGAAAATAAACAATCAACAAGTCGCATGTACAACTGTGAGTTACATGCTTACTATGTGTCTGGACTCCTCACCTGAGACACAAGAGGACACAGGTGTGCGTTGTAGGTAATACAAGGAAGGCAGGCGATTGAGGATAAAGTTGACTCACAACAATTTCACTTCGACTGCTGTGTCATTTTGAGAAAACAAAAGCAGGAAATGGTTCATATAACCACTCTCCAAATAAAATCAATCAAAAAAAAGTGTATAAAGGGGGTGAGGGGATTCAAGTTTTACACTCCAAGACATCTCTCGCGTGGAAGATTTTTAGTGACAATGATGGTGTGCAGTATTTTTATGGAAAATTGGAAGGGCAACACAAAGGAGGACTCGCGTTCATTCAGGACAAGGGAAGGAAAACAATTATAAAAATAACCGGGTTAAAGTGTTCCACCCCCCTCCTTACCTAAAATGATGTGACATAAAAAGGTCCCATATAGTTTTTTTTTTTTTTTTTAGAACATTTGCCTTCAAATATCACCAGGACAAAAACATGTTTCACAATCAAATGTTTTAAATAAATATAGCTCCACTGATAGAATTTCTTCAAAGAAAAATAACCCCTTAGAGCAATCTCTCACACAAGAAACTTAGCACTGACCTCCCCTCCCTGACCGAAACACACACACACACACACACACACACACACACACACACACCATAACCCTGCAGGTGCAAAAAATACAGTTGAAAAGACAGCGGTCTGTTAAAAACCAGCAAACTAAGACTAACTGGAGGGACTTAAACCAGTTGATACAGGAGTGCCAAAACTACAGGACATAGTACTTTGGTAGATAATCATCAGAAAAGATACTGCGTCTTGAGAACATGGAATAATTATTTTGAGATCACAACAAAGTAGTTTCTTATACAGTGACCAAAACAACAAGCTTTGTTTATGTGACACAGGCCTTTCAAAGTACTGAGATCACCATGAACAGCTTCTTAAATAACGGGAGATTTTTTTTTTTAGTTTTTGCTGATTATTTTCAAAGTGGTAATTCAAACGTTGTACCTTGTCTCAAACAACATAAGTCTGATCAAATCGATATAAAAATAAATTAACTCATGGGTCAAGAAAACGTCTAGAAAAATGTTTTGCCTTATTTGGCAGCTACTTTATTATAGAACAGTGAAAATATTTAACCCATCAATTTACGATTAAATATGAAATTTAAAACTGCGTAATATGGCCCATTTAAGAAGAGAAAAGACATACGTTAACCCTGCCCGAAACCAATGTTGACCATTTCAATGTCCTTCAGTACATATTGGCAGCACATACATACACACGCATACATACACACGCATACATACATACATACACACACACACACGCTCCCACACTCAATACTGGTAGTGTGATTCAATCAGTGAAATCAATCAGATGTGTGTCGTGGTGGGGAGTACGACAGACAGGGAGGCGGCGAAGGTGTCGATGACCATGAAGACAGCAGCCGTGTGCAGAGAGGTCAGAGAGGGAGCGATACAGTGAAAAGGTCCATGTCCCATTGTACCAGTTGAACGACAAGCCCCTGGGTCCCCCCGTTTGCACAGACGTCACCACACCCAGCGGCTGGGTGGAGGAACTAAAGTGGATGACGACGACCGTCTATATTGTGGTCCAAAAAAAGCTTGTCCAGTTCGTCAACAAGACAACTTTTCCCCCCCCTCACATACAAAACCATAGCAGCAGGTAGATCTCGAGGGTCTCCCCCACTCGAGAAAAATAATGACAAAATAAAATAAAATAATAATAATAATACCTTTCCCAGTCATCCAGCAAGCAAGCTATGGAGCATTACCAGTTCTGGAAAGTGGCAGATGTCTTTTTGCTTGATTCTCCTTCCCCTCCATCTTCTTACCCCCTGAATCCATCAATCAAGCAACCAACATTGTCCTCCGTTGTTAGTCTCTTGTCAGCAATTTCCCCAGTTTTGCACTTCATCCCCGCTCCCCTCCCATAAGTCCAACCCTATTCCCCCCCCACCCCCCCACTGTTCTCCCTCCTCCTCTCCCAGACGAGGATGAGGGCAGATCATCGTTCGGGCTCCGACTCAAGAGCCAGGACCCGCTTTCGCTCGCGACACTGCTTCTTGTGGGCGGGCCAGTCCCTCTGCTGGCACTGGGAGCCACAGTAGCGCGCCACCTGGCAGCGACCGCAGATGTTGAACTCGCGGAGCTGTTGAAAGACGAGGAACAAGATTATGTTTGGCTCTGTGACCCGAGGTAACAATTTTGCCAGACGCATCAACATCTAGTTATGAGGGGGAAAATGTGTCGGGAAAATGTCTCTAGCTTTGATCTCTCACTTATAAAATATCGTAACTTTCACAGTACGTACCCTCCTCTCAATGAGTGAACAAGGAGGATAATGACACTCATAGTAGGTGCAGGAGCACTCCTCTTCCTCCACCAGCTCCCCATTAGCGTTGTAGTAGCGTGTGCGGCTCAGCTCCAGATACTGCTCCTCCACAGGGTCAGCTGGTACCTGCTGGATGGCCAGCCAGTACAGGGACTGCTCTCTGGACAAGTCAGGGAACATGGAAGAAATATTTGGCTTAAATATTTGCTTAAAAACTCAATGCCGATTTTGTGTGACTTGGCAAGTGAAACAAATGTAAAAAAAAAAAAAATCAGGATAAAAAATAAAGTAAACATTCATTTATCTTTTACAGGCTAAGCTAGGGCCTCAATAAATCCGACTGGCTTTGCCTACACACAAAACATACGGCTTGTGCAGTACTCCACGCTCAGCCCTTACCTCTGTTTGCTGGAAATCTCCTCTGGCTTAGGGCTCCAGCCCACTGGCACCAGTCGCAGGTTGTCTAGCCTGTTGTCCACTGTCACAGAGTTGATGTGGATGACTTGAAAACTGGTGGCGATGCCTCCTCTGTGCTTCTCCCTGTGTCAAGACATACGTATCATAAGTCAACCAGTCTCTTTAGCAATTACATAACAACTTTATGAATTAGATGAGATCCACTGATGTAGCGGTGTTAGCAGGACTGCTAGGACTTGCATTTAGGCAACTTCATTGTTTATTTCAACACTGATCTCATGTTAGAAGAGCATGAATTCTAAGAGCCTTTAAACTTTCTCTAGGTCCCAAAAATATTTGCTCTTTATCTCAGTCATTTTTGACAAAAAATGCTTTATAGATCATGGGGATATACAAATGATCAATAATATGCCACTGTCAACTCCATAACCAAGAATGCAGAGGGTAGTCAACAGTTTTACTGGCTGCTGCAAACTGGCCTCTTCAGCATCGATCTTGCAAATTTAACGTTAAAAAAAATAATCAGACTGTTGCAATAATATTCATCTGTGTTCAGACACCCTATGAGAATGTTTGGGTAAATGATAATCAAAAGACCCCACAACTCCACAATAAGAATGCTCGCCAATGTCTTGAGCCCAGATGCTGCTTATTCCACACCTCATATAATTATCAAAGTACTTACCAGAGCAGCTCATGCAAAGGCCTTCCTGCCCAGCGGCCTTTGCCAATGTCGAAAGCGTAGGCAAAGATCTTAGCTCCATTGCCATCCGCATCTACCTCCATACGCGCCTGGAAATGACAGTCATTTTTTAACAAAGGCACTATCAGAGAAGTGATATCAGCAATACTTCTCATAAACACATGTTGCAGTTGAATCTTCATAGTTTACCTCAAATGCATAGTTTTCCACAAGCGGTATGTCTTGCTCATCAATCAGTGTATATTTTGTCTGAAATGAGAGAATGGAGAAAGAATGCTTTCATGTTAACAACCAGGACACATACAGGAGCAGCTAGCTTTACAAGAAACCCAAGGGAACCTGGCAACGGAGTTATTGACTATGTCCCACCTGAGGAATGAATCAGTTCCAAATGGGGCTTGAGTGTATATTTATGGACAACCTATCTGGTTTGAATAGACTAGCAAAGTCAAACAACACTACTTATTAAAAGTGGCTTGTTTGCAACAACATGCACAAATAATAAGCACTTTAAAGTATGTTCAAACTCATATTTGGTAATTTGCCCTGCACATGACAGCTGCAAACAAACATAATCATACATTTCCACGCCAGAGGGGGAAATGATCTTACCGTGTTTTGAACCAACATTGAACCACATCCAGCCTCAAAATGCATACACAGTCTTGTATTGACCATCAAAGAGCTATCCAAACTGTTTGTTATTAGGTGGGTATTTCCAATGCACGTGACAAGATACCAACACCCCTCGCTCCACTGAGCGCGGCACAAAACCGCCCAGGGTGTTGTTGTCCACATACCTAAAAGGTCCAAACATGCAATGTGACACTTTGTCTCGACTGCCAGACTATTGTGTAGATCTTAACGGGTGTGACATCATGTACACAAATAAATGAAAAAAGCTGTGTGCACAGGAGCACTGTCCTTCAGCAGGTGGGCAACTAATTCAACCCAAAACGCTCTGCCCAGTCGACCCACAGTGAGAGTGTCTTGTGACACGCGCAGCTAGACACGAGTCTCTCTTGACCATCATCCAGCCACACTTTGACGTCGCATAAGTCACTTTAACTCTGCAACTTAAGCCCCCAAAACACCCTCTGTTTTCGGTTAACAGATGTAGACAAGTGTGCCGTCCTGCCGGTGCTTTGTCACGTTGCACAAAAGAATCAGTTGATGCATTGAGGCAATGGCTTCCTCATTAGCAGACACTTCACCGTGTAATCTAAATAACACAGCTAGCGTGGCACTGCTAACTGTATCGCCGGCCGTTAGGACCCAGCGTCGATAAAGAAAGACTTGAATTGTCTTCTCAGTTTCAACCCGACACTGGTGACGACAAAACACGGACCCGTGTGTTTACCTCCGAGGGACTATTCGACCATCTAACGTCCGCCAACTGCTAACGTACCCGGCTACATGCTAGTTAGCTTCGTAGCGAGACCGTTGGTAGCGGCGGAGGAACAGACAACCAGTCTGGCTCGGCCGGCTCCTCTAATCCGTTCAAATAGAGTTAAAATCGGCAAAGACGTGCCCCTCCCGCGTCTGCAACGGGTTGATAACCATGAAAGCTGTTGGCCGACACCGTCTGTCACCCGCTAAACCCGTTTCCCATCGCCTTTTGTGGTCCCCGCGGGCCCTCCCCCGGCCGCACATGGCAGTCCTGGGCTCCTGCTCACCTTCCCGGCCACACGGCCGAGCCGCACGATCCCGAGCTTGAAATCCGACATCAGGAGGACGGGTGGTGGTGGCGACGGAGAGAGAGGCGCAGGATCCAACCGAAGCTGTTAGTCGGGTTTAAAAGTCGCCGGGGCAACCCCTCAGCCCCACTGCGATGCCAGTTTGGGTTAACTGGATGGGTGTTCGCCCTGACTCCGAGTCTCTCCGGCGGCAGCCCAACCTCGGTGACACACCACCGCTGCTGGCGCAGGAAAGCCGAGCTGGCTGCTGGGGGGGGCGGGGCCGAGGGAGGCGGGACGAGCCGCTCACCAGAGCATCCAATCAAACGCGACGTTACTTTGCTTCTGATGGGAAGCGTCCTATCGTGTTGTCCAATAGGAAACGAATATCTTTCAACTACCGCCTGTGTCTGTTATTACGTCTTTAAACTCTCGTGACCACTTCCAGCCATTTTCGCGCGAAATGTTTGATGGCGAGGCTTTCGCCATGGATGTATCAAGAGAGCTGAGTGGTACTGAATTTAACTCAGTAGCCTGAAAGCATTTCCCTCATAGGCCAGCATTTTAAAAGACGTACATATAACACTGTTGGCAATTTAAAACTACAAGAACTCTTTGTAAGATTAATGTTTTATCCATTTAAACCATGTTATATTTCTATAACTTCCCAGATCCTACGTTTTTTTTGGCATGCCGTCATTGTATTATAAAGTCAATGGGCCAGTGTGGGAAACACTAATGGCATCTTTGAGTTTGGTATCCAGTAAGCACATGACTTTCACTCATCTGTTCAGTGGTGATTGATTGAAGTCCTATTGTAAGACACGTGCTGCTAAATTAAAGGCTTAATGATGCAGGACCATTCAGTATTGTGTGCTCTACATGAGTATGACAATCCTGCACATGCACACTGCAGAAGCACAAAGAAAAGAATAATTATATAAATATACATCAATAACTAACAACAAATTGAATCCCATGTAATAAGTATATATGTATAGCCCCTTTCAGACCTGTTTATGGAATTGATGATTATATTCTGTCGTGTAGTTTCTTTGTGAGACAATTATGTATATATTACAGTTCAAATGCAGCATGTTTAAAGAAAAGAAAATAAGGATTTAGGTAAAGGATTGACATTTTTAAGTATCAGATGCAGAAGTCAGTCCTTTTTCAATTTGACTTTGACTTTTGTAATAGTTTCAACTACCTGACATTTCTATGAATTTAAAGGGATGAACCACAAATTATGTCATCTCCACACACTCCGATGTTCAAATTGCAACACACAGGAGGATGTATCCAATTGCATTCATCACTCTAAATAAAATCTAGGGCCTAGAGCACAAAAGCATCTTCTTTCCCAACACATCTGTGATAAAGCATGACTTTCAGTTCAGTGATTTAAGTGTGTGAGCACCCTCTGGAGATCAGGATCTGTATTACAGAGACTTAGACATTTGAGTTGATCTGAGATGATTTTTCATTTATTACATACATTATCACTTTTTGTAACAATGCATTTCTATTAAAAGATATTTTTTCAGTAATTTGAATGTGATGAATGTGAAATACTTAATCTATTTTCAGTTTTCTGACTTTTTAGAGACACGTGGTTTTCATTCACCACAACAATATTTGGATTCATTGGTAAGGTGCTGATGATAGCTGTTTTCACCAACAAATCTTACAAATCAACTATCGTGCATGACTCACAACCAGAGATGTCCCAACACGCATTAACTTAATTAATTTTAGTAGTAAAGTGTTAATTGAGTATCAGTATATTCTTCAAGAAGAGTATAAATAGTTTCACTCAAAAAATTGCCTTAAGTCTATTTCTTGCATTTTCTGTCAGGGATAAAAGTTGCAAACAGCAAAACCCCAATTTATTATCATAAATAAATGCTGTTTGAGAATGACATCAGACATGCAGAGAAAATTTGCTTTTATTTTTATGTGGCATTTATTTTTACAAACTCAACAGGGTGTATAAAGAGAAATATGAGATTTTCTTTTTAATAAAGACTACTGGTGTTTTCTTATAAAGCAGTCATCTCTTTCGCCCACAACAAACTTAGTGCACAGGAATCCCTTGTCTGTTTCAGGATGTAAACACATCTTGTGTTTCCTACCTTTTTTCTATTACAAAACAGCTTTTTATGTCAGAAACAATGGCAGCCCTGTGCCTCTGCTGTTCCCATTTCAAAGTGAAATGGGTGGAACACCACCTTGTCTGAGCCAGAAGGCACGACTCTCTTCTGTCAATCACTCCTATCCAGTTACTCACAGACCGAAAGCTGGGAGGAGTGGGATGTGTGTGTGTGTGTGTGTGTGTGTGTGTGTGTGTGTGTGTGTGTGTGTGTGTGTGTGTGTGTGTGTGTGTGTGTGTGTGTGTGTGTGTGTGTGTGTGTGTGTGTGTGTGTGTGTGGTTCCTTGTGAAGGTTTGAATTGTATCTCTGTCCTTCCAACCATATGTGCAGCTTTAACAAAAAGTCTTTCATTTAAACTCAGTTTAAAAAGTGATGGGATTGAAAGCGATATAAGAGGATAATCAATGTAAAGCCTGTTTTACCTCCTCGTCAAGAATTTAACAAAACAGGAAACTTGTATTATTGGCAAACAAAGATAAGCACATGGTTGAAAAGGGGACGAATACTACATTCTAAAGTTAAAACAATATGTCACAATGACCAAATAACAGTAAATTAATGTATGTTTCCAGTTTCATGAAACAAACTGTAAAACACTGGATATATCTGGTATGTTTTTTTACACTGCATTATTACACTGTAAACCGGTTTATCAACAGGTTATTTTAGTTTATGATTGCCCCGTGGTGTGGATGTACATTTATTTTTTTATTGAATGGGCCTGATAAGGGCAGACAACATTTCGAAAAGTACATTTAAAGTTATTTCCTCTGGATTCAAGAGCTTTTCCAGACAGTGGGTGTTGTTCACTACATTGCTAAACAGAGCTGTCTCTGGTGTGTCTGCACCTCAGATCCCTGGGTACACACCTATGATGACATCGTATCTATCACACCTATATCCGCCCTGGAAAATGTGATTACTCTTCCACTGTGTTCTCACAATGGTATATTTAGTAAACATTATCAAAGGAAAATATGAGGATAGTTTTTGAATAGCAGACTGCTATAGAAAAAATCAACTCAGGAATTTTGATATTGAGATGAGCAGCTATTTAAGTAAAAATGGGCATTTAAGTATTGAAGTTAAAGACAGGATACCTGTTGTAGTTTAAACTAACACAAATCATTCAAATGTATGTGTGTACTTCTCATGTTTTCCATGTAAAATGGTGCAATACTTATAGCAATCTTGAAGATTTTCATTTAAGTAAATGTATATTATGTCACTTACACAATGATGATTGAGCCACTGATAAATATGTATAATTATAGTACAGTATAGGTGTGTAATGACATTGCAGTTTTTCTTCACACACAAAATATAACTGCTCAATATGGGAAGAGAAACAGGAAATGAAGACAAGCTAAACAAATAATGAAAGACACTATATGCTAATTGGTATTCATCTTTTTTTACATCATAGTTTAAGACGGTGACAGTTCACCGCGCCCAAAATCAAACAACTGAAAGCAGCAGAGCAGAAAGCCTTTTCCTCTCAGCTCTGACCTCTGGTGTCCGCGGTACTTCCGTGTTCCGCTCACCTGTTACACCTGTATTACAGCGCCGTAGGGTACTGTAGGTGCGACTTCAGCTCCGCCGGTGCACCTGTTGCGTGACTGTGCCATGACCGAGGAGGAGCTCACAACGTGCCACCTAACGTGCCCATCTTCCCCGACTGGCTCGGAGAAGACTTCAAGGGGCATAAAAACGCAGGAGATGGATTTTGAGCAGCCTATTTTCTCCGTGTTGAGCGGCGGTGTGAAGCAGCAGCAGGAGGCGGACACCGCGGTGGCGACCTCACCGGCGGAGACCACCGCCGACTCCGAGTCCGGGATCTTCTCTGGTGAATACGAGGTGTGCGTGGAGCACGAAGCTGAGCTGGACTGGTTCTGTGGCACCGAGCAGAAACTCATCTGCTCTCACTGCGCCATCGTGGGCCCCTGCCACGGACACACGGTGACCCCTCTGGCCACCAGAGTAACCGCAGTCAGGGTGAGTGTGTGCAGTAGTATATAGCAGCTTGCTGTATTTTTATTTACTTCTCTTTACTTATTTTTTTTAATGTATTGACTGGGCTGTGGGATTATACAGCTCTGGAAATGTACTACGTAAATGTTTATTTTATTTTTTTACTGAGGGTATCTGTCGGGTTACAAATAGCCAGGAATATAGTTTCACTTTGTGTGAATGCCTTGTAACGTCTTTTATTTGACCTATTCTCAACTGTTTGACATGTTTTTTAGTTTTTTTTTAACTATTTTTACCTCACTGTAAAGCTTTATCCTTCTTTTTCTCATTTAAGTTTATTTTATGAGAGAAAATGTGGATTTTTTTCCTTTTTCAATGACTCGCTTTGTTAAAGGATCGTAGTTGTTATAAAGCAATGAGGACTGACTGATAAAGTGGGAAAAACTGTGTTCACATATTTGGCAGTGTAATATGCATATTTCCTAATTCGTTCTTGGGTGTGCCATATTTTGCCTGTTGTTTTTTGTGCTGATTCCTCCGCATGGTATTTGAAAAGACAGGATTTTCTTGTTGCGTCCCCAGTTGATAAGTGTGTGTGTGTGTGTGTGTGTGTGTGTGTGTGTGTGTGTGTGTGTGTGTGTGTGTGTGTGTGTGTGTGTGTGTGTGTGTGTGTGTGTGTGTGTGTGTGTGTGTGTGCGTGTTTGTATTTTCACCAGAACCAACTGGTGGATGTTTGTGAGAAAATGCAGCTGCAGGCACTGAGGATTGAGAGATTCATCGACCAGACACTGACAGCCAAAGAGCAAAAGCTTCAGGTGAGAATACCACTGATCCCCTCCCACTCAACCTCCGACTAATGACGCAGTGTCAGCCCCGATACTGATCACATTGTTCAGTGAAGCCTGCAATGTTTCACAAGTACATTGTTTTGATGTTGGCTGGCTCGGCTTTATGAAAAAGTCCTGTGTGACAACCTATGTGCGTTGTGTTTGTGTTAGGTTTGTGTAAATAGAAACTGATGCCTATTTAAATCTCTGCATTAGAGCTGCAAATAAAGATTATAGTATTGTCAATTAATCTGTGAGCTATTTCTTCAAGTATCCGATTCATTGTTAAATCTAAAGGAACATAGTAAAAAATAACTCCACAACTCTTCTTCAAATTGCTTGTTTGTTAGGAACAACTGTTCCAAAACCCAAAGACCTTCAGTTTATAATGACATAAAACTGAGAAAAGCTGAAAACTTGCACCTTTGAGAAGCTGGAGCCATTTTAGCTGATAAAGAACTGAATAGATTATTGGACTAATTGCCTCACCACTTCATTGCATGTGAAACTGTTATTGTCACATCAACATGGAGAGATATTGTTAAAGAAATCATAAAGTACATGGTAAAAAAAAAAAAAAAACTTTAAGCATTACTTAAAATGCATAAGCTTTTACTTTCAAGTTCATTCACATGTTTTAATATGTTAAATCATAAAAACACACAGAAATACAGAATTAAATATCAGTATAATGAGCATGCTTTCTAAATATAAATATTTTGAATATCAGTCGGTTGTAATTGTGTCTTTTCCACAATTCCCTTCTCTAAAAATAATAACGGGGATTTTAGATCTCATTATTCAAAACAAGTCAAACTTTGCAGTTGCATGAGTAAGATAAACATAAATTGTTAACTAGTCATGTATAATTTGCTGATTCAGTCAATTTCTTACCACCAGGCAACAAAGCAAAGGTTACCTCTTTCAGTGCACCTATCGCCTATTTATTAACCCAATGGGTGTCTAAAGTGGTCAGAGACACGCGTGTGTAATTTTCTAGGTTACAAGTTACAACGAGTAAATCAAACCTCAACAAACAACAAAGGCAGGAAAAACAAACACACCTTATCTGATCAAGAAGCAAATCAGCAAACCAATACGTGTGTTAACCTAAAACAAACTTACTCCACACTATGGAAACAATGCTTTGGGTTAATAATCTGGTCAATGACTCTCTGTAGCTATTGGTGTGTTTGTTTGTTTGTTGTTTATGGTTATAGACGTGGGAAGTCAACTGTGTGAAATGAATGAACAACCTCTGTGCTTTTATGGGACTATTCAAGTGCCTGGCTGCTTGTGCAGTGACACTGTTTGACCCACATGTTTCCTAATGTTTGATGTATGAGATACTTTGCTTAACATCGGTGGCTTGAGGAAATAAGTCTCCCGACTAGACCTTTTAGAACCTACAATAACGGATATTTTGGCCACCTTGGGGCAGCAGAAACAAGTTGTGAACGCAACACTTTGTTCACCAGCTAACTCGCTGCTATTTGGTGCTTAGCAGATCACACTGGGTTTTTAGAGTTTTTTTCTTCTTCCTGTTAACAGCTGTCTGCTGTGGCCGAAAGCAATGCCAGTAGAGCGATGAGAGTGAACACAAGCGGTAAAGTTGTGGACCAGAAAGCTAAACGATGAGCTGGAACTCACTATAAAGCTCTGATGGGGGCTGCCGGTTCAGATGATAATTGCCACATTTTAATTTGATTAATTGTTTAAAAATGATCAGTTTGGGCTTCTCAAATATGTAGAATTCCCTGTGTTACTACGTCACGGTGAATTGAATATCCATTGGTTGTGGATTGCTGTTTTTCATCTAATCAGAATTTGAAGAGTTTGGGCTCTAGGAAAGTGTAATTATAATTTTTTATAGATTTTCTGACATTTTGTAGATTAAACGGTTCGTAAAAAAAAAGGTTTTCGTGAGGGTATTTATACATTTGTACACATAACAATAACAACCTTTTGACTACTGTCACACTGATACAATATTGATTATGCAATTCGATTCAACACCATGTCATTTCTCCACTGCACCACGAGTTGTCTAATATCTCTTCTAATATGTCTTCTTGTCCCTTGGCGTAGGTCGCGGCGAGCAGGGCGAGGGAGCAGGTCTTGGCTCAGGTCAACGCAGCACGTGACGCCCTGGAGGAAGAGGAGCAGCGTCTCTTGGAGGAGGTGCAGCGAGAGGAAGAGCGGGTGGAAGAGTGTCTCCTCACCCAGAAAGCCCACTGGAGCCAGGCTTTGGCGAAGCTGACGCAAACGCGCTCCGGCCTGGTGCACACGCTGACACACACTCCAGACGCCCAGCTGGTGGTGAGCGATGGGACATTTTTGTCAGGAAGTTCATGGATGACTGGAGAAGATTTTTGAACAATAGAGGAACTTGTGCTTGAAATCCAGTAACCTGATAATGAACATAAATTGCTTAATTAAGTAAAAGAATGCCCAGAAGACTCATTACTTTCTTCCTGTCTTTCAGACTAGTGTCCAGGAGATAGCTGACAGGTAATCCTTTATACATGACATTGCTTATGAATGTTTTTTTTTCTTATATACCAGAGAGGTAACATCTCTACTTCTGTGTGTTTTTGTCTCAGGATGGAGGGGGCTGACGGGGTCGGGGATCCATGTGACACAGACCAGCTCAACCTGAACTCAGACTGCAGCGACAGCAAGCTGCTGAGAGGTCTGTGGGCCACCGCAGTGCTGCTGGGGCCAAACGGTTAGTGCATGTGTATTCAATCCTCATGTACAACGTGACAGATCCAGCAGGATCATGGTGGAAGATCTTTTTTTGATGTAAAAGTTTCAGGATAACAATGTAAAAATACTCCAGTTCAAGCAAAAAGTATTTTCAGACTAAATGTTCCTAGGTATTAATGTAAAAATACTCATTATGCAGAATGGCTCCTTTCTGGTTAACAATATTGTATATATTATCTTTTTTAATTATTAATACTGATTTGTGTTTTATACATATATTTTATACATATATTTGTGTTTTTATACACACATATATATATGTGTATATATATATATATATATATATATATATTGCACATATTGCACATATTGCTAATATACACATGTTTTGTCCTGATGTATATTTGCTCCCTGGTTGCAAACAGCAGGATTGTAAAAAAAAAAAAAAGCCTGGATGTTTTTCTGTGTAATTGAGCAGGAGTTGAAATAAATCTAAAAATGGGAGAACACTTAGAGAAAATCAAGGGTTGTTCATGTAAATCTTGAGGGTGTACAAGCATTATACTGTAATTAAAGGGGCAGGAAGTGACCAGCTCAGTGATTTTTGACATCCATTGTGTGTGGGACAAAGAGCAAGCTGTGCCATTACAGTAAAAAAAAAAAAAGGATTTCATACAGAATTCTCAAGCCTCCTCAAAACATATCTGCTCATAGTAATGCATCAGCTTATGACATTAACTCCATATTTTCCTTCTTCCCACAGCTTATGGATCATCTAATTTAAGGTTTGATGAGCGCACAGTGAGCCCTCTCCTGTCCCTCTCTGTCGACTTCTACACTTTGACCTTCTTTTACAAAAAAGCTCGCCAATTGCTGCCCTACGACCCGGCACGCTTTGACTGTTGGCCCAACGCACTGGGTTCACTGGCCATGTCCTCTGGCACCCACAGCTGGGTGGTGGATGTGGGCCAGAGTGGTGCCTTTAAGATTGGGGTCTGCTACACCTCTCTGGAGCGCAAAGGCTCCGGAAACGAGGCCCGACTGGGCCACAACAGTCAGTCTTGGGTGCTGTCTCACTACGACGGGGACTACTCCTTCTGCCACGCAGGGAAGAAGGTGCCCCTGCAGGTGGCGAGGAAACCCCAGAGGATCGGCCTGCTGCTGGACTGGCCGAGCCAGACGCTGTTGTTTTATGAGGCGGACTCCAGCACCGTGCTGCACTCTGTCACACATCACTTCACCGCTGCGCTGCTGCCGGCGTTTGCCGTGACGGACCGCAGTATCACCATACTCCATTGACACAAAGCACACTCTGCCAAAAACACTAAATGACCGTAAACATGTGAAGAAATGCCTTTCTCTATTGTAAATATGATCAGCAGCTAAAGATCCTCCATCTGATTCTGCAGTTTTGAAAGGCGGGAATTTCTATTTATTTTATTAGCTTTTATAACAGTTTTAATTATTCAATAGAGTTTGATTTAGAGATGATCAGATCATTTAACTTTTTCTGTCGATCATATTATACAGTAGTGCTGTAACAGCATTTAGTTTGACTGACGATGGTTGTTTTTTTTATCTTTGTAATAGCATCAGTTTGATCTGTGTAACAAAGCTTCCCCAAGTCTCTTTCTGGAAAATATTAATAACACTGGTTGATCCAGGTTTGTTTTGAATATTGTGTGACAAAGAAACTCAGTACAGAAATTCTTGAGATCATGTTGTATTATTGTTTTATGCTCAGTGAACCAATTTTTGACTGTTAAAATTTCTGACCGCAATAGACGTTTTGATAAATAGACTTACACAAGGTATGCGTTTGTGATTCCTGTTGCATAAGTATATTATCAAAGCTGTTTGTCCTTTCGTGCTACAGCAGGGTTTTGTTTTGTTTGCATTTGAGAACGTAGTACAGTCAAATACAGTAAGTACTACATTACAATACCAGGTGTCCTGCATGGCCTTAGCAAGAAGATAAGCTATGTTAAAAGTGTACACAGTGAAGGTCCTAAGTATATAATTTGAATCAGGAAAATGTACTAAAAGTATTAAAAGTAGCATAAAATGTCCCAATTTGACACTACATCATGTTATTAGATTATTATCATGCATTAAAGTGTCAGCAGCATTTTACTGTTTTAGTCGGTTGAGGTGGAGCTCAGTTTTAACTACTTTATATCAGGCTGTGCAGGAGTCATTTCTGTTTGTTTTGTTAAACAACTATAAGGCGTTGCAGTTTGAGTTTCAAATGACGCAATCACTGTGCGTCCATCATCAGTTAAACACACACTGGTGTGTCGTGTGGACGCAGTTAAGATTTTTATTGATTACCGTCCGTATCAAGCTATATGGCAAGAAAGGATCATGTTTATTTAGCAAAAGTTTTTTTTATGTTGAACTAAGGTCTACTGAAAGTTATGACAGGCTGCAACTAATAGTTATTTTGGATATATCTCTTGATTATATTCTCAATCGATCGATCAGAAATGAGTGAGAAATGGCGTCACAATTATCCAGACCCAAAGTGACATCTTCACTAGATTTCTGACCAACCAACTGTCCAAAACTAGAGAAATAGAAATAATTAAACATAAAAGAAGCAAATTCTTCACTTTTTAGAAACTAGAATAATGCGGAATATTTGCGTTAAATTCTTGCAATTAAATTGACTTTCTGTCAATCATTGTTTCAGCTTAATGTGTACATTTTCATGTTTGTTCTTTTCATGTTTTTTTGTCCAAAATCTTTATTTGGAAAGAAACAAATAACATAACTACAATATTTACCTCTGTATATGTAAACAGTAGACGTATAAAGTAATAAAATGGACATACTCAAGTAAAGTACAAGTACTTCAAATGTGTCCCAAAATACAGTAAGTAAATGTACCTCCATTCCGCCACTGGTAAAACTCTGTAGGACAGTAGATGTTTCCATGTGAAGATCATATGTAAGAAGAGACAATTTGGGAATCAAGGTCATAACATGAGGCAGAGCCGATCTGAACACCTCTGATACATCTCAAAAGTTTGTCAGAGAACCACTGGAGGGCAGTAATGTCAAACATGAGCATTAGCCCTGCAGCAGTGAGCTCCCTCTGTGCTCATGATGATGCTTCATCAGGAACTGTTTCTCCAGGACTGCGGACAGCTACAGGTGCTGATTACGATCAAACAAAAACTCAGAAAACTGAGCACATACGTGGTACCTGTTAAGTGAATGTTTGTGCATTTAAACATTGCAAAAGAGAATTGGCATTTCACTTTAACTTCAGATACACGTATGTTTTAGGAAGTATGAGAGCAACAACCCCATAATAAGACGTGTGAAGAGATCTGAAACTCTATGTGCCGAAAGGGTAGTATCCAAAACTGAGGAAAAAGGGAAAAACTATGATCAAGTAGTGATCTCTCTGACTCATTACAGTGGTATTTGACATCCAAATAAGGCATTGTGTATAGCACTGATAGTCATGTCTAAGAATAATGTCAAACTACTTTTTAGGAGAAAAATGATTTGAATAATTTCTGGGTAGGTGAAGTTGGGGATCTCCAGGAATGTAGCAAGTCCAGATCTTAGTTGTGATTCCTGAGCTGTAACATTTCAACAGAAACACCGTCTGTAGAAACCTCTTCCAATAAAGCCATTCAGATTTACATCTAGAGTGTTTCAGGCTTAGTTATTGCCTCTTTTTAGGGCTCGCTGAATCATGGTAACTTGAAATATAATTTGCAGTTTAATAGGCCTAAATAAATGAATTACCACATTTGGGGGACAACAATAAAATCCTTTATTTGGAGGGAAACGTATCATTAATCTTTCACATTTAACTGTCATATCCACAATGTAACATGATAGCTTAAATGTGTGCATCAAGATACTGTATATACTAAACTAAATGTATGATGAGACAGCATTTAATAAAAAGGTTCTCTTCATGTTTTCTGATCTGTGGATTTCACACGTAAGCAACACATAAAAAAAGAAAGAAATTGCTTCTCACAAGGAGAATGCTTTTAACTAGATCAATATTGAAAAGGTATTTTCCACCCGATTTATCTCTTACACCTGCCAAGCAGTACACACTGTGACTTCCTGCGAACGTCACTAGTGTACTGTAAAAAGGAGAGGCATCGTTGACTGAGTTTATGATAAGATAACAAATGCAGCTAACATCTGCTCCTTTCCCAACCATAAATGTTAGTGCTGCTGCATGTGCACGCTAATTCTCAATAATTTGACAGCACAGAACAGGACAAAAATAAAAATGTACTTGCCAAATATTGGCATAAAAATCATAATTCATATTATTATAATATTACTTTTTAAAACTCACACCAGGTAAGTATAGTATAGGTAAGTATTTAATAACGGACATAATTCATTTCTTAAATTGATTCATACAAGTACACACTTTCTCAACAACTGGTGGCGACTGAACATGACGTGTCGAACCAAACATGTGATCAGCTGAAAGGACAGCTGAAAGGAATTTTTTGTCTTCCTCAAATGTTTCTATTGTTGGCAGCAGTGAGAATGACAGGAGGAGGCTCTATGTTGAGCTCTCGTCGGAGGTCTTCGACGCTTTGTGCCCATCGTCTCTCGTAGAAGATGCTGAGGACACAGCGAGCCTGACGGCCATTCTGCAGAGCCCAAGGACCCAAGGAGGTGAAGAGCGACTGTAAGCGGCTAGAAGAAGGTGAAACGAGAGGAAAGGTTCAGCAGGATGGAACAATGAAGAAATCAATTCATCTCTGGTTAATCAGTTCCCAAAAAGCACAAGGAAGTTCAGCTATTGAATGAGGAAGAGTTCATGATTTACAGGTAAAGGAGACAGTTTACAGGCATGTGTTCTTCATAACAGTAATGATCTACAACAAAGTGTTTCCTCTTACACACCGTTTCCTCTTATCTCTTTGTGGTACTTCACACCTCCCTGCGCCTACGGGTTGCGGGGAAGTAAGGCTCTGACTGTTGTTTGTGCACCGAACAGCATTTCAGAGTATCCGGCCTCCTTGGAGTCGGTGGGAGGGGTCCTGGAAAGCGCGCCGCCTGCCGACTCCATAGTTCTCCTGGGAGACTTCAACGCTCACGTGGGCAATGACAGAGAAACCTGGCGGGGCGTGATTGGGAGGAACGGCTTGCCCGATCTGAACCCGAACGGTGTTTTGTTGTTGGACTTCTGTGCTAGCCACAGTTTGTCCATAACAAACACCATGTTCGAGCATAAGGTGGCTCATAAGTGTACCTGGTACCAGAGCACCTTAGGCCGGAGATCAATGATCGACTTTGTAATCGTATCATCTGATCTGCGGCCGTATGTCTTGGACACTCGGGTGAAGAGAGGAGCAGAGCTGTCAACTGATCACCACCTGGTGGTGAGTTGGATCAACTGGGAACGTCTGGCAGAGGATCCTGTCCGGGAGGTCTTCAACTCCCACCTCCGGAAGAGCTTCTCACACATCCCGAGGGAGGCTGGGGACATGGAATCCGAGTGGACCATGTTCAAAGCCTCTATTGTGGACGCGGCCGCTAGGAGCTGTGGTCAGAAGGTCATCGGTGCCTGTCGTGGCGGCAACCCGAGAACCCGGTGGCAGACACCGGGGGTGAGGGAAGACGTCAAACTGAAGAAGGAGGCTTTTCGGGCCTGGCTGGCCCAGGGGTCTCCTGAAGCAGCTGACAGGTACCGGCAGGCCAGAAGGGCTGCAGCTGCGAAGGTCGCGGATGCTAAAACTCGGGCATGGGAGGAGTTCGGGGAGGCCATGGAGAAGGACTTTCGGTTGGCCTCAAGGAAGTTCTGGCAAACCATCCGACGGCTCAGGAAGGGAAAGCAGGGCCTACCCCAGGCTGTTCTCAGCGCGGGGGGGGGGGGGGGAAACTGCTGACCCGGACTGGGGACATCGTCGGGGTGTGGAAAGAGCACTTTGAGGAACTCCTAAACCCGGCCAACATGTCCCCTGGTGACCTCCAGCATTCACTGGGGCGTTTTGCAGCCGAGTGTGAAGCGGCAGGGATGAGAGTTAGCACCTCCAAATCTGAGGCCATGGTGCTCTGCCGGAAACCGGTGGATTGCTCCCTCCAGGTGGGGACAAACTGCCTACCCCAAGCGAAGGAGTTCAAGTATCTCGGGGTCTTGTTCACGAGTGAGGGTAAGGTGGAGCGGGAGATCGACAGGCGGATCGGTGCGGCTGCAGCAGTAAAACAGCCGCTGTACCGGTCCGTCTTGGTGAAGAGGGAGCTTATTATTATTATTAGCTATATTCTGGACTGTTGCTCAGAAAAACAAGACATCATGTACATTTGGGCTTTGAGAGATTGACAGTCATTCTTCACAAATTCTTATAAAACAATTGGCTAATCAAGAAAATAATTGGCAAATGAATCGCTAATGAAAATAATAGTTGCACACTCTACTGCCGCTCCATACTGCTACAGAGCTTACTAAATGTCTCGTGGTCCACCACGACCATACTGCAGTTAAAACTCTGGTATTGTACCTTGCATTCAACCGCAGAGGCCCCAACACCGCTCCAAGAGCACACATAGGGAGTCCCGTCTGAGCAGCTTCGAACCATTTTACTGCCACTTCCCCTGAAAGGAGCAAGAAGGGGCAGAAAAAAAACATATCCAGATGAAAGGAGAAGGAAAAACTGGAGAAAAAAATTGGCATCGTCAGCAGAAAATGAAATCTCACAACAATTTATATATAAGTGAAAAAGACAACAGGAAGTGAAAAAGACAAGTATTATATTCTGGTGAGAATTGTATTGTTTTGTCAGCAGTCAAACGTGCGGCTCCAGATGCACCCTTCAATTGGCTTCGTCTGTCATGCGCACAATCATTCTTGCGAACACTATTTGTTGTCCTATTAAACTGCTTGGCTCTCAAGCTCCTTTATAAATGAATGACTGAAAAAGGATTGGAGATACCGGATTTGTGAAGGGTGATGATGGTCTAAAATGTCATGATTTAATATCTTGGTTACCCTTTTCAGTTTCAATTCGTGAAGCCTGACTCACCCAGCATGTTGGTGGGCATGCCCAGTAAGGTGTGCAGCAAATCATGGACCTCTCTGTATCTCTGCATGACGTACGCTAGCTCCTCATCGTCCACAAACCTCACGTCTGCCCTCGAGTCGGGGGTCACAAGCTGAGAGAACAGGAAAGTGAAGGTGTGAGTGAAGACGAAAGAGAAACTTAAAAGAGGGAATTCTGAGGAAATTTGTTTTTCTGATGTAATCAGTCTGAACACGATCACTCACATTTTCCTCTAGAAAACGAAGGTATTCTCTTCCAAAAGAGCCGTCAGGCAGAGTGGCCATCTCGTTCAGATCGAGTGTAGACAGCCGGATCCTGGGCCTTTCTCTGCAATAACAAGTCATACATAATCAAATGTGATTCACGGAAGAGAAAAGGCTGTATAAAAGTGCCTAAATCAGAGTTACTGTACAGTGTTACAGGGACTCACGTAAGGATTGTGTGGCCTTCGGGGTCGTTGCTCATCTTGTCCCTGATATTTATCAACGCTAGGTGTCCTGTCGTCTCCCCGAGCACTGCAACCATGTCTGTAGAGTTTCATGCAATTATATGGTATTAAATATACAATAGAGATTTGTTGCCGCTAAACCTACATTACGTACATTTTGACTTAAAGATGATAAAATATATAGATTTATAATATGCGGTTTGTCTTAAAGTAAAGTGTGTAATATAGCTCAAATGTACTTGATTTAAGGGCCATTCCAGACATTTTCCACATAAGAATCAGTTTACTCATCACTGGGAGTAGGAGTCAGCCAGTGAAAACAGCTGTTTATTGTCTTTTGTGGCTTTGAAGGAGATTTTTTAAAGTATGACAGAATGTCTGGCTGAAACTATCAAGTCTGATGTCATCGGGTTTATCTTGTTTTAAAGTTAAACAGAAAGCCTGCATTACAAGTTGTGGGTGTGGAGTTAGAATGAACTGCCTGTTTCCCACGCGGGAGGAGGAAACTTTTTTTAGATTAACTGATACGGTTGACGAAAAGTCAGGTGTCGCCCTTTAATGACACCTGCAGTTTCTAAACTAAATGTGTTAGAGCTCTCTTCCTCCCTGAAACTTTCAGGGTAACTGCACTGACATATGGCCTTGCTTTGTATTTATTCTCATTTCTGTTTCCAAGATATTTTAGAAGTGTGTAACAGTGGTCTCCTGAGAATAAAAGAATGAGAACAAGAAACTGTACTCAAAACAGTACATGAGAAAAGAAACCTCAGGTACAGTCCCCAACCGTTGGTTTCATTTTACAGAAAACTTTAAAATAAGCTGAGACATTCAAGTCTTCATCTTGTAATTTACTCATAAAGGCAATAAACACAATTGTAATCATACATTTTAGTATTCAGTTAGAATGCAATTGCTATAGAGATTCATTTAACACAATTAATTCTTAAAGCTAATCCCTTTACAAACCAAATAACAAAATAATTCATCCTGATCTGAAAAAGACAATCGATTTTGTTGAATTGAGCTTGAGGGTTCATGGAAAATTGTAAGGCATTTTTAATAAAAGAAAAAAAGAAGACACCAGTAAGTCTCACCGTGTCTGTAAGGGTTTTGTAGTGCAGCCACACCTGACCCAACAGCCAACAAGGCTTTCTGGAATGGGGTGGTGTGGATATGTCCAGGATACAGCCCATCATAGCTGCTGTCTGTCCGCACACTGCTACTACTGTGCACCTGGTGGACACACGCTGCTTGAGCAGCAATGTGGGACAGCATTAGAAACATTTAACGTAACTAAGTTAGAATGCACTAGTAATGCACTATAATGCACTAGTGTTGACCTCATACAAAAATAAGAACTTAGTTTATTGATGTTTGTCAAAGCAAAAACCTTCAACATGCTATACAGAAGCCAGTAAGTGTACTTATGCAGGCAGGCTGTAGTATGAAGCACATATCCTGGGACCAGGACTGGGGCAGATTGTGCACATGCTTGAGATTGAGAGTGTATATTATTTGGGGGAAATCTAACATAAATGTGAGTGCATCTTTTATGATGTAGTTCTCCTCAGTTAGCATTAATGCTTACCGAGACAAATCATAATTCATAAGCTATCTGTTCCTTTATAAATCAATCAATCAATCAATCAATCAAACTTTATTTCAGACTCAAGGTCCAGATAGTACAACACATTACATAGAATAAAATACATAAACCTACCAATGTCTCCACTAATCCACACATGTACTAAATTATGCTTTCAGTTTAGTTTCGGGAGATAAACTAACATTGGAATATATTGTTTTAATAGTTGCTAGGATTAGCGAGCTCACGTTATGGACATAATCAATCTTCTAAAGTAACGTTACCTTTTCTATCGATTGCCCTCGAAAGACAATTGTATCCGACAAGCTAATTATTGGCATAAACGACACCATTGACCTGACGATCGTTCACTACATTGATGTTAGCGGAGGGGTATGTAGCCTCGTCTCTGGTAAATTATGCTACTAGGCTCCGACATTCATGGATTTCTGTATTAAAACGGTGAACGTACATTTAGATAGCAAGACATATTTGAAAAGTAGTGGTAGCTTTTCTCTTCAACCAACGCAGACACGCTTAGCTATCTGTAGAAACTCATACCTTTGGAGATCAAATATAGCCGATTTAAGAGCTGGCAAGGTCGACCTACTACGGGCAGCCACATTTTTTTGGACGCTAATGCGCATGCGTCATCTGATAACCGCACTAACTTTTCACTCCGGGGCAGCCCTGGCGAAGGGGCGGTGTCGGTCAGTTGGGCTGAATGCACTGATGCAGAGAGTGACTCCGATTTGCCGCCCGCTGCCATGTATGAAAGTAAGCGCACGTAACAATGAAATGGTAAACACAGCTAAAGGGTGAGCTGTCCTTCTTCATGCGATAGCGGGCATATTAGTTTCGTTTCCAGAGACGAAGAGGTGAAGACGCCAAGGTTAGCCCGTGTTTCTGCTTTCCAGGTGAATGACTTGGCAGTTCGCCAAATGAGTAGATAATTCGCCAAACCTATAAACACCTCCCAAGTTAGCTAAAATAAGCTAGCTGCCTAAAGTTGTGTCCGTTAGCTAACGTCACTCATACAAACCAAGAAGTGAAGTGTAAGTCCGCGTTTAGCTCAATCATTGTTGGTTTGAGCCAAAGACGCGAAAAGGAAGGAACGTCATACACATAAGAGTCCAGGTGTTGATGTGTAGCATAGGAGACGAACAATTTACGTGTGACTGTTTGTCACGTGGGTTGTGGGTGTAACTATACTGAAATACTAAGCTTGGGCGGGTTGCGAGTACGACGTTAACAAGCAGACTTTCTGAACTGGGTGAGTAGATATTCTGCTGTTTTCTGCGCAGTATCGCAGAGGTTTGCAGGTTCACAGTTCTGCAAGAACATGGCGAACAGAGAGGGCGAGTTTACAGGGAGCAGGCAAAGTAGAGGCTGTTTTTCAGGCTGCAAACAGCTGCGACGAGCTTTAAAAAGCAACGAGGAGCAGTTGTTTGTGGCATAATAGTAATGGCTGTGGAGACTGAAGGGACAGCTTGAGAGTACTTGACTTTTCAAGGCGTTGTTTTGATAGACAGTGCAGCTATTGGTGCTATTTCTTTCAGACACTTTCAACAAGTGTAACGTAAAGACCAGATGCAGTTCAGTCTTCGTTTTTTGTTTGTTTTGTTTGGTGAATGAGTGCTGTGGTGGTACGTCCGTTCTTGTCATTTGTACACAGCCACAGTGTACACAGATTCTGGTCTTTGTGTTAGTCTTTTCAGGATGTTGGAGTGTATGCAGAGGAAATCAGCATATGTTTTCTCCATCATTCTTGATTTGAGTGTTTCTACTTTGTTTGTATTTGCTATCATCTCAAATGTTCAATGGATACATGAAAGAAACAAGAGCTTGGGTGTATCTAAATAAGGTTTGCTTCATTGTTCACTTTGAGGCTGTTTCGCTGTACCCCAAAACCACCAGACACAGGAACAGCTTCTTCCCACTGGCCGTCACTCTGATGAACAGTTAAACAGACTCTTTATCTGCACTTTTGTTTTTGTTTTACTACTGTCTTTAATGTCCTTTTTTTATATTTTTTATATTTATCTTGTATATTGTGTGTGGAAAAAAGTACAAAGAGCAAGTGAAACCGGAGTCAAATTCAATGTATGTGCAAATTTACATGGCCATTAAAGCTGATTCTGATTCATGTCACTCAACAATGTTTTACTAGTTATCAAATCTTTGTATCTTTCTGTTCCATTTGGACATGTTTGAACACGTCAAAAGTGCAAAATACAAAACTGGTTTACTACTATGTTGAAATAGTGACACATAGCAGTCATCGTTTACTGGATGTGGTGATGAGATATGCATTGGGAGAATGATGCCAGTAAAACGCATGTGGCTTTCCAATGATAAGCAGCATCAGGGTTTTCCGAAGAAGTGAAGTATGTTTCTTCTCGCCTCAAACAGCAATTTTCTTGAGGTTGACGTGATGTAATCTATAGAGAGGAAGAAGACAAGTTTATGATTGCAAATCATTATTCTAGAAAATTCACTGTAAAATAACCCATATTGCTTTTTCACACACCATGTCATAGATGGGGACTATAGATTCATTTCAAGTATTCATTTTATATGTTGACCCTTAAACGTGTATTAACATCTCTAGCAACAGTATCTCTGTTTTGACTTTGTTTATTCAAAGACAATAGGCCATCTGGTTTAGTTGGCTCAATAGAAAAGTATATGTGTGTGACATTTGCGTAGCTGGGTACTTTTGATCCCACAGCCACTTTTAGAATTTCCCTTCCTTCCACGTTTTGGGAGATTTCCTGTGTCTGGGAAAGGGCTTAAGTGCCTAAAAATAAGGTTCACCAAAAAGAGGATTCAGATGTTTCCTTTTAGGCCACATAAACACAGTTCAGTAAGCTTATTTTAGCATTTTGACTTGCAAATAATTTAAATTCAAGGGTGAAGGAATTGTTCATTTAAAACATGTGATGACTCAAGCAAATGAATAGGGCGAGCCAACAGTGCTCCAAGCTATTTGGCTTTGTAGACTACAGCATAGTTCAAACCAGATACACCCCATATGATCATACAAGCAGAACTATTTTAACGGTTGTGTTTATGTCGTGGCATGCAAAGCTGCAAACTACTCACATTCTTTGGCGAGTTTCCTGAGACACTAACATTAACTATATGTTATGTAGCACACTGTGCTTGCATGCACACTCATAACCTACAATTTTCTGCATCTGTGTGTATTATTTAGCCCATTAGGCACTGTGACAGGCAAACAAGAACAGCTGTGTGCATATTACTAACGGATTAAATGTCAATATATAGTGACATCTTCTGGTTTAGGGGAAAACCACACCCCACTTATTTTACCACCATTACAAACAAATTAAACATTCATAGAGTGGACATTTATAAAATACGTATAAAGGCATGAAAGTTTATATATTTCTTGTACGAATGTAGTTCTACCACAACCTTGTTACTGTGCTTATTGTAGCAGACTGTGACTGATATTGCCTTTCACTGCCACCATTGTTGAACACATGTTCAGTTCCTGGCAGCAATACTTCCAGCTTAATCTGATGAACAATGCTTGCATTGTATTTGAGTAGGAAGCTTGTCCTTTCCATTCTATTGTCTTTACCGTTAATAAGGAGATAAGATTATGACTTATCACGAATCTCTAGCCAAGATCTCTTCAACCTTTGTAGCAACGATTGTGACACAGAGGTTACGGCTACAACGTTCAGCCTTTCTGAATACTGATTAGTGTCGTCCAAAGTGCAACAGAGTAGACATTTGACATTTAAACCAGAACCACTTTCACCCGTAAAGGTCAGCGTAACAATGTTTTATTACCATAAAAGACTTGATGCAACAGCTCCTCGTAGCACTTAACATTACTAAGGCAACATATTGTTTTTATTGTAAGGAACACTTGCAAACTCTTGAGACTTCTTTTGATCTGTACAAAGATCCAAAGCAAAGAATATTGTCATCATAAACATAAGGGCTTTCAATTGTTGCATTTGCGATTTTACTTCATGTAAAGCACAGATATCATACAAGAAAAGGTTATTATAGTCAATATTAGGACCACACCCAACTTGTATCTATGCATTATGTTGTTCTGCATATATTATGGGCAGAGTATATAGTAACTACTAAATGGCAGCACTGGCACAATTGTCTTGTGCTAACTGTGATAAAGTACGGTATATCGTTTGAGTAGTGAATGGTGCACATGTTTTGCAAAAATGTAGCAAGTAACATTCATAACTCGCTTGGACATCACTGCCCTCTTGCAACAGTTTGAAAGATTGGAAGCGTTAAAATGTTGATGTCGTAACAAGGGAGGAAAAAACACAGTGACCGATTGACATTGACTCCCTAGTGGTGCTGTGACCAGCAGCTTTATGTTTGGGATGCATCTCCTGAACTGTGTTAGGTGGTTTGTTGTAGTTTGACACCAAATTAAACAGTAAATTAAAGTGTTCATAAGTTTACAGAAAACATTTTATTTTTTATTTCAGTAAGTAATTCTGAACTTTTAAGTGAAAATGTTATTAGGAAATCTCTCTTGGCGTCAGTGTTTGGCCTTTACTAAACCACTGCTCTTCCATGTTTACATTCTAGATCAGGGGTGGGCAATTCATTTTCCAACGGGGCCACATGAGAAATTTGGACCTTTGTGAAGGGCCGAACCAATAGTCTGAACTTAATTCAATTAACTCAATATTAATGTTATTACTTTATTAAAAAACTGTAAAGTATATGGTTTTGAGCTGCTGCTGGTAAGAATACATGTTACAATAAGGCTATGAAAATAAGTATAAAAAAAAAAAAAAACCTTACCTTAAATATGTATGTTAAAGACCACCAATTTATTAACTTTAAACAAAAGCAATAAGTGCTTTTGATGTTTTCCAGTTCAGTTGTTCTTACTCAGTGAGAAAAGTCCAGTCTGTGTTGGCTTGAACAAGAGCATGAAGTCTGGTTGAATGAGGTGGAGATGTGACATCTGACAGGTATCAGGGAGAGGATCTGATCTGTTGAACTTCATCACTAGAATGTTTGTTCTCATGTAGGTAGATCCAAAGAGAACCAACATCTTCTGAGCAGGCCTCCTCATGTGAGGAAAGTTCTCCTCTTTGAGAGAAGAGTAAAGATCCAGAAGTGATCCTGACTTAAAGTGCTCTGCCATAGTGGATCAGACTGCAGCGAGGCTCCTTGGGAGGTGGGGGTCTTGCGGCAGCACCCGCTGCTCGCTGAGGACAGAAACTGCAGAACAATACGCTTTCACTTCAGTCTCCAAGTCGGCAACACTGCCCGTCGTGAGGCTGCGTAAGCATAAACATAAATAAATCGCCTTCAAAGTAAAAGCAGTGCCGTTTGTATTGCATTCATGGCGTGCACCTTATTTTTCATTTTTTCATTTTCATTTTTGATTGACCTCACGCGGGCCAGACTGGGAGAGCCCATGGGCCACATCTGGCCCGCGGGCCGTAAGATGCCCAGGTCTGTTCTAGAGCAACTCATCGAACAAATCTGTCACCAGTATGTTTTTGGACAGATCTGTAGCTCAACAACTCAAGTGAAATTGCACGGATCTTATGTCTGCTTCGTGGATAAGGAAAGCACTTTGGAAGGGCAAACCATTTGTTATTTGCATATATTACATAATGACCATTCCATTTATTACAACATGCAAGTATCATTTGGACTTGCCCATATTTTGCGTTCGGTGCAACTACTGAATTTCCCATGTGCTGCCACTTCTTCCAGTATGTGTAACTCTGACATGCTGGCAAATAATTAAGGGAAGCGTGTCAGTCATTACGGGTATGTCAGCGAAAACAGAGTTTAACTGTTAAATGCTGTTGTGTGTGGTATTCATTCACAGGATATCGCACCAGATTGATGGAGAAGAATGGACCGAATCTCGTTGGACTGCCCCAACTCTTTACCAGGGATCCCGCTCAGTGTCCTCTCGGTGCCCATGGAGAATAAGTACAAATGTCAGCAGTGTCTCCAGGTCCTGAGGAAGCCTGTCCAGGCTCAGTGCGGCCACCGCTTCTGTGTACACTGCTTCAAGCAGCTCACCAGGTAGACTGGAGGTCCTCAGACCACCTACAGCCGTGTGCAATGCAACCCCCTTACCCCCCTAATCCTTCCCTCTTACCGGACACGCTTCAGCACATCCTGTGTTCTTATCTCTGCTCGCCTCTGGGGATTTTTTTGCACCCAAGATCAATTACTTTATTCCGACTCATCCCTCACATGACTGGACTCTTTTTACTGAAGTCAGTGAATCACAAGGATCTGACCATGCTGACTCATTCTAAAGGTCTCCATTTCTTTTCTACTTCTTTCTTTGGTCACTGACTCGTGCATTGGGAATTTACAACAAATACATTGGTCTATCACCTTATGTCTAATGATACTTTGACAGTATCGTTAGGCATAAAGTGACAATACAGGAAATGTAATCATTTTAACAACTATACATAAGCCCATATATTAAACTGAACATTAATAACATGTATGTGATGAAGTCTCATGTTGCTAATCTTCCAACATTCACACAACAGCAAAATCACGTTATTTTCACGTGACTTTCCTGACGTGAAATGTTGTTTCACATGTACTAAATTTTAACCGTTATACAAAACAATGGGAAATTGAGGCGATTTCATGTGATCTGTTGGGAAACCACTTCTGCTCCAAATGAGATTTCATCATGTTATAATGAAATCCATATGTATTTTTTGTTTTGTTCATGTATTTGTCTTTCAAAAAGCTTAAACTTCTTTTTTTAGTTTCATGAATTTCCCACACCTCATGAAAGGTTGCGAGTTGCATTATTTGTACAGCGCTACACGCTTCTTTCACTGCTGTTGTATTTTTTTATTTTCACGAGTCAGCTAATCGAGCTGTGGGCCATACTGGTCAACAGTTGTTGCCATAATGAATCGGCAGGAACTTGTTGCTGGTTTCTAGAACCTACCAGTTGTTGTTTTTTCGGTAAAGTCACAAACCTGTTTTGTTTATCAGTTGTGGGCCAAAGCCTTGTGAAGCCTGCCGCCAAGAGGAGATATATGAGGAACCTATTTCCATTCTCAATACTAATGAGGTAAGTTATTACGTATATAATTTGTCAGCCAACATGGTTGATTTATGACACATCTTCTTAGTAACCTTTATACTATTCCTCACTCCCACTCTGATTCAAAAGATATAACTATGACTAGTCCGATGGGAGTTTCCTTCACCACACCAGCACACCATGCAACCTTTTATGTCTGTTGAATATTATAATTATTGGCTGTATGAGTTCCCCTCACTCTGTTCTTTGTTTGCCCACCAGGCATTTCCAGACAATGCAGCCGGTCGAGAAATAGCAAGTCTGCCTGCCAGGTGTTTGAACCAGGGCTGTGATTGGACGGGCTCAATAAAAGAGTATGAGGTGAAGTATTAAGTTCAGCTTTTATGTTGTCCCAGTGGGTGGGCTTACTGCTTTCTTCTTGAGTGATTGTCTATGCCGGCCCAGATTAACCATGTACGAGTGTCTGTTTGTTCCACCCAAACCTGTACTGTCAGTATTCTTTTAGAATATTTCTCAACCACAGAGTTTACCCTGACCCGTATCTTCTGCATTCTTGTGTCACATTTGTCCTCCTGCAGCCTTGGGCTAGCAGTTCAGCTAAAAATGTGGTTGTATTGCATGCACCTCAGCATGCTGTAGAAGCTGAGAAAGAGGAAGTGAAACTTAACATGCAGCCTGGAAAGTCCCTACGTTACCAGCTCAGATAACAACAATAACTCAGTGGGAAAGTACCAGGATATAAAAGGCCATTCAAACTAAGGTTTGACTCCTGATAAAGAGTTATATGACCATGAAACTAGAGTTAGGCTGCACTAGTTCACAAGGGAACTACTTTAAGTAATTAAGTAAATTATACTCAGTGGTACTTATATTTAAAAGGAACTCATTCAGACAAACAACCACATTCAGCAGACCGACTGTGGTTTGTATAATCACAGAAAAGCCCCATGTGAATCACAAGTTGCCTAGTGCTTGTGTTTGTGTGAGGGCCATCTCTTTTTAGTTTTGTTTCCACTGTAAATATGTGTGGGGCGACTTAGATTGTTGAGTAAAGAGTTGAAAGGGGATGTTTGTAGTGTTTTGGGTTTTACTTAACTGTACTGTGATACCAATCTAGATCAGACGTTACACAGGAAATGTTGAAACGATGATGATGGCAGGGGATATTTACAATGAGAGCCCCAAGCTTATGCTGGAGATAATATTTGCATGATTTGCAATTGCGGCTCTGACTGGTTAGCTTGCTGCCGCTGTAAAGAAACACATCCTCCCTTTTTATTGACCATGTGGTCAAAGTGTGCTATAATTGGATTTCAGTTCTCAAGAAATGATTAATAAGCTGTGTTAAAGACGGCCGCCCACAAATGTGTGGGTACATGTTAGCGGGACATTTGTGGGCGGCTATCTTTTGTTTGGCTAGCTAAAGGCAGTGCGGATCTTTCCATACACGCCCAAAAGTAGCTGGAAAAATAGACTAAACGTGGTGTCAGAGTGGTGCGGTGTGAATGATTCATATTCGGTTTGGTTATTCGGTTTGAGATTTTCCAGTGTAGCATGTCTGAAAAGTGAGCAGTCAAAGCGAAGAGCGGGCTAGCCTACCTGCGGTGTGCTCGGTCTCTCCAGTGTGCTGTTGGTAGTCATTATGAAAGAGAATCACTTCCTTGTCTAAAAACGTCACCTACCGGTCCGCCCCTTTCATTTCCCGGCCTTTTTCAAAAAATATTTTAGGGTTGTCAAACACCTTTTTTAAAGTAAAAGTAATGTATTGTCACACTTCACATTTTTTTATTTTTGTGCTATTTCTTTGTACTTTCATTTATTTATGCTCTGATGTTTCTGTTTGGTTTGTTTCAAGATGTTTGAGAAAAAACTCTCACTGTACAAATAATGAACATTGAATATTTCTGCTAATTTAATTACAGGAAGAACATTATAATTACACCAAAAAATTACTAACTATAGTTACTTATTATCCCTTTTGTAATGAAGTGCACTGTGGTGATACCCTTCATGTGCTTTTTATACACTGGAGATGAATCAGATTAATGGTATTGTTTTTCCACATTTCTGCTGTCAGGACATCCTGTAACGTGCAGGCGTGTCTGGCACGTACATTTGTTCATAGAATTAATTTTAACAATGATTGACAAGGGTGTGCCATCTTCATATAAAACAAACTGAAAAGCTTTTGTGGCATGCTTGTTCAGCTGCCATGCAAATTACACCATATGCACGCAATGATCCTGTAACACCAACTGCCTTTCTTTGATATCATTTTAAAATCACAATGAATACCAGAACCGTGCAGGCAGTAAGAAAGTAGTAATAATAGAATCTGTCCTCCATCTTTAGGCTCAGCATGAAGGCCGCTGTGAATTTGAAAGGATACAGTGCGAGGCCTGCCAAACCTCAATCCTCCGTACGGAGAAGGACCGACACAATGAGAGAGAATGTGAAGCACGAACGCTCAACTGTAAATACTGCAAAACGACCTTTAACTTTAAAGAAATCAAGGTGAGAGATGGAGATTATCGAGTGTAAAACGGTTGATGTTTGTTTACATGAACACAAAATAATATTCTCTTGCTCCTGCTTGGTGTATTTTAGGCCCATGATGAGATCTGTTTAAAGTTCCCCTTACAATGCAAGGACTGTGGCAAGAAGAAGATCCCAAGAGAAAGGGTTAGTGCTGCTCCTCAAAGTACCCTTCAACTTTCAGTATTGATTCCTTTTTGGAGTGAAGTGGTTTTAAAATAATCTGCATGTTAATAATGCTTGACAACCTTATGACCAAGTTATACTGGTAAAATAAAACTATAAAGTGACAGGTAGCTTGTTTATACTGTACCTCAGCATAGAATACTCACTGAATGCTACAGAGAGCATTCATAGCTTAAGCAAACATACAACACCTGTCCCTGAATGATAGCCAAAACACAAACACACAGAACATACAAGTTCCAGTAAATATTCCATGAAACTAGATGCATGTGAATTCCACAAGAGTGAAAGTCTTTTTTTAATGGAGGAAGACTTAGAATTCCCTTTATGACCACTAGTTTCTGTCTGACATAATCCTGTACTTCACTTTCATCTTTCTGTTTCAAGTTGAAGCACTGTTTGTGTTTGGAGTTGGTCCACCGACTAATAACCTTTCTTTCTTTTTTACCTTCAGTTCAATGACCACAGCAAACAATGTGCCAAGTCAAAGACTGCCTGTCCATTCAGTGATGTGGGCTGTAAATATGTGGTATGTACAGTAATCTAATCAAATATACTGCCTAAAGTTTATTTATTTCCTTTAGTTTTTATTGAAGCAGGTCCACAAAAACATTGATGCAAATACTGTTTTTGGAGGGTGGCTTGTTTTCGAGGTGTTTTTAATGGAAGTTTGACAGTTGACCGAGTTAAATGAGAAGATTTATATATCTTCAGTCAGCTGAGCATAAAGAAAGGCATCGGGGGCTAACAGCTAGCATGACTGTGCAAAGGGTAGCCAAATCCTCTATAACGACAAATGGAAAGAGTCCAGTCCATAATCTCCCTCACAAAACCAGAACCTGTCATGAGTCAGGCTGGCTCTGTCTTCTGCCTCCAGTCTGTATGCCACACTAAATGCCCTCTGATGTTCGCTTCATATTTAGTTGATGTAGTAGATCAGATGGGTTTTTAACTGTTAAACCCTTAATCAATATTAATTCAACAATTGTTCCTGAACGTAAATATTTATTGTTGCTTATTAAATAGTTCACGTTATATATGGTGATATATAAATGTAATATTTCAAGCGTGTTCCTGTTATACATTTACGTTAAAAAACAACAACAATTAGTTGAAATTTCATTACCACAATGATTTTTTTTTTTCTTCAAATATTCATGAGCGTTGGTGCAAAAAATATGAATTATTGAGAAATTATTCAAAATTGTCTATTTGACAGTGCAACAGTAGTCTCTATTTCACAATATAAAATGTATAATTTATTAAAATAATAAATACATTTAATTCAAAGCATTTTTGTCATTGAAACAGATGGACAACATTTTACTATCCTGAAAAGTAACATCATTTATGTCCTGCCGTTTTAAAAAGGTTCAGTTCAGCCGTGTTTAAGTGACAACTTTGTCTCAATAAGCTCTGTTGTGCTTCTCAGATGGAGAACGGGAAGCTCGGCGACCATGAGCACAGCAGCACCATGGAGCACTTGCGTCTGCTGCTGCCCATGGTGCTGTCCGTGTCCCGGACGCGTGCCGATGCTCCGGGTCCAGGAGAGTGGCAGGAGGACTCCGGTCTGGGCCTGTACAGGGCTCCTGAGGAGGGAGTCTCTATGGGCACCGGAGCTGCAGCCTCCATGCAGTCTGTGGATGTGGAAAAAAAGGTGAGTCTCAATGGCTCTTTGTTGCCTGCTAATGTTTATAGATTCTGAATGACGATCTAAATGTATTTGTTGTTGTTCTTTTGACAGGTGAACGCTTTAGAAAACATCGTTTGTGTCTTGAACCGAGAGGTCGAGCGCAACTCTGTTACGTTGGAGGCTTTCTCGCATCAGCATCGATTAGACCAGGAGAAGATTGAAAACCTCTCCAATAAAATGCGTCAGCTAGAGCGGACGGTCTCCATGAGAGACTTGCAGCTGTCTGAAACCGAACAGCTGTTGAGAGAACTCCAGTTCTGCACCTACGACGGGATATTCGTGTGGAAAGTCTCTGACTTCGCTCGCCGCAGACAGGATGCTGTGGCCGGTCGGACGCCTGCGATGTTCTCACCAGGTAAGAAGACGCCGTCACCCCCCGTCCCTTTCAGTCGTCTTCTGTACACATAATGTATCACGTGTCGGATAAAAAGGCTGTTTTTGAATCTGAGTGAGCTGAGATCATGTGGCTCGCATGACGTGTTGGCGTGCAGTCGTGGGGAATTTCACTTCACTCCACCCGTGTTGTCCTTGAGGGAGTGAACATGTCACTCCTATTCTCACATGATACTGTTTTTAAGCTCTTGTTGACATTGTGGATTCTTCTTTTTCTCTCCTCGCAGCGTTTTACTCCAGCAAATACGGCTACAAGATGTGTCTGAGGCTGTATTTGAACGGCGACGGGACGGGTCGAGGAACTCACCTCTCGCTGTTCTTCGTCGTCATGAGGGGAAAGTGTGACGCTCTGCTCAAATGGCCGTTCAGCCAGAAGGTAGCAACACTTTTTAAAAACAATCTTTCGACCCGTTTTAATCCACAGACGCCACAACAAATAGCTCAAAACGACCTCCTCTTTCCCCAGGTGACGCTCATGCTCTTGGATCAAAACAACAGGGAGCACATCATCGATGCGTTCCGCCCTGACGTCACCTCCACCTCCTTTCAGCGGCCGATCAGTGAGATGAACATTGCCAGCGGCTGCCCGCTCTTCTGCCCGCTGGCCAAACTGGCCGGCAAGAGTCCGTATCTGAGAGATGATACCATCTTCATCAAAGCTATTGTAGACCTCACAGGCTTGTAAGGTGTAGTCTGTGGAAGGATACACCAGGGCAGATGATACTGTTTTTAAGCTCTTGTTGACATTGTGGATTCTTCCACAATGTCATCTACAATGTCATCTTCATACATAGATATATGTATGTGTATATATTTGATATACATAATTCATTATTATAAATACTAATAATTACATTATATCTAAACTATACAATAAGAATGTCATCAAGTGTCACATTATGAAGGATGCACAAGGTTGTGTTCAATCACATGGTGGATCTGTGATGTTTCGTGATACCATTACTCTGAGCCAACGGCGCTTTATGGAAGTTTAGCTATTACAGATCAATGTATTGTAAAGTTAAGACTTTGGCAGTACTTAAATTACATAAAACGTTAGTACTTCAGTTTAAAGATGTCAGCAGGAGTTAAGGTGAAGTGCTTAAAATAGTAAGCTTTGAGTTTTAGGAACATTAAAGTGGCAATCTTATAAATATGTGGAATATTATAAACTGGGTGTCTGTGGTGACGTTACTGGGGGGAAATGGTGTATTACAGCATTTTATACACACACAAAATGTAACTGTCGAAACACAATTCTGAAAAATTAGTAAGTCTGAAATTTTGGAAGCAGCCCCAAAAAAAGAATCCTGACTGCTAAACTCTGAGCACAATGCCATTGTTTTCACTCATAGAAATTCTAAATCAACCAACACTGAAATCTTAGGGATTGCCACTTTACACTTTTACATTCAAATGAAACCTCAGAACTTAGAACTAAATCATATAACACATATTTGTATCAAATACTTTCTATATAGTATATACTATTTTATAATAATTAGAAGACGCCGTACTCCGCACTGCATTATGTGGTATTTCACGACCGGGTCAAACATGGGACAAATCCATCTCTCGCAGGTGGAAATTTCCCTTTCAACTTTTGCAGGATATTTTGAATTAATTCTATGTAAATAGAAGCATTTAAATCCAGTGACTATGAGCTCTTAACATCTAATACTGCCCCTATGTGACGAGGCGTGTCTTGTACTCTACAAGAAGTGGATTATATAATATATATTTGTTTGCTTAAGTTCTGGATGGTTTTTAATTAATTCATAGCAGCTTAATCTAGTAAATGAAAAAAACATCATATTTAACGCAAATCACTGCTAGTGCTACTAGTAGAAATCCTTAACTAATATTCACCCTATATTATATTCACATTATAATCTTATTATACATGCTTCCTTCATATTAATCTATGCATATTTATTAGGATTAAGCCAACAAATGTAATTGATGATTTTATTTCCACTTTATGCAAGTGCTTTACTATAGAATATGAATACATATATACATATATAAATGTGTGTGTATAATGTATATATGCTTTATTAATGCGCCGAATGCTAAACACAACTCCTTTAGGGAACTACTTTGACGTAATTGATTATAATAAAGTACTATAGTGAATTAATTTGACATTTATTCCTGTTTTTGTCTAATTGTTTTTTATATGCACTTATAAGTGTGATGTCATGTTCACTGTTAGTTAGGAACATTCCATATTATGCCATTATGAATACATATACAGCGGGGAAAAAGGTTGAAATTGTAATCGAAAACTGAAAATCTTTAGGGATTTGGGGTTGTATACTTTTGTTTACCTATTATATAATATATTCATCTTGGGCTTAAAGGGAATCGTATATTAATTGTCATTGTTCATATAATAAAATAATCTGTATATTAATCAATATTGAAAATAATAATTAGAGCACTATACTAGAGAAAATACCTTTAACTTTTAAACTATAGAGCACCTTTGATTCATCTTGTGAATATAGCCAGCAGCATAAACACAGATGAGTTCTTTAAACTATCATAATATTTCTAGAAATCATTGATAATGTGTCACAAATGGGCTTCAAATAAAAATATCCCAAGAACCAGATTATCCCTTTTATCTGATGATTTTCCTAAATAGTCACATATGAATATTTCCCCCGTGGGCGTCGGAGGTATTTTTATGTTTTTCTGTGAAACCTTTCCGGTGCCGTCTGCTACGGAGTGAAGAGACGTGTCGGTAACGACCCACTTCAGTCACGGAATAACCTGTCAAAATAACAACCACGTCAGCCGAGTCAAAACCATAAACCACAATGTCACATCATGGCTCTATGATAACCCGGTTATTTGTGTATTTGGTATGTTCCTGTTTTGCCGTTTCTGTAGTAAACTGTCAACAAACAAAAGAAAACGCGTTTACAAGATGATTCAAAGCACTACTGATATCCATTGTCAATATCCTACCTCAGATTCACAGATTGTTTGAAACATGTATTTTGTTTGTGTACATTATGGCAACAATACAAATTATTTGTTCTCTTCCTGAGAAACTGAAAATCAGGTTTTGTTCACAGCTCTGCATTTGCAGATCCAGAGGTAGAATGTGAGAAAACAATTTGTTTCATTCTTAGTTGCATGTTACTTTCTTTGTAAAAGCCTTTTCGCACACAGACCTCGTGGACACATTATATTGAGTTAAAGTCAAACATCCACACCCAACTGGCGCGCATGATGAATGCTAATTTACTGAGCGTCTTTCAGGCTCTTGTCTTAAAAGACGAGAGGTCTGTCAAATAACAAATGTACTTCTTTTGGTCAAAACTGCATCGTTATGCAAAAGTAAAATATATTGTTTGTGAATAACAAGGTGTGTAATAAAGCATATGCCTGGAGAAACAAGCTACCTCATTTCAATTGGTCCAATCCTTGTTCTATGACCTGCAAGACTATTGACATTCCCATCAGCCTCTGCTGCACATTTCGTTAAGAGCAAATAAGTCAAGATTAGCATCGTAGTCATAGAATATGCCGGAAAAAGTAATAAGAAGCCGTAGTTTAGTATTTCATGAAAAAACAAAGCCTAGTATGTTGTAAAAAATATATATAGTATAGTATCTAAAGTAAAGTTATAAACATGAGAAAGTATGGCATGCATTAAAAAATAATAGAATACTAAAGACTAAAATGTCTTTAAAAATAATTGTAAAACACGCCATTTAAAATGCCATGTAGTCATAGAATAGTATGTTTTTTAATTTAATTAAAACATTGTATAATAGGTTACAAAAAATGTAATTAAAAAATCATAGTAGATGGTCATAACAAATAATTAACAAGTCAAATAATATGCCATATAAACATGTCATTAAAATAATTTTAGTACAGCGTGCCATTCAAATGCCATAAGTCAGTGTAGTATGTTATCAAACATATTTTTAAAAAGCTATGTAAGCTAAGTATGTTGGAAAAAAAGTTGTTTCAAAAGTCCTGAATAAGCAGGTCACAAAACGTTGTATAAAAGATAGTAAAAAATACAAACTATATTAAAAAAAAGTCATAAAAGGTCATAGTATAGTCCATATAGTATGTGATAAAAATACATTTTCAAAAGTAATAGTATAGTATTTTTCAAAAGTAATAATATAGTATGTCTTACCAGTCACAGAAATAGTTGACTATGTCAAAAAGTCACAAAACAATGTCACAGTACAGTATGTCAAAAACAATTGTCATCGCAAGTCATAAAAAGCCACAAATATTGTTATGTTCTTAATATTTTTTTAGGAAAAGTTTAGGTGTTGAGCTTTTAAACCTGGAACAAAACCAGCTGGAGTGGGGTTCATCAGCAGATGATCAACATCCTGCAAGACAAAGAGCAGGGAAACAGGACACTTCCCCCTGGTGGAAAGGAGGGGTCATCACAAGTAAGTTAACTTAGTTTGTCATTAAAAAAAGTCATGGAATAATGTCATATTAAGTCACAAAAAGGTTTATTGTATATTACTACATGAAAAATGTCAAGCAAGGTTATAGTATGGTATATAAAATAAATTCAAATAAGTCATAGTCTAGTGTATAATAAACAAATGTCATAGAAATAAATCCATAGTTAATTGTGTCATATATAATAATATCATTTTATAGTATGTCATAAACATTGCAAAGAAGTGTCATAGTATAGTATGTCATAAAAAAGTAATTAAAAAGCAATAGTATAGTATGTCATGAGGAAGTCTTAAAAAGTCATAGTATAGTATGTTATGAAAATATCAGTACTTTATCATAAAGAATGTCATGAAATGAAATCGTACAGTATAGTTTAAAAGAGTCCGAAAAAAATGCCATATTATAGAAAGTCTTTAAAAAGACAGAAAAATTCATAGTATAGTATTTCACAAAAAGTCATTATATAGTATATCATAAGTCATGGAGTAGAGTTGTTCTTTAATTAGTGATACAAAAAAGTTATATAATGCGACACTTTAGCAGACGAGCCTTTCAAGGCATGCTTTTTATTTTTTATTTAAAGGGGAGTTTGAAAATGACTTTCGACGACAGAAAACACACTTAACAAAATGGAGCTACAGCTGTCAAAGGGAGCCAAGGAAAAAGTTCATGACTTATTACACACATTTCAAACATGGAAAATATTGTTACATTTTTGGTAAGAATCAGCTGATGAAGCGAATAATTCACACAGGTTTCTCAAAAAATGTAACATGAAAATGCAACCAGTTAACTTTGGCCAGGCAATGAGCCGACCTCTCATCATGATTAAAGTGTTGTTGTTGTTGTTTATGATCAGTCCCAACTTCCTTCAGCAGGAAAATCAAAAAAAAAAAAAAAAAAGAAAACGACAAAAGTACCTGAACCTCGTGCTGGTTAAACTACAACTGAAAAACAAGCGTCACGGTTAATTTCTTGTGCATTAATTTTTTGTTTTGCTTTTGTTTGACTCCATTCCTTCATCGATAGAAGAGGACAGAAGCATGATTGGAAGTAAATAGGTAACCTGTGTGTACACACAAACATTTAAAGACTCTTAAAGCCTAAACAATAAACAGATGTTATGATCAGGTTTGCTCTTCCTCTTCTATTCATCTCCATTTCCCTGTCCTACTTGGTGATATTGATCTTTACGAGCACTTTAAATATTTGTGCATCATTGGTTGTCCTTTTAAATTAATCTAATATCAGCAAATATATCCTGTGGTACTTTTAAGGAGTACTACACACATTTCACAATGACAATTCTGTGACTTGAAATTGTGAGGAAATAAATGTTTTTATTTATTGTTCTTGATGTACAATCTGTTCTTCCAACATATTTACAATTTAAATATAATAGTTATAGTTATACTCAGAAGGGCTCTCGTGATCCATCTGCAGGGGTTTTTCTTAAATAAAAAATAGCCGGGAGACATCAATTTCTGATTCATCTGTCGCCTGAAGTGAGTCTGACAAAATTAAAGGGTGCATTTTTGTGCTACAAATGAATAAAGGTGTATAAATACATTTCTACATAATATAGGCCCAAATAACAATAAGCTACACAAACAAAAAATGTTTTGTTCACAGTCATGCTTCACAGCAACTGTTCCTCATCGAGTTACTTAATAATTCTACTTTGAATAGATGTATCAATCATTTATGGGACACAAACAATGGGATGGGAAATAATAAAAAACCAAGGCTGACTGCATCAAAAGCAGCGAAAGGTTGTCTTCCCTTTTGGTTTTAAATGGTTTGATAATTATCTGAAAAATTAGTTCTAGGGTGTTCATACTCAAAACATCAATTGGACATATCCATTAATAAGAGAATACATTTCTGAAGTAATTCTCAGTTACAGCACTTTGCCTCGGACGAGCCGCACATGACTCTGTGTCTCTGCGGGACGTCACGTACATTTACACCTCAAGTGCAGACGAGTCCTGACCGGTTCACACGCAATGGCTACAGATAAAAAACAGACAAACACCATCGCTTGAGTTAACACGTGTGGACGTCCGTCTTATTAGGTGTCAGCGCTACACTATCTCTACCTGTGAGAACATTTCATCCCACTCCTCTCAACGGAACAACAGAAAGTGGGGATTTCTCTCCTTCGCCGATGCGACAGCGCTCTCTCGTGTCCTGTTAGCTAAAGACACTTAGCGCTGCTGTGTGTCACAACACCGTGACCTCAAGCAAAACCACCGACTTTAAACACACTTTACATATACATGGAGTGTATATATATATATATATATATATATTCACACCACGGGGAAAAGATCAAACTTCCTCCCCCCGCTCTGTCCCACTGCAAGTGTTTTCCAACCTGACTCATGGTTTCCCATTCACACTGCTGGCAGGCGTGGAGTTCTTGTTGCGGCTCAGCCAGGACGGCAGAAGGCTGCGGGGCCTCAGCGGCCGGGTGGGGGCCTGCGCCATGCGGACCATGCGCGGTGAACGCCACACCTTAATGGTAGAGTCATCGCTCGCAGACAGCAGCAGCTCCTGGTCAGCGGGGCTGAACGCTACCGAGTTCACCACGTCGTCGTGTGCCAGGCGTGCCAGACAGATGTTGTAATGACGGTCCCAGATGTAGCCATGCTTGTCCTCTGCTCCACTACAGGGAGGAGATTAGAGACGCGAGTCAGCAGAAGCCTCTATGATGTAATTATTGCAACATTTTTGTCAAAGCACTTGTGTCAGGCGGTTATTAGTAGGAGTGCAACAAGCAATTATTTAATTATACATTTTTCTGCAAGTGTATCTCCTACATCTTGTAAGTGTAGGTGCTTTTCAAACAAGCCGCAAGTTTACATCATTTACATGACAACGGATGGTAAAAAGAATTGCCGCCACATGTAAAAACAGGAGCACTGTGATGCTTCTGTCCTCACAATATTCCAGTATGGAAACACAGATGTTTTTACAACATGAGCTTTGTGTTGACATTACAGTATCACTTCCCTTATCATACATGACGACTTTATGGCAAAACAGAGGCAAATTAAAAGGCGAGGGCTGCCTATGTGAACGCCGGTCTTTGGTCACCCACCTGGCAACAAAGTCCCTGCTGACGTCGAGGAAGATGAAGAAGCACTCATCGTTAGGCGTGAAGGCTCGGTGAGCGCGGAGGCTCCTCCTCTCCTCCCTCAGACTCTTCAGATCGATGACATGCAGGTCGATCTCCTCGGCAATGGGGGGAGGAGACATGGGGTCAGAGATCACACACCCGGCTGGCCAAGCCCGGCTATTCACATAAAGGTACCTGATGAATGAAAGGAAAGGAGTAAATTCATGATTCAGTGGCATACGTAATCAAAAACGTTGATTTGAATGCTGAAAATTCTGTGAAAACATAACACAAACATTAGATCCATGTGTAGCAGTTATTTAAAGTAAACACTTTACATGAGATTTTGGCATATTTGCTCCCATTTTGCAAAACAGCATTTGGCCATGAATGTCGCAGTCACTATTCCAGCTCATTAACGTGAGCCCACATGAAAGCGTACTGAATCTATACATATTGTATTACCTGTGGTCTGGAGAAAGGCCCATCCCAATGATGTGTCCATGGATATCAATAACATGGTCTAGAGAATCAAAAAACTCATCTGAACCCCGCTCTTCCCCGAGTACAGGACCACAAGTGGTCATCTGGTCAGGCTTGATCCGCTTAATACCTAGAAAGGGACGAAGAGGACCGCATGAGACGCCTGACGGCATTGTGTGGAATTTCTCTGAAACAAAGTTTCATAAATTCGGGCATTATTTCTGAGCGATCTTACCGATCTGGTGAGGGGAGTATGTAAGGCTGCCGGTGGTGAAGAGCAAGTAAGTTTTGTCCTCTTCCTCTCCGGGCTCCGAGGGCTGCATCAGGCTGGGCTCGGGGGCCTTCGTGTGGGCTTTGCCCATTATCTTCGCCACATGATTCTCAATCGCCAACTCCGTGCGCCCTGCAGTTTTACAACTCTAACAGGGAGGAAGAGACGCACACAAAAGAGGCTGAATAAGGAACAGTATGAATGGGAAAAAAAGCATCAACAGGCCTCGAGTTTTACATCCACCTCACCTGCATAACGTGCTCCATGCCTGAGATGGAGGGCTGAGCCAAGCGAGCAGTGGGAAGCCTTGCTTCATCGCCCTTCTCCGCTTCCTCATCTTCTTCCTCGCTGCCGGAGGTTCCCAGGTCAAAGAGGAGTGGCTGGTGCTGCTGCTGCTGCTGCTGCTGCCCTTTCTGCCTCCGAGCCTGGGACTGGGCCTCGTAGTCCAGCAGCAAGTCCGGTGTGTCGTGACGGCGGCAGTGGGCCACCATCACCGTGCGGATGGTGCTGGCGTTGACGTTCTGGATCTTGAAAAGGCGCTTGACTACGTTGACGTTCTCCGATTCAACATCCTGCCAGAGAAAAGGTAAAGGGGGGAAAGGAGAGACATTGAGTGTGTCTTTTGTTTTTGTTCTCAAGCAATACGTGTTTTTGACCGACTGGACCCAAGAAGCTTCAGCTGCTGCGCTCAGTCTCACCTGGAAGGCTTTGTTGAGCCAGAGCACAGAGCAGGACGTCATGTTGCCGATCCAGTGCAAGTTCCCAGAGATCAGGTGGGTCTCATTCAGCCAGCAGCCAAACACATCGTACGGCTTGTTCCTCACACGCGACAGCAGTGTGTAATTGTCTGCAGTGTTTAAAGACATCGGGGGGATGGAAGAGTTTGAAACACACTACTCTTAGTTTAGGAAAGACACAATATGAATGTGAAAACTAAAAATAACTTCAAGAAACATCAACAGGAAACTGCACACGATGACTGTTTTGACTGTGGGATGTTTTTTGGTTCCTACCCAGACTGATGACAGCGATTTCCCCAGACGAGGAGTGGTGTGGGCCCAGATAGACACCCGACACAAGCAGCAGGGTGTCGTCAGCGTTGAACTGGGAGAACTGAGTGTAGCCCCAGTTAAACTGCCGCATGCTGGAGCTGTGCACCATCGCGATATTACCGTCTAGCCGCTCCGTGTCCCATAGCTGCACACAAGAAGAGGACAGGTTTGGAAAGAAGTGGATGATAAGGAGGACGACAGCTGATGGTGGTGACACATTTAGGGGGTCAGAGAATTTAATATTCATAAAGAGGGTTTATTGTAATTGCATCTATATGTAACCAGAGGTTCCTGCTTACATGCAGTCACAAACCTGCTATGAAAATGTCACCGTACTAAAGTTTCTCAACAAGCAGCAATCGCATAAACAATTTTCAGCAAAGCCAGTTAATAATTTATTAGTGTTCAAATGATACATTTCCCATGTTAGTGTTGAATGAAATGCCACATGCTCTGGCTCTCTTGGTCTTTTAGTTCAGTTTTTGTTTTTTTCTCTCTGTATCTGAAACTGAATTTGGATTTGTTTTTGTTTAGTAAATTGTTCCATGGATAGGCAACTCTCACACAAACAGATCATAATGAGTTCTCAATAACCTGCATGTTCTCATCTAAAACCATGAATATATATGAACTTTTTTTATTTTAAATCTGAGAAAGCAAGCAAAATTAAAATGTCTTGATCCAGCCAACTGTTAATAAGCTGCATTGTTTTAGGTTTGCGTTTCATCACTTGTTGCTTTCATTTTTAACCAGCTTCAAAGAACCAAGAAATCCAGACTCGTGTCAAATCATCAGCATTATAACAGCTCAGTCATCCATGTACAAAGAACAGATGCCCAGGAAGTGACTAGATAAAAATGGTTATGGTTACTTTCAGTCTAACCTTATTTTTGCCAAACTATTGATTGGGTTTAAAATGTTTAAAATCACCTGTTTTGCGGGTCTCTAATTCACCAGCTGAGCTGCTTCCCAGCAGACAGGCTCCAACATTTAAAAAATATGATTGAATTAAGATTTAACATTCTAATGAAACTCATAAAAAGTATTTAGAACCTGGAGAAATAAACAGGGCAATAAATAAGAACACAAAGAGATTATTTGGACTTTTGCGAAACACACATGTAACAGTCTGAGAGGCAACGTGTGGAAAAGACATTTTTTAGGTTCACTTGTTGGAGCTCACTTAGGCCCTTAAGTGTGTGGGCCTACTTTAAAGCCAGACTACCAGTTAACCAGAGAAAAGAAAAGCCCTACTGAAGTTAAGTAACCAAATGCTAAACACAATCACTTGTCGCGCTGGCAGAAAGTACGAATAAAAGATCCGGGACGAAGGTAACCTCAATAACCTTTTAATCCCTACCTTAACGGTGCAGTCTTTGGAGCAGGAGGAGAAGCGGTGACCCCTGTGAGAAAAAGCCAGGTGGAGGACTTGGTCAGTGTGCTCTCTCAGCGTCTGAACCTCCACGCAGGGGATACAGTCAAACAGGCGCCTGAACTCCCTGTACCATGACACCGCCGCTGCACAAAGGAAGATCAGGTTATTTAAACCGGCAACTGGCCTCTCAAGATCTATACTCAAACCTGGTTTTAATGTTTTTGTTTGTTTTATACAGAATGAAACCGACTTTGATTTCTTCTTTTAAACAAATGATGATTTACCTGGGTGTCGGGGTACAGGACGTGGGATGCGGTAGTAGCTGTAAAACAGATCCCGCCAAAGGAACTCATCTCTGGAGACAGCCAGCCACTGTCTGCAGGTCAGACCTGCTGTAAGCACGGCATCATGGGAAAGATGCAGGAAGATCTCCAACACCAGGCTGTCCGGCAGGACTGGGCCACACTCCATCCTAACATCCTGTGTACAACACACACATCACAAGACATGGAGGTGATGTAATGTTTAGTTTCCCCTTAAGTAACTCTACGGATGTTAAAATAATGAAGCCATGACCTGACCTCAAATATGATTAGACGCACTCGACTCTGATTACTGGTTTTGCAAGACTTAGCAGTTTTTTGTTTTTTTTAATCAGTATTTCTTTTTACATTTATCAATTATATTCCACCAATAAGTTTGGAATGTTTTATTTTATTTCAGATGTTAAATTGATAACTGACTCTCCACTTGATTTCTCTTGAAAAAACATATTCACCGTGTATACCAGAGAAAAATAGATTGAAAATAGAAAAAAAAGGCCTAATTCTAAGAAACAGAGGATGATCATGACATGCCAAACATAAAATGCTCTGGCACATAGAACTGTTTTAATTAATCCGTAAATAGCTTTTTCTATAAACTGCGATAATTAAAAAAAATGCTCAAAGAAATAAGAACTAAGAATATATATTATAACTTAAAAGAAAAAAACCTGCAATCATTCATGTTATTGTGATATCTTCATCCATAAATAACTAGAGGTCCCACCTTGTAAGGTATTTGAGCCCACTGGTGTGTGTTTCAATGCATAGACAGCACTGAGCTGTGTTCAGCCGTCAGAGCAGCTCATTAATAAAGAGATCATCCCTATGTTTCTCCATAAAGGCTCCTCAGACACTTCCTCGTGAAAGGAAAACTAAAAAGGAGGGTTTGTGGGAAATGTACCAAATCAGAGTTGCTGGTGGAAAAGAGCCAAGTTAATGTGGTATGTCATCAATTAAAAGCTCAAACCATATCATTAGTGAAATGCATGCAAACACTTTATAAGAAATAGTCGGTACCCTCGTCTGACTCCATGAGCTCATATAAGCAGCTCTTCTGCGAAGAACCACTCCGTCGAGTGAAGATGACCTAACATGGACATCTTCGTCGCTGTGCTTAACAGTTAAAACCCATCACAAGTTCCTGTGTTTACACTGACAGCAGACTGTCTCGCCTTCCGGATCACCTATGACACGACGCATAGATAATTATCTGATGGCGCGCGTGCGTTTGTTTGTGGTTTTTAAGCTCAATTTCAAATGCTAGCAGTAAATGTCCATCAAGCTAACGTTTAGCTAGCTAACTTGTTAACAAACCAGCTAGCTGTTAGCTGACATTTGCTCTCAACTTTTAGCTACGACGTTTATTTCTGACAACATGTGGTCACTTGTATAAACTAATGCTTTCGTTGGAGGATGTAATGAGCTTGGCTCAGTTAACACTTGTTGACATACACTGTGACCCACCTGCTGGATCAAAGTATGTTGGGGAGAAAAGCAAGCGGCTAGCTAGGGCCGAAGGATAGCCACAGAAAAATGACAACAATCCTGCAGCAGCGGTGAATAGACCAGACTGTACGAACAGATCACAGCATCATCGATCAAGGCTGTATGAACAAACCACAGCATCATCGATCAAGACTGTACGAACAGATCACAGCATCATCGATGAAGACTGTACGAACAAACAACAGCATCATCGATGAAGACTGTACGAACAAACCACAGCATCATCGATCAAGGCTGTACGAACAGATCACAGCATCATCGATCAACTCAATCTATTCCGTTTTTAAGATACATTTTCATTTTTTATTATGATTACACCATCACTCGGTGGTCTAATAAACACAATATATGCACTTTTTTCGTTTATATAAAATTATCACGAGGCTGATTCAGATTGTTCTTGTATTGCTTATTAAATATATGTTCTATCAAGTATTAGTGATGTATCTTTTCAATGTGTTACTATATTTCTGAATGAAATATACTTTGCTCCTCAATTGCAATTGTTATTACAACTAAATGTTCATGATGGACATATCATTATTTTTATATACAGTATGTATACACATTGTATGAAAAGGTGACTTGATAAAGATAGATACATGTGGATTATCTTAATTACTGTCAGTGGCAATATGTCTTCGTTCCCCGTTTCCATGTCTTTGAAGTAAACATGTAAAGGAAAAGTCATAACAGTAATACTATACTTCCTGTATCTGTGTGGTGGCCCATCAGTCAGTGAGTAGAGTCTCTGTACCGGAATAGACGCTCATAGGATCACATTGGAACAGATTACATCAAGACTAAGTAATAAAGAAGACATTAATTTGGATCTATGCTGTGACTACTATTCTCTGGTAAATATTCAAACTTTTTCATACAATTTAGATTAACAATTTTTTTGTAAAAAAAAAGGTTTTATTAACTAGATCTAATTCTTATGAAGGACATCTCTACCCCACAAACAGCCTTATTCTTTTCACTGTATTAAGAAGCACATTTTTATCAACTACGTATAACATAAAAATGCAGAGTAGGATTGTGTGAAAAATAGAGTGGGTTAAACCTGATAGGGGTGGGATTAGATTACCTGCCACAACATTATCTCAGCAGCAGTGTCGCTGATACTATTAACAGATAATATAAATATTCCTATCTGTTTCTTCCTTCCTTCAGCTCTGCGCAATGCCGCTGTGTGGATAGCTTCTTGCTGCGGCCCCTCAAAGAAGGACAGGACAGCTGGAGGATGACTATACCAGTGTAAAGGTGCTCCCTGTTGGGTGAAATGAAACCATTTTGATATAATGACCGATATAGATCTGATGGCTAACTGCCTTTTTTTCTTCTTCAAGATGCGGAGCAGAAAGTGTGGACAACCTCTAATGATGAAACAACATCCAGTCAAGATGCTCCCTAATTCCTTGACAGAAGAGATACTCACATTTCCCCTTCGCCTTATTTATTTCTGAAGTTCATTAACTTGCTGTATGTATATCTATCTGTGTTGCTCTGTACTTGTTATAATGATGACTTGTCTGAAAACTCCTTGTTTGGAAGTTGGACAATGTCTGACAGCAGATATGTGCAGCAGTGGCTCAGAAATGGTTTACATCTACTCTATAACTGCAATGTGGTCAACACAGCAAATTAATCCAATGCATTATGTGGTTATTAAGATCATATCATTATCTCTGTCATGTAAGTGTCCTTACACTGTTTCTCTAGGAAAGGCCCACTTTTCTCTTATGAGAATCGCCTTTTCTGAGTATCTGGCGCCATCATGTGGAAGACAAAACAATTGCAACTAGCTGCCGAAAACTGATTTGTTTATCACTCACTTACAATTTAGTGGACATTAAGTGTATACGATTAAAACACACCTCTTTGATGAATATAAAATATTCTATTATTATCTATTAAATATTAATTGCTACTTTTCTATGCATTAAAAGGTTTTGATGAAGACAACTTTATTGTCCACCAATGTGGAAAATTGTCTTTGGTCCATCTGGCAATTCATCAAAACGATACACATAAACAAGAATACTGACAGTATGAAAACTCAAATTAATAGAATACACAACATTTCAGAAAAGCAAAGCAAACGATTAAAAAAAAGAAATAAGCAAGCCAACTGCTAAATCCCTTAGATACTGTGGTAAACCCTGAACAAGTCGCCAGTCTATCACAGGACTGACACACAAAGAAGAAAAAACACCTTTGGCACTGAGCCAAAGTGCTGTTTACCTGTCCAGTGTTTGACCTCACCACCTGTGCTTTACCCTGCTTGATTTATGAGTCACCTACAGGGAGTCATAATCCCCCATGATACAGAACAGGACAGTCAGTTTAGAAAATGGAAGGAAGGTTTATTTTTAGGACTTTCTATATATTTCACTGGTATTATACTGGTATGATAAACAAAAAAAACAACCTTTAGATAATTTGAAGAACCTTACAAAGTATCTGTTTCATAGCAATGTTTAATTCCTAATAAAATAAGTGTTTAAGCGATGGACTCATTCCTATTTTTATTTCAAACGTATTCATCTCGGAATTTTTTTTTATGTTTTTGATTCCTGCAGTTAAGTAAACTAGACTATGATATATATGATTTATGATATGTGATGTATACATGACAGATCAGGAAAAGACATATATGCTCAGTAGCAGCAGCATGTGTTTTTTTAATGGGTGATTTCTGAGAATAATTACCATCATATGTTATATCTTATCATATTTATTTAGAATAGAAGAAAGCACAAATGTATTTACATTCACATGTACAGTATAGCATTCAATACAATTTTACAATTACACAACAGTATAGTATACAGTCTGTGCAAGATTAAAGTGACAATTTCAGTTTACAGTGAGGATGCAGCTGAAACAATGTACACTGGTGGCCACGTCCCTTAGTGTCTATTACTACAAATCTCTGACTCTTTTCACCTGAGCTGGTGAGGATGTGATGCAAAATAAACAGTTTAAAAATGTAGAAAATATTGTTTTTTTGTCTCACATGGGTTGTGATGTATATGACACACGTTTAAAGATCACACAGCGAATAACAACTTGTTTTGTAAAATCTTCAGAGTTGTTTTTCAGCGTATTCCATCTTAACCAAAATACAGACAAATATTAAAACATCTTTCTGCTGGAATTCTGATCACATTATAGCCAAAGAAATAAGCAACACAAATAAGGCAACATATTCAGATGTCTGTGAGATGCTTTGCCATCACATCAACTCCTTTATTTCCTGTGAAGGCCTGTCCCATCAGCGTCTCCTTTATACTTCTCCACTACAGCTATAACCTAAAGTGCATCGTTGTTCTGCGTGACTGTCCCTCCGTGTGTCTGTCATCATAGCACCATGGTGGGCATGTGGTGCACCAGGGGCATCTGGTGCTGGTGCTGGTGGGGCATGCCCGTCATCTGTGTGGGAGGAGGAGACACTTTGGACAACATGTCGGCTGCGTGCGCCGCCGGTTTGTGCCGCGCGCTCTTCTGGTGCGCCCTCAGGCCCGCCAGCTGCGAGTACGCGCTCTGACACACGTGACACTTGTAGGGCCGCTCCCCGGTGTGCAGGCGCACGTGGTTCCGGAGGGTGGACGACTGGCTGAAGCGGCGGTTGCAGAAGCGGCAGACGAAGGGCTTGTCCAGCGTGTGGATGCGCATGTGGGAGCGCAGGTTGCTGCGGGAGTTGAACCCGCGGTGGCAGATGACGCAGCGCATCCGACCGGCTGTGGTCGTGGAGGCGGGTGGGGAGCACGAGGAGGGGCCCTCGCAGGAGTGGGAGTCTTCTGGCAGAGGGAACAAAAAAGGAGGGCGATGAGATTACATTTGCTGCTCAGATTTATCTGTATGTTTTATTTTTTTTCTTTCAGTTATGGATATATCTAAAAAGCAAACTGGCAGGATGTAACCCTGATATTGATCCGTCAAAGTACTCACCATTCCTGCTTTTCTTCAGTTGTTCTTCGTCTATTCCCGGAACTCCAGGGATCCCCAGGAACGTGTTGTGTGTGTTTCCATACCAGACAAGCAGCTCCTGGTCTGGCGGGATAGTCTGAGGAAAGAGGGCTCACTAATCAGTGTGTGCCACATGACAATGCATGTAGCTGAATTAGGGAAATCACACGTTCAATCATTCCTTTGTCCGGCAGACGGCGCTGTTGTAAAGGGCATTGACATTGTTGATGGTCGTCAATAAAATTCCCATAAAGCCACTGACGGCCCAGTGAAAGTTTACAGAGCTACAGTGTTATTCTCACAAACAACAAGTAAATGCTCACCTCCGATGCCTTGTAGAAGATGCTGCTGCCGATCTGCACCACCTCCAGGTTTTGCTCCTGTTCGTTCCGGGCGCACTTGATGTAAGTCATCCAGCTGCGTTGGTCCTCCTGGCTGGCATCGATGAAGTAGCGCACCGTGCCGTCTTCATTGAACACCTGAGCGCACACAACAGCGAGGAACACCGCGTAAATATCAAGAGGAAGTCATAAAACACCGACTCTGGATCGGCCTAACTTCATAAAGCATCATGTCCTGCAAGCGGAATGAATGAAGTCTCAGCTCACCTCCCACATGAGGTTGTTGTTCTTGAGCAGGTCCACGTGCTCCGGGGACAGGACTCTGCCCGTGAAGGGGCCCATCTCCGTTCCTGCTTTGATCCAGGTCTTTGAGAAGATGCCCAGACCTTCTCCAGGGATCGAGCTCTGAGCGATGATGACTTCACTGGGCAGCACCAGGCTGGACAGCTTCTGCACCTCTGCAAATAAAGGAAATGTGAGAGTGTTAAATGGAAGCTAAAGATGTAGGTGTTTCAAATAGAGACACATGTGCAGGAGTGAAACTGCACAGAAATACATCCCAATGAAGCGCAGATAGACTGATGTAGATTCTGAGTCGATGCCAACGCGCCTCATGAAACAGGAGTGCTGGAAAAAGTCCTGAAAGCAGTTAATGGACTGGATCTTATTTTAGTCACGAAATATTAAGCTACACCTTATCCTCCGTTTAATTCGATTATCTGGTTGAATTGAACGTTTTTGTTGTGCAGAGAAACCCCCTCGGAAAGCATTTTTATCCGCGTCAGAAAGGGGGAAAAGAAAGAAAAAAAATCGTGCGCTTCTTTAATGTCAAAATCAAAGATTTTTTTTTTTAGGCGTGGAAAAAAGCCGGGCCGAATAGGGGTTAAATGGTCCTCTATTGCCCAGGGTCCAGCAATTGGTCATGCTTCAGATGTGATATTCATTAAAGTTTACTGGAAAAGAATCGGCTAATTCCAAATTCATTATCCTTTTAAGAACTTTGTAGCAATAAATTTGCGCTGAATGAAACGAGGACTTGTTAAAAAGACTCAGGAATTTCTGCAACAAAAAAATGGAAAGGCGATTAGATGGTTGACATGCAATGAATAGCATTAGATTTACCCTTCACGGTGCATTATGCGAGGAACAGCAAATCTTTTAAGGAGAGAGAAAGAGAAAAGCTCCGGAGCCCCATAGCTGCCAAGAGAGGAAAAGAGACTGTCCGGAGATTGATGAATGCGGGATAAAAACCCGGGACGTCTCAAAGAAAGGAAACCTTTCTCTCCTCGAGGTTTAAGTGGAAACTTTCCCAGGTCAAGCACAAAGTTAACCAAATGAATTTAATGCCCTGCGTCTTTCAATCAGCGGCCGCTACACGCCTAACAAGCCTCTAAACGCGAGGTCCCAGCGCGCTGAAAGGGTTAACGCGTTAAATGGGTCGAAATAAAAGCAGCAAACGAGGGAAAATGTAGAAAAACAGCAACAAGTTGGTGAGAGAAACTTTGGGGAATAAAATGTTGACGGACAGTGGAAATTGTTCCCTGATGGGGTCTTCTAGAAATAAGGAGGATAGGAGATGATATTATTGACTAAATGCCCACATGTGTGTGTCTCGGGGATTTCAGTGATACACATTTGTAGGAAATATCATAAAAAATAAATATAGGCTTCATTAATTCTGTAATCAAATTATGTTTTTTATTTCCAGAAGAAGAAAAAAAAACATTTTACTAAAAATAACCATCATAGGCTACAACCCCGCAATACAAACGTACAAACATGCACAGCAAAACGATAAAAAAAAACAACCGGGATTAAAGCGGAATAAAGTAGTCCCATAATAAGCCTACCTCCGACGAAGGACTGCGCCAGCACCTCGGCGGTGAAGGCGGTCTTGGGGCTGCCGCTCTGCCGCTCCTCCGCCAGGTGTTCGCCCAGCACGTTCCTCCACCTGCCGTACAGGAAGCTGTGCAGGATGTCCGAGGTGATCACGTCGGACAGCGAGCGGCTCGGACACTTAAATCCAGACTTGAGAGTCAAAGAGTCGGCGGGTAGCACGGAGCCCATGTTGCAAAGAAAAAAGAAGAAGAACCCTCTGAAGTGATAACAGCGGTTGCAGCTGCAAAAGTGGAGCGATATATATATATATATATATATTTTTTTTTTAAAGCGAAGCAGAGCTGCTCCTCAGTGCGTCCTTCTGCTCCAAACCGTGTGTGCGTAAAGATGCCCTGCCTGGCTGTGCAGGGTCTCTTTATATAAGTGGCTAGTGTGACCCCTGTCTAATTACTTATTAATGACACACCCCTCACCGAGAGGAGCTGCCCGCTGCACCGCAGCTCACCAAACACACAGCCGAGAGGACAGAGAGGACAATTGTGGACCCAAACTTTATTTTAGTAATTATCTGCACTTAAAGTTGAAGTTAAAATTAAAGCAACTTTTTTTTTTTTTTTTGGAAGCTGCAAATGCATGCTGACTGGCTGAACTGTTTAAGTGAAGAAAATATATGAAAGTTAAAAGCACAATAATGTTGTAAAAATAGATTATAGTGAAAATAATTAAGATGCACGCTGTAGCATAACATTAAACTATTGCACTATGTTTAAAAAAAACACATGTATGTATTATAACAAAACAAAACAAAAAGAATGCAACCAGGTTTCAGTTTGTAAAAACAATAAATAAAGAACATTTTCCTGGAAGTTGAAGTGATAATGTGAGTTCTTCCGTGCACAAGTGGGTCATTGAGTCTGGGAGTTGCTCGCCCATTTTTTTCTCATGCATTTGTTATTCATGTGGTGGTAGTAATATTTTTTTTGTGAGGAGTTAGCGCGGGAATAACAAGAATGGAAACAAGCTCGACGTGGAGTTTTTTTTACAGCATTGTTCACATGCAAAAAATGCAAAGCTGCTTTGACGTGGTTCACTTTTTCAAGCCCTTGTTGAGGTAAGCGGTTTAATATTCATGGTTGTTCGGAGCCCCTTCGGTATTGTGACGACGTTTAGATGAGTATATACGGCCCTTTTCTTCTCTATAGTCACAGTCCACTGTGTTTTTTCCTCTCTTGCCTATTTTTCGGGCTTGATGGACTGGGGCTAAATGGGCAGTTTTCCTTCTTTTCCAGCAGAGAGGACATCTTTATTCCATCCCCGGCTCACAGGTTTCCTATTCAGCTCCCCTCCAAGTAATGTCAGGGCCCTGAAAAGTGCTGCAAATCAATCTTTCATGGTGTTTTGAGGGCAATTTGACATCCATGCACTCCTCTTTTCACTCCAACAACTACAAGGGGATTGTCCGAAAAATGGGCAAGTTGTGCTCTCTCTTTCTTTCTTTCTTTCTTTCTTTCTTTTTCTCTCTCTCTCTCGACGAATATGGATTATGGCAATGTTATGGAAAAAGAAGATATGGCAACTAAATACAATAGCGGAGTTTTTTTTTCTTCTTTCATTTAGCTGAGGAGATAGTGAAAAGGCAAGGTGAGTGACAGGGCACGAAAAAAGATTACTGTGAAACAGCTGCTTTTTATGAGCGGGCCCCTCCTACATTTGTCTCCTTTTCCCAGATGAAATTTCTCTGCTCTTTCAATGGGATTCTTTCTCATCTAGATTGATTTACATTTATAGCATTCATCGCACAAATCCGAGGTAAATGGCGGAGGACAGGGGGTGGGGCCGCTTCTTTATTAAAGAGGAATTAAATGAATTGAATTGGGGTAACGCATGGATTTGATTTGCTTATTTATGCATTAACCTATGGCATTATGTGGAGCTAGTAAAGCCGCGGGCATGTCAGCAATAGCAAATCATCCTGCTTAGCTGTTCCATTGTAAAACAATTTAAGCTATTATTCTGTCCATTTAAAGCTTATCAATTTAATGTGGATGATTGACAATTATTGCACAAAGAGTGCGGTAATTGTTTTATTTCAAAGAGCTGGTGGGAAACCTATCAAAGAAAATCATTTGTGTGTGGATTAAATAGCAGAGTTTAAGCTTATTAAGAGAAAATAAAAGATGGGGACAAAAGACTCGGTCATGTCAAAGTAATACATGTGAACGTTTAAACTTTAATGACGAAATAACTTAAAGTAAAAGACACACTTTTAAATAGAATAAGATTAGATTTAGAAGTACTTTGCGCAATAAAAATATGTTTTCTTGGTAAAATAAAAATCCTCTTTAAAATACATGTGGCTTTAAATACTAGTCAGATTACGAATCAGTGATACACACGCGCATGAACACACACACACACACACACCTCTGCAAACTGCTGCCATCCAACCAGCTGGAGGAAAGAGTGCAGAGTCTCTGGGGATCCTCCGCAGGGTCATTAAAAACAGATTAAGGTATCTGCCACAGTGTGGAGGAGACTGAAGATCGGCTCATCTGTTGCAAAGGTGAGAGAGGTGCTGGACGTCTCCCCTTCCTCCTCCTCCTCCTCCTCCTCCTCCTCTGCACCCTCCCTTGTTGGACATGCGGCGCAGGGGGAGTCACGCGACACCTGCTTGATGTGGAGGAGCAGTTTACCTCAATTTACACAGCGAGGAGAGCAGCTTTTAAAGTGTTTAGCCTAAAATATTAAATTGGAAAAGTGGTTTTCATCCTCTATAATAATTAAAACATTAGCACTCAATTCAATACAAACACACCAGAGGCGAAAAGTAACTAAATATATTAACTCAAGTACAATGTTGTGGTACTTGAGTGATTCTATTTCCACTTTATACTCTACTTTATCTGACAGCTTTAATTACTGCCAATTACAATTATTACCGGAGCACAATATAATAATGTGTGATTTAATGTTATAGATTAAAATAGCTACACCTACAAGCAGCAACATTGGTGATGCACATGAATGCATCAACAATTATAATCCAATAATATAATGTATTTTTATGAAATGGGCTATTTTACAGGAGTACTTTAAAATATATTTTGATGTTAATACTTTTGCACTTTTACTTGTAAACACTAATTGTTTGCATGACAGTATTTCTACCCTGTGGTATTGCAAACATATCTGAATACGTATTTCACTGTTCTTCAATGTACAAAATCCAAACAGATCAATAAGGCTAATTGAGAAAACCATCCGTCGTTATATAAGTTATTTAAGAGTGATGCAGTGTATGGGCCTCAGTGGTGCAAGTAAAAGTACAACCACAAGGTGATACATGTAATTAAAGTGTCAAAAGTAAAGGTTCTCATGAGAGGCTCCTTCCATCAAGTTATAGTTTTATTGTTGCTTCATCCACTATATTTATAAGATGAACATATCAACTTATTGTGTAACTATAGCTGAATTTATTTTATTAAAAGTAATAAAAAGTGCAATATCTTCCTCAGTTACAGAACAAGTGTAAAGTAGCAGAAAATGCTAATTCTAAAGTAAGGAACAAGTTCAACAACAAAGAAACTGCAGTTTATGTAATAAAAAAAATTATTGTTTGATCAAATGTAAAATAAGAAAGTTAACCTAAATGTGTATTATTTCCCTGCAACAACTTTTTAAAGTTTATAATATTCTTGCGTATGTTTGGTAATTTATGAAAAGTCTATTGTCAAGTCAAACTAGCATAAAACCTCATTTGCCTCAAAGAGTTTTCCACTGTACAATAAAAACACGAGACAACCCCTTTGTCCTGCTCTAAAGTCTTCTTTATCTGGAGGATGGTTCACATGCTGCAGCATAAAATAATCCCTGAAAGAGCAAAGGTGCAAGAAAGGTCTATATGAATAATAATCGTGCCTCTTCAGCCTCAGTCTGAATGATTCTGGAACAACTAAATCATTAGACGGCAACAATAGACCACCAGGTCAGAAGTGTCCACGGGGACGCCGCCTTAAAAAGAAGGAAGAGGATCAAAATCAAGGGCTGGATTTGGAAACAGCTGCACGGCATCAATGCAGTGGACGGTATGGGGCCGCACAGGGCCCACTGTGGAAGGAGTCTCCCTGCTGGGTGCAAAGATGTGCAGTGACAAAGCTGGAGGGGGTCTGGATTGGAGAGCTAAGGGATGACGTGCTGCTGGAAGTGGACATTTAACATGTGCAGGGAGGGAAGGGATGGAAATGTTACATGGATTGTTTAGGGAGCAATGAGACATGAAGTGGAGGAAATCTGCTACTATTGTGCAATACGGAGACCGAAATCAAATCATGAAACATGGTTCATTTTGAGAAACAAACCCAATTCTGTAGCTGCGCAAACAGAAATCTGAAGAAGAAATGAGAAGAGTCAACATTACATTTCTATGAAGGCATTCGTCACTCCTGAGATCTCACCTGTTTGAGCACATTTTGATTTGTAACAGACTAATGAAACCGGTCCAGATACAGAGGCCGATACCAGATAGAATATTGTGCTCATATCAAAAGCCCCCATAAAGTCAGGTGTAAAGAAGGAACGATCATATATGTTGACTAATGAATTCCTGAAGACAACCTGAGTTTCTTTTGACATGAAAGCATACAGTTGGCCTAAATATTCAGTCTATCGTCTCACGGTTTGTCAGAATATTAAACACCAAGTACCAGAATGCAACAAAAGACTGTTGATAATGGCATGAAACTGAAAATCAGCTCAAACGTGCACAATAAAGGTAGTCTGGATGTTTTTAATACATGGTTAACTGTACACAAAGGAAAATAAACCACCATAATTAGACATTTTGAAATTATATCCCTTTTCATTAAGAAATGACGTTAATACCAGAATCATTTTTCCATAATGATGCATTTATATCATTTATATTAGATCACACAAAGAAATAAAAAAATTAATTAAAAAGTTATTAGCATTGGACTGAGTCCAACGCCCCACTGAGTCCACAGTGAGGGCTCAGTGGGGCGTTGGTGAACTGGGAGGTACCAAATAAGACAGTTTTTGATCATAATACTTAAAACATAAAAATACTATATTAATTATTACACAGGTAGAAGTACAGCGGCTTAGCAGTCTTGAATAGTTCAGGTACAGGACATACACAAAAATCTATCACTTCTTATTTTTCTTCATAACAAGATGCAACATCAAATTTCAAATCACACATTCACAATCTTTGAACATTTTCAGTATGAAAACGGAACAGAAAAAGAGGGACAATTTTCCTGCAACACTGATCACAGGAAAAAAATAATTTTTATATAAGTATATATATATGAAACATATATATTTTAAATTAACAGTCAAATATATGAGCATATATACATAGTTTTACAAGGTAGCAAAGGCAAAAAAGCTATTTGCAACATCCCCCTAAATCCTATCATGACAGATAATTCTAATACATTATCCATGACATTTCCATTTGAGAAAAAACAAAAAAACAAAAAAACATCTTAAAACTACAAGTTAAAAGTCGGTCAAAATATTAAAGAACCCATCTTTGTTTCAAAAGTGAAATTAGATATTGCACCTTTTTTAAACCAGAGTACAATAAAATGACAATGAAAAACAGCATACAATGCACAACAGGAATTAAATCAGAACTATGCCGCTGGCAGACATTAATCCTTTCTTTTTAAACCGTGTAACAAAAATACATTTCCTGTAACAAAACATCACAGTTTCATTTCACTGAATTATGTAAAAGGAAAAACATTTTAACACACTCTTTTAAACATCTTATGACATATGACAAATGGTATTCAAGACTGCTAAGCACATAATCATGGTTTCATTTCAACAAAACTAGAAAAAATAGATCATATTGCCTTTTGAAATGTTACAACTCTTGGGTCAGTTTTGGCGGTACAATCTGAGTCAAAGACAGGAAAATATAGAAAAACGAAACAGCTCTCTCAAGTCCAAAAAGGGATCCCAGATACTGTCTATTGAAAATAACAGTGTACACAAGCATTTAGTAACAAATAACTGTTCCTGATTTTTAGAAATATTACTTTATCATATAAGTCATTCTACAGCTAGTGTTTCTCACTAAGAAAAAAAGTCTTCAAGGCGTTGCAAATCTATAACCCCTCTGTTAAAAAAGGGTTGTTTTCATCCTCAGTGATTCAAGTCTTTCACCTGGGCTCTTAATGATCCTGGAGAAGAAAAACAGTTTGTTCATCATCACACAATAGCAGCAGATTCCACTGACATTTGTTTAGAGATTTAAAAAAGAGAAATCAGGTGATATTATATATTTTCTTACTGTAAACCAATCCAACCAGTAATAATTGTGCCATAGAGCTCCAATGATGTACAACAACTATTAAATCAACATTTCCTTTCACAGATTAAATGATTATCAAAGTTCCAGGTACATTTTCGGTCGATCCGCTAATCGCTTCAGCTCTACTCTCGTTTTAAAAGTTAAATTAGTTGATAATTACAGTTTTATAGTGGTTTGAGGAAAGGACTAAGCCTTTTTTTTTATTTTTTAAAGTGAATAATATTTTGTGAGCCGTTTTTAAAACGTTTACATCGTCGGTAGGAACCAATGGGTTTGGAGCCGAGAGCCAAAGACGAACATTATTGGTTTTGGTCTTTTACGGAATTTATTGTCAATAAGAACAAATACCAGCCTCATCCTGATACATTTGTAATGTGAACAAAGGCAGTTGGTTCTCACCTGAAGGCCCTGGGCTTGTGTTTGCTGCGCGCCCTGGTTGAAGTAGGCCATCGGCTGTCTGTAGAAGTCAACCCAGGCGTTGTAGTCAGGATTAGAGGTCTGCTGAGATGCAGGACCAGCTGTCTGGCCTGAAGGGGGGAAGAAAAAAAACAATAAGGAAAGAAACATAAGAGCCGGAATCAAGGAAATTAAGTCAATCCGCAGGTTTGAGCTCAAACTTAAATCCATTTGTGGTCATAATGAAATACTCCCACAAGTACTTACCCCAAGCTTTGTTGTATTCAGGAGCAGTGCTCTGGGCTTGGTTTTGCTGACCTGGAAACCCAACAGAAGAGTTTCAATTTAGTTTCTTTCATAATACAAGTCTTAAATACAGCCTTTCCCCTCTGATTTTTCAGTTTTAGCGACCAGGTACCTAAGTTACAAGAAGGATTTATGCTCATCTTTCCAACATGGCGAGTACATGCATGGCTTCATCAGGCTAATGTGAACAAATAACTTGTATATAAGAAAGGATAAACATAAATTGAAACTTCTGTGGAACAAGATTGTAGAATAAAGTGGGCGTTAAAAGAAAATATCCTTTTCTCTTGCCTAGCTTTTTATAATACTGCTCCCAGTCCATCTGGCTCGTCTGGGATCCATTGTGACCTGAAACCAGACACAGATAACACCACCAGTTACTGAGAGTGGCCTTTGCTTTTCCCTTTTCCCCTTCTGCTCTCATCCGCTTCCTAATGATCGCCATTGACAGCAAATTTAAAATCTGTCTGTACAGGAAAGAGGCGGTTAGCCACAGGGAGCGTAACCATCGTATCCTCGCCTGCTGAACACTTTGACTACACTGCAGCAACATGAAACTCTAGCTCGGCTACACTTTGAGCCACATTTAAAGTCAACAAAATAAATTGTTACTATATTTTTTCTTTCCTCATTGAGCAGAACAATCTAGCTGGGGAAGGCTCAGATTTCTTGATTGTGAATGATATTCATATCTGGTCAGGTTGCTCTAGCAGCTACAGTAGTTATTGGTGCATTTTACTTACTGTGCTCCTGTTGGCCTTGAGGCTGCCATATTTGAAAAGTTGTACCCCACCCTCCTCCTCCTCCTCCAGCCATGAATGTCTGAGCCCCACTTATGTAAAAATAAAACAGACAATTGAATGTGAGTATTAAAAGTGCCAATCAAATTCTTACTTTCAGTACACGTTTGAACTGCAAAACATGAAAATTACACTAAAATGTGAGATGGTTTGACAAGAAATTGAAGCATACTGTTGGGGAGGAGTGGTTGGTCCTTGGTTGTAGGGATTCATACCGAAGCTGCTGTTGCCCCCCATTCCTGGGCCCTAGAGCATAGAAAGGGAAGAGGAGGCAAGTGAGGGACCACACTTGTGTTTAAAAGGGAGCCAACAGGCAAGGTCAGAGGGCAGGGCCGGGCGCTGATGCACTCCATTAAGTCCATTTGATGGATTCTTTATGTTTAACCTCTGGTGACATCCTGCTGGCCACCAGGACCACAGCAACCCGGCAGCTCTCCACAATGACATGTGCGCTCATGAATATCAGGCCAGACAATAGTGTTTTGGGCCAGAGCCAGACCACCTACCCCAATTCTCTCATCGATCAGCTGGCGGGCCTTTTCCAACTGCTGAGGGGTGCCTCGGATGGAGAAGATGCGCACGTTGGGGTCGGTGTTGGGCGGTGGGTTTCTCTGTAGCTCCACGTGGGCACGAGACTGCTCTTTGATGTTCTTGATGGTTTCTCCACCTGGAGAAAGCAGCAAGTAATACATCATATTTAACTAACAGTCTCGTTTGTTATTGGTTAATCTGCCTATTATTTTATCAGCCTAAGAATGTCAGAACATAAAGAAAGAGCCAATGGTGGACCAACTGTCCAAAATATAAAGACATTTGGTTAAGTATTACAAAAGACAAAAGGAAAACTAAAAATCCTCACATTGAGAACCAGGAACTGGTGAAAACAATTAGAAAATGACTTGGCAACTATTTTGATAATCGTCTGCCAATTGTCTAATTGATAAATAAACTTATCATGCATACGATCACAAACTGTTTTTGTGTGCGTCACGTAAGACTTTCACAGATGTCAACATAAGATGAACTGCTGTGAACAAAAATAGGAACTGGGATGTCGCGTCCAACTATTTTTTAAACTTTCCAAATCCAACAATAAAACCGATAATGCCTACTTCCCGTGAGAGGAGGCCTTTCCTCCTCTCACGAGCCAGGGTTCCCTCTCAAGCGCGTTTCTTTATTCTTCACAAAACACCATTATTTGTATGTAGAAAGTAGTGCAACGCGAACAATGCCTTTGAGACTAGACTAACCATGACATGTCCAAGTGTGTAATCATGCAATTGTCTTAAAGACGTGAATGCTCGTTGTCATTCATTTTTGAATCTTCCCCATCTTGCCATCCAGCCAATATGAAAAGAACGCAGCATTAAGCCCGACTTGGAAAGTGGCGTGATAGCGCTACCTTATGAAGACTCCGGCTTGTGTCTCACCACTTATCTACCATTCTGTGGCAACATCCATGCAAATCAGGAAACAAAAGGAGACATCTCCTGCACACCTCCCCCTCCGCGGCATCAGATGCCAGCTTCCCGACGTGTGGGGAGAGCAATTACACCAGCAGGGAGAAATGAAACATAGCTGGCAGGAGAAAAGGGCCAAAATTGAAGCGTATCCTCCTTCTGGGATATCGTTTGTCTCTTTTACCCTTTTCATTCTTGACTCGGTATTGTCCTCCGTGATGAGAGGAGGGAGTGAACCCCCCGTTATAGACGCCGCCCCCCTCCACAATACCCATCTGAACGAAAAAGGCTGAGGGTGCTTCCCGGGGGGACACCGGGGCTGTCCCAACATCAATTACACATTTGTTCACTTGTGGCTGACACCCGAATGACCCTGGCTGACCTCCGAATGAAAACGCTCATCAAAAACCTCTCCTCCTCCCGGAGCCTATTCCTTGCTGCCAACAGACTGCACATGGCCCATTAACCCATTGTCAACCAAATGAAACTTCTGCCTTAATGAAGCCATTATGAGCTCTTCTAGTCAGACAGCAGAGTGCAATGAAGACCCTGACTATTCATTTCATGGACTGGGCTGTAGTGAGGGCAGATAATACGGGCCTTATTAATGAGACTGGTTTAGTGAGCTGGAGAAAAGAGGGGATACAAAAGTGCAACTGGTGACGGCATTCAAGGCAACCCCAATGGACTGGTTAGCGGCTGGTGGGGTAAAACTCTCAGGCCTCAAGGGAACATAACATTCCCAGAATGTGTATCAAGGACATTTCTACTGCAACAGCAGTTTTAGGTCAAACTATAAGGTGTGCAGTATGATTGAAATCAACGTTATGTTAAGAGTATATTTATATCAATATACAAATCAGGAAATACACATTTAATAACCTCCATTAAGAAGATTTGTTTTGATAAATAGATTTGTCCTTGAGGATGAATTTAGTTGCAGATAGTGTTTTTGGAAAAACTCAAACAACAACTCAGGTGAACTTAAAGAAAAGGAAAAGTCTAGTTTGTTTATAAGTGTACTTTCACTATGTTAATGAAGTGTTCTTATAAGTTGTATCCATATTATACCCTGTTCTAAAGCTGACATGATCAGTTAATCAAGTCATTGAACATTAACCGATAATCCATCCATCTATCCGCTTATCCTTTAGAGAGTTGCAGGGGGGCTGGTAGCAGCCGATCCCAGCTGTCATTGGGCGAGAGGCGGGTACACCCTGGACAGGTCTCCAGTCTATCAGAGGGCTGAGACAGACAACCATTCATGCTCACATTGACACCTACGAGACATTTAGAGTCCACCAAACCTCCATGTCATTAGACTGTGGAAGTCAACCCGGAGAAAGCCCACTAATCTCCAACTTTGGGGTGCCGTCTCTGTCCCAAAGAGACTCCAACATGTGGACAGGAAGAGCTGGGGATTGAACCACCAACCCTGTAACATAAAATCTAACTTAATAGTATATCTGTTACATTTTGAGTTTGACTAAATTTGTAAAATTACATCGTATCATAATTTCGCAACACAATTAAAAAAAGAATATCATTTTAACCCAGTCGCACATTGGAGATGAAAATCAACATAGCAGTATATTCTCTTTGCCCCTCACGGCAGTGAAAAAAAAACTAATCTAAAAAGTGATAGATGAGAAAATATATGTAACTAACAGAAATGTGCAAAAACAAATATGATGTAAGGTTGGATTTAAAGCAACAATTTGAATCAGGAGTATAAAGTGAAAGTCATAATAAAAACAATAGAGTTTGACTAATAAATGTTAACACATACACTTACTAGGTTTTTCCACAGCTTTCAAACAGGCACATTTTGACTTTCAAATGAGCAAACTCGCATCCACTATGAGAAGTGACTGGAAGCCCTGGAAAACCTAGCAAGTGGACCTTTGAGTTTAGATTTTTTTAGTTCAAAATTCATGAGTAAAGTTATGGGATGCGCGTTTCGGCTCTTGCACTGAATTCACGCCTGTAAAAAAGTCTGAGCAGGTTGGTGGGTGGCTTGATTCATCAAGCTGTGTGCGTCTGTGTGTAGGGGGTCAAAACAGAGGGGCAATGGGCTGCATATGGCATCGTAAAGATATTAATCACCGCACCCTTTAAGGGACGGCTGACAGCACCCAGACCCACCGCCATCTCCACCATATTGGCCCACTTCATATGCTAATGCACAGAGAAGGGGACGCAACGCCCAGGTTTATTTGTTTCCCTCGCCCCACTACATGCACAAAAGCCACTTGACATTTCTATTGCCATGTTTTTATCTTAGGTAAAGAGGCCCACTCCGAACCCGCCCACAACTCGACGCACACACACGCGCACACACACACACACACACACACTAAGGCAACATGCATGCACGCACACACACACACAAGCTCTTTCCAATGCAATGGTCAATGACTTTTAAATAGCTGGCAATAGAGTGGGCATGAATAGCCAATAAGCTAATTCCTCCTATTCATTCCCTCGCTGCACTCTATTGGGCTGAAAGACCCTCATTAGATGCCAGGCAGCCTTCCACATGATTGAGGGCTGTTATTATGCACCTTTAACAATTAATGTCACATTACACGCATTATCCCCGTCATTAAGCCCTTAGTGAAGCCAATGAATGCCACTTGTGCTGTATACATGAGCCCCGGAGAGAGAATAGGAGGGTGGTCATTCACCCCCCTCTTCTCATCAGGTTCACGCAGTGGCAGAACACCAAACGGCTTTCAGTTATTAAAAAGGGAAAAGGCAATCTGGCATTTTATACTCTTAAGACTTCATACTGATGGATTCTATTATTTCTCTCAGACAGCCAGACATTGATTATACCAGGCACGCTCACTCTGAAGTCTCTCACAAAAAAGTCTGAGCTATTCATAAAAAGAAATATGAAACTTCATAAAAACATGTTCCTTACCTTTGCCAATCACTAGCCCACACTTATCGGCAGGAACAGCGTATGTCACCTCCTGCAGTCCTCCAGAGGTTCCCACGTTACAGTCACTTCGCCCCCGACGTCCAATTACACCTCCAAATCCATCTCGCTCCTACAGGAAGGAAGCAGCAAAAAATTTTGACAAACAAGCAGCTTGCAGGAAAGGTTAAGGCTCTCATTCTCATTTAATGGATATTTACCCATGGCATTCTCCATTGAGTTTAATTTTCACTATGTGATAATAATCACAGTGATTATTAAACTATCATATATTATCCTGTTTATTAAAATACTGTGTCTTGCTGCTCTGTTATTCAAATAAAATCTTATTTACTGGAGCAATGTTAACAGAGAGGACAAAGAAACACAAACCTGAGCAGTTTGAACCAGTTCATTGATGAGGTGGACCGCATGGTGGCAGTGGTCTGGCTGGCCCATCACCTGAGCAATTCGGTCAGGACTGACTCCATCATCTGGACGACAAATACAAGGGACACAAAAGCTCTTTACCGGTTTCAAGCCTGCATACGTATTTACTTTTGAGTGCTTTAAATACAATTAATTATGTAAAACCATGAGGATATGTTTTAACTTTAGGCTTGGATTTCACAGTTTAAGTGAATAGAGATGAACTTTCGAATTATTGGACTGGAATAAATATCAGTCACCAAGTTTTCCCACAAAGACGTGTTGCGTTTCAACATTAATATGATGACCAGCTTTAGGGATTACCCATATTTCTACTTCACTAGATTGCTGACAACAGGCCACCTGGTGGACTCTTCTTACCTTGTTTGAACTGGATCCTGACTCCGGCATCATTCTGAATCTTCTTGATCATTTCTCCGTTCCTGCCGATGATGATGCCGACAGCAAATCTGGGCACAACCACCTGGACAAAGAGGAAAGAAGAATTCAGAAAAGATTACAAAAATATCTTACGAGAATGAATACAAAATCACATTATCTTAGCTGCCCGGCATTTGTGTAAGCAGAACAAAAGCTCTTACATCCAGACTGCTTCCCCCCATTTTGGATCCAAAATCTGCCCTGCCAACCCTGAAGTCTCCTTGGTCCTTGTCTCGGATGAGCTTTACCACCAGTTCACGGGCTTGCTATAAAGAAGATTGAAAATAAATAAATAAATAAATAAATATATATATATATATATATATATATATATATATAAATAAACATCAAAACGAAGAATGTGAATTATAAATGTCTAGCTGGAGTATTCAATAAAAACAAAAAGGCTTTCAAAATGACTGGAACACTGAAAAGGTATAAAATGTGTAAAATTGAGTGTAAACTGGCAAGATAGCAGCGCACACTGAGTTCATCTGAGACTGACCTGCACTTTGTGGGGATCCCCAGTGATTCTCAGGGGCTTGTCTGCTCCAGTGGGCATGGGGTCATCCTGAATCATTATCATCTGCACTCCTGTTCTCTCCTGCAGGGGTACAATCAGACAGGAGCAGAGTCACACAACAAGGAGTTACCTGGAGCTCAAAAGACTATTCCCGCTGAAGGGAGGAAATTCTGCCACATCCTGAATAACAGGTTTTATAGTTTGACGTAATCTTGGCCAACTAGACCAGAAGTAGTTGTTAGTGTGTGTCGTTTGGGGTGTACCAAGCTGCATTGGAGACAAATCAAGGCATAATTTAAAGAATTGGTATCTGTTGAAATACAGCGATCAAAATCTGACCCTATAATTGTACTTTATTGCATTTTGAAAACATGTTAAATACTATAAATGAGACAAATACATACATTTAGCCAGAGTTTACAAGCTCTCTTTTTTTCTTCCCTTCAGTAAAACAAACACCGTACACAAGCCATTCATATGACAGTTATAAATAGGCTACGATTATCGAGCAATAAAAACATCTAGGCTCCCTCACATGGCTAAAAGGTGCACTGCAAATGATGGAAGAAATTCTGCATATTTATTTGACAACCCTAATAGAATATGTTATTGTAGAGTTTGCAGTCTGCATGTCCTCCATGATGGCGAGTCAAATGTTTAACAACAAAAATCATGGCTGACTAAAAGAGTACAGTTGTCAAAAGCACAAACTGCGTTTCATTCAGTGCGGTCGACTACCAGACCTGCAGTTGTTTGATGGTCTCTCCTCCTTTGCCGATGACAAGGCCAACTTTGTTAGCGGGGATGAGGATCTGTTGGATTGAGCTGCCGTCCATATCGCTGTGAAAGCCTGGACCATACCGACACTGCTCCACTATCTCACTCAACAGCCTCTTGGCCTGACTGTGGGGGTGGAGCGAGAAATACATTTATCACCACAGTTACAGACTCGACAAAAAAACAAAAACTCTCCTCACATTTTTCTTTGTTGAATGTGAAAGAGGTGTTCAGGTGATTCAGTGACTAATTAGGTGGAGAAGTGAAAAGAGATTTGAGTTCATGCCCTCTCTGCTCCAACAATAGAGCACACTTTCAGTAAATCTGTCAAAGTTGAGACTCACTCAATGTTCTCTGGGCTTCCAGTCAGCGTGCAGGGCCGGTCCAACATGCCCCCACTGTCTGTAAGAACATGAGCACAGCAATTAAAGATGTAGAAACACAAGAATGGAAATACTTATATTCACAGACACACACCGAAAATGTATACAATCAACCGGCTTAAAAGCCAATGTATGGATTTTTTAGTACTCATGAAGAAAAAATATGTACAGAAAATGTTCGATGCATCAGGATTGATAATCGCTTTATAATCACATCGTAGCCCTCTGAATCGAATCTTGCCGAGAGATTCTCAGCCCAAGTTGCCAGTCAATTACAGGGCAGACACACAGAGACACCAATCAAGCTAATACATGTTGAATAGTGGGGACTTAAAGTGCTGCTAATATAACATTGTAGTTGCCCCGAATCTGAAAGTTGGCAAGCCAAATCATTTGAATCTTTGAGAGGAAAATGTCTGAAAGTCATTGTGATAATCTACTACCAAACATTTCCAACACTACTGCACACAAGGAGAAATCATGGCAATTTTTAAAAAGGACCCCATATTCTACTGCCAATTTTAGTTTATGGTGCATGCCACTCAGTTAAAAAAATGTTTCTGACCCCTGAGGAGACACAATGGATAGCTTGAAAATGCACACTTAAAGCATAAACAAGGGGCTTAGATAATGTGTTTAGTCACAATTTACCTGAAGCAATCTGGATCTTACAACCCGATTCCAGCTGAATTCTTGAGATCTGTTCTCCTCCTTTTCCAATGACTGCAGAAGCCGGGGAGAGAAAAGGACAGTTTATAAGCCTTTTTGAATTTAGACAGGGGCCTTAAGCAGTGACCCAAAAACTGAGCGGAATGTCAATACTGATGATTACATGTCAAACATTACTGACTATAATGAACTGAAGAGCTACTTACTGAATCCCACCATCTTATCAGGCACTTTGTAGTCTTCGGTAGCAAGAGCCCTGGGAGAGATTAGGACATGATCAATAATGTATTCTGATTGCTTCTTTTCTCTGACCTAAAGCCCAAAGATATTAAGTTTACGGTCATTGAAGACGTAAAAAAAAAAAAAAAAATACACATTTAAGATGCTGGAACTAGTACATTTTGGGATTATGGCTTTAAAAAAGAAGATTTAAATCAATAGCCGAACAGCTGATTCATTTTCTAATGATCTACTAGTGGTTTCAGCTCTAAAAGTTACGAGTTGAATCATCGTTTTCTTCAATGTAGTTTACAAACATGTTCTGGTTCTAGCTTGTCAAAAAGGAATTGTATGCTTCTTTTTTTTTTATATCATGGTAAAATTAACATGTACTCTTTTAAAACAGAACATACATTTGTTCTTCTTCTGAGATTTCATAGATTTAGAGAATAGATCAAGAAAACAGTGTGCAAAAGACCTTAAAAAAAAACTTCTAAATTTAGCGTACATTTGAAAGGATATTGATTATTTAGGTGGGCTTTTCTTTTTAGGTGGCTTAAATGAATGTCCCCCTGCTGGTCGTGACCACAGGATTATAACGCTTTTAAAGCTATTCAACCTAACCACCGAGTAGACTGCAGAGGGCCCAAAGAAAAACAGCAACCCAAAATATTTAGAGCCCAAATGAAAGTACTGTTTTGGTTCAATAATGATCAAGGGTCAACTTCTGCTTTTCTGGACTGGAAAACAAATTTGAAATTGACGGCTATATGGGTGTTAAAATGGTTACACAGTATTCTCACTGATCTCAATAAACACATTTTGTATAAAAATAGAAAAATCGCTGTCCCTATGAAAGGAAAGACAAAACATCAGTATAACAGGTGGCCTGTAACTTTTAAGCGGTAGTGTATATGCAGGTGAGAAAAGAGGCCACAGTGAGTTAAATGTGACGGGAGCCAAATATGCCCTGAAACTACTTTGGGTTCAGAGGGTTAACTGAGGCACAGAGAAAATACCATGAATACAACCAAGTGCATCAAAATGAACAGAAACACAGATGTGAGGAGGCTCTGCTCACCTTTGATGTACCATTGCACCAAGATGGTTCCCCACTGAGAGAGGTGAGAGGAAAACAGACAAATTAACATGAAAGAAATAATCTGAGATCATGGATAAAGATAACCAATATTTTAAATATCTGTGAAAGTGACAAAGCAGCGAAATGAAAAAGAACGAGTCATGGAGGGGATGGAGCAGATGGATATGGTCCTGCCAATCCTTCACGTGACCCACAGCGGGGGGCTTTCACCATCATGGTAATCAGGTCTGTGAGTGTTTGAGTGAGTGTTTCAATCAGAGCCGTTCAGAAAAGAGAGGCAGCAGCCGGGTCAGTGGCTGCTGGTCCTGAATTGCATTTTGACGGGTAGCACCACGCAAGGGTCCTGCAGGGTCAGTGGAGGATGTGCTGCCATGAACGTGAACACCTGAGTTGATATCTAGCAACTTCAAATCAATTTTATGGTCGTTTGCACTGATTTCGCTTCCTCTGGAAATGCACCGGGGTTAAAGCTTGAGAATGGAACAGCTATGAATATAAAACAGGAGGTGTACCGCATTTATACAAGGACAGGACTGTAAGATAAAATGGGAATGTCTTGAGTATATTTCTATACTTGTACATTTGATAACTAAATACACAGCGCTATAACATTTCTGTTATTTTCCCATGTGGGACAACCTTCACAGAAAGAAACTTAGGACAAATTGTTGCAAACAAACATAAACCAGAATTGTATTACATTTATCTATCCATGCTTTCAGGGCTAAATTAACTGTGACAACATAAGAGGACAACAGTGGTTTCCACTTCATGGACGACGTCTTTGTTTGATATGTCTGTGACGGACAGCAAGATAGAATTACTTTTCACAACACTGCAGTGTCAAGATACTCAATACGGCATAGAAACATGAAAACACAAGGCGAGGGCTCTCAATTCAGATTGTAGGGTTTCCCCTGCATAGCTCCTTCTCTCCGAAAGCATTGGTTGTGGTTTAGTATCCCTCCCTTAGATACGTTAGCCAGGGATGCAACAATCTCAGTATCTGCTTTTGGTCTGATACTGCGCTTATGTACTTGGAAAACTACTCCGATAAAACCGCACCAGACACCACAGTGTGCATCGTCATGGACACCTGCAGCAACTTAAAAAGTCTCCAATACATCAATTAGTTGAGCTGCAAGTTTGACAGATGTGTGTCTGCCTAGCAAACACTGACAGGGTTTCTGACAAATAAAATGAATCTAAACTATGCTAAATTATAATAATAAAAAAAAGTGCTTTGTAATATTCAGCGTATTTGTTTGGCCTCGAGGATACAATGTTTTGGCGAGTTCACACTGAATGTAAACAGAAACTTTGTTTACAAAAAAAAAGAAACTCCAAGTCATGCTAGATCACACTGGGGGCACAGTTTTGCTATGTGGCCAAGGTTATTTGTTGGTATACTTCGCACTCGCTTGTCCAAATCTAAAACATTTATTAGTTTAGTGTATAGGCAAAGCTTATTTCTGCAAGTAGGTTTTCTTTGCACAAATCCTTAAGGTTGTTTACCAGCAACACAGACAGAAATGCTGTCATATTTCTCATTATTGTTGTTATTCCATTATCATGGTTTATTTAATTTAAGTGCATTTCACTATTTTCACTGATTATATATATTCTCTACAAAATCTCCTTTGTGAGAATTAATGACAAGGCCAATAAATTATGAGATGAGCCACGTTCAGACTGCTGATCATTAAAAGTTGAATATAGCTCCATATCTGACTTAAGTTGAGTAGATCATTCTGCGGACATGCAACCATGACATGTATGCGTTTGTACTGCAGGCTTCTTACCTCCATTGTCTAGTGAACGTTTTGGACCTCCAAAGCCATAGAGGGAGTGGTCTATGACCGGCGGGGAACTGTTCATGTTGGGCATCTGGTCTCCTCCCATTTTGGCTGCCATCTGGAGACACAGAACAGTAAAACAGATGGAATAAAGGTGAAAAGTGGATATGCTGTGATATTATCTTTGAACATACATTTTATTTTTCCAAGACAACCCTTTGTGAAAAGGGTGACACACTCTTTTCTTCTTGGTTTCTTAAAAGTGTCAACTTTTCTGTGAAGTTGGGCCTTGACGAAATCATCTGTTGCGGAGTGACATCTTTTTGACAGTAGCTGAAAACTGCACTTTGTACATTGTTACAGAAGCTTGAAGCAGTCTAGACTACCAAGCCTTGCGTTTTCCTTTAAACATCGGTCATGAGTCAGGTCTCACTGACTAACCTAACTTTTTTTGTTATGCTTTCACTGACAAATTACACAGATCATCACAGCACGTGTCAGTTCCTCAACAGATTGAATTTGCCAGGAGAGGAGTTGCCAGAAAGTTACAGATACGAGTGCTACCCAGAAATATGACACAAAACCGGAAGATCCTTAACTTGATTTAGGAGCTGGGAAGGTATATAGGAGGAGGTATGGAGATGATCAAACGCAGACGAAAGAGAACAGACAAGGGATGGCCAAATCCCATATTTACATTCAGTGATCTTAAAACTATTTTAATTGCCTAATTGATTCCCGATATATTCAAACAGGTGCCAATTACATTTTATAAGCTGTAGTTTGTTCATTTTAAACTATGTTATTATACTATAATGTTTCTCCATTTCTGTTTGTCTCTGAATTGTATACACAAATGGCGATACAATACTAAATGAAAAATATAAAGAGGAACGATAAAAGTTTATATGGGACACTAGACTCATCAAGTAACCCGCAATGTGACCATAGCCAATATTTAGTTTAGACAGGAATCCTTAAAAACTGAGCTTGTGTCACAAGCAGCTGTACAATAACTTTGCAAGTGTAATTTAAATCAATATCAGCTGTCGGTACTCTCCGCACCAAAAGAGGTCGGCTCAAAACCCACACCTAGTCATGTAAGAAAACAGTTTACTTTTGCGGATCAAAATCTATACGGAATTAGCGTGCATCTTCAAACGCTACAATGCTCGTGCAATATGCATCTTCTTAAATATTTTCAATAAATCACTCTCAGACACACCTTTCACTACATGTTTCTCTTTTGATGAAGTGTCCAACCCCCGCAAATAACTGAAAGTAGAGTGCAGTTATTTGTGTCACAAAGTAGCTAAAAACCAATCTATTTCTACTTTTAAAATCATCCACTTGCAAAATCAAAGTAGATACTTGTGTTCTGCAGTGATGGGCATTTAAATCTTCAGTTATGCTGAACGTGAGCGCCAACAGCATTTTCCACTACCCGTTAATCTGCCACCTCTCCTTCCATACAAAAAGTATAGCATTTCAGAAAATTACACCAAATTGACATCTGCGCCTGACTGGAATTTCTTTCACGATATGAAAATATGGTGACAGCAATTAGAGTCTTCCATCACCTTCAGGCATGATTATCTACTTCAGAGCCCACCAGTTTAAAGTGAGCAGGGTGCGATGGAAATAAGGAGGCAGAAAAGGAAGCAGGTGTGGGGTTGCTGTTTTCCATGACATCTTTGTAGCCATGCATGTCAAGCAGCCTGAAAAGCATTTTCGATGGAAGTCAATACTCAAGAAAATGCTTAAACCTTTGTTTAATTAGTTTCACTCCGAGTTTTATTTCACTACAGCTGAGCAGATACCATAGAAATACCTCCCAAATCACCTGCCTGTTTTATAAGGCGTGTCTAGAATAGTTTGGGTGGAGGTTGTTACTGGATTTGATATGTTGACTTTAGTTCTCCGGTTTAGTTTAGAAGATAAATGAAGTTGTGTGCATCTTGTTTTATTTAATTACACATCAAAGTGGTTACTTTTGATCCGATTGCTGCTGCAAGATGATTCAATTCCCTTTTATCTATTGCTTGTTCAGTGAGAGGAAAATATCAAGTAAGTTCCAGCAAGATACACTAAGTTTATAATGAACCCTACGATTAAAATGCATGCATACAGACGGCTGCTCAGTGTTAACACCACTGGAATGCACTTTTCCATATTAAACCGAATATATATAATAAAAAAAAACGTACGGTTCTCTCCCGCATCAGCTTAATCATAAATGCCACCTTTATGTTTGAGTATGCATAGATTAAACAGTCTTCTAAAATCTTTGTGATCATGCGTGAATACAGTGTCGCTTTGGTCTCAGGAAAAATATGTAAATATGAACTTAATCGTGCTCTATTAAAAGCAAAGTAAGAGATCAGAGAGCAGGAGGGAGATAAACGGAGGGGTAACAGGTTGAGACTCAGCAGACTTGCCAAGTTTTGTCTGTCCCACTCCTTGCCAGATGTTTGCTGCGAGTCACAATTGTGTTATTGAATAAAGAAAAAAGGACAGAGATGAAGCGATTTAGCAGTTTGTCTATTGTTCTGGTGGTCGAGGTCTATGAAAACAACCGGAAAAAAATGCTAGTATGGACGCATGTTTTTTTGCGTCATTTTAATCTGTTTAATATAGAAATGATTTTAAGTGTAATGAATTATTTGTGATTTGGGTCACTAAGACTTTAATAAACTACAATGAGTACAACTATAAATTAAGTTTTGCCAGCTTTGGGGATCAAATAACTAAACTTGCTATGACAAATTTACTTTGTCTGAAGCAGATTTACCTGAATGTATCAAATATAATCAAAGATGCATTTGCATGCACATAAACATTTGCTACAGAGCAGTGGTCAGGTAAAGTACAGTCACGCAGTCTGGTCAAACTATCTTACAGCAGAAACCCTTCGATGTTCACTGAGGCTTCTGGGTAAACACTACTGTGGACTGGCCTCCAAGACTAACTCGACTCCTGGAAGGCAATTCTTGCTGCATAAATATGTATAAATAAATAAACTAGAAACTACAGCCAGGTTTAATCATTAAGCCTTAAAATATGTACTTAAATGTCTGATTTGTCTAAAAATAACACAAATGAAGTCATGTGACATGTGGTTACATGGGACGAAGGTATGTGTGGTTTATTTTTAGGGTCCAAGAACACCTTGTCCATTGGGGTCTGTGCCACAACTGTTTGGTCACAGATCTACACTATTCATGAAACTATTTCACTTGAAGTGGTCTTCATATAATGCAAGAATGTGTGTATGTTGTTAAAAGACCAGAAGCATCAAGCTGAAGCCGGCAGAGTGCAATACACTATTATTGCACTATGTTTATTGTTTTTACTGCATGTCTACGTTTATTGTTATTACCTTTCACTAAGTCAAATTCCATGTATGTGCAACGTACTTGGCCAATAAACGATTCTGATATTAAGAAAATGGGAGTCCAACTGAAGAGGTCAACATTGAATGATTCAGGCTGCGAAGTTAATGGATTTTTAAAGAACTGTGTGCTTTACTTTTGCTTAATCTAAAATGTGTAATACATTTTTTTTTAAAAGCAGTTAACATGAAATACAATGCAAAGCAATTTTAGCTCATGCAGCTTAAAGATTTAAATGTCAGCCGCTCTCACTGGCTGCTCCCCGAGTAGAGAACCCGTGACGGCTATAACTGCAACTGTGAAAACAGCTAACATACACATCAGTGTAAAGAAGCACTAAAACAAGGCCTTGACTTCCTATCTTTCAGTCTTCTGCTACCTCAATGTCATATGATAAAACGCAAATCAACAAGATGACTTCCCTTTTCTATAAAGTGCATAGAGGCGTGCAAAAATTCCCAATGTGGCAGCAATACATAACCTTTTACAAGGGTTAATATGTGATTACTCTGATCATAATGTTTTATTATTAGTATCTATGGCCTTCTGCAATTAATGATGCAATAGTGTGGTAGATAACCACAACTAATTCCCTTGTAACCTACTTGTACTTATACTGCTAAGAGGCCGACATGAAATGTTCCTGTGGCAGCTTTTTGTTTTAATCTGAGATCTTGTGAACAGGGAGTGAGCATACATGCGAGAAAGTGGAGGAAGGAGGGTTTATGGAGGGATATAAAAGCAGACGTGACATGTACTTGACATGTCATGTTTGTATCTGGGTGCACTCAAAATTGTACTACACGTTCCAATATAACGCATAACTAATAATGAGCATTAAGCTCATTATTAGTTATGCAAGATATTTATACACATATTTATACTATCATATGAATTACGGGATTAAAACATACATGGACAGACACACTTGGCTATTTGGGATATCATCTACACAAGGCTTAACTGGTAGCTGTGTGAAGTCCAATTCACACACACCACATCAGCCAGTGATATACTTATCTTCTATTACAGCTACTTCCTTTGATCCACTTAATGGTCGCCTAACTACAGTGACCCTCTGCACCAGTCACGGTCGGAAACTAAGCAATATCAGCTAAACAAGGGAGCAGTGAATTGCAGATTGAAGTAAAAAATTTGGTATTTTCTGGTATTTTCCAGGCAGCAATGGAAAAAAACAAGTGTGCTCAACAGGAGGAGTGGAGGGGGGCTTATTTGAACAGATGACGTTACATTACATTACATGGCCTTACTCCGACGCTGCCTTTTGGGACACAGTGCCACACACGCTAGCTAGCTAACGCCAGCTCCTAGCTAGCGTACTCACGTTTATGCTAATACGCAACAACAACAAATACGCTTTAAGTTTTAAATACAAGCTCGTTGTTAAATTAAAGACGGTAGTAGACGGTAGCCTTGCACGTGATCACCGTTTAAGCTCCACGTGAGTCTCTTTAACTGGGACAACAGTCAGTTATCTTGGAGCTAACTCAGGAGCAGAAACTAGCCGGCTAACTTTTTGACAGCGTGTCAGGCAGCTCGCTTGTTAAGGAGTCATGTCCAAACTAAATATTGTCCGCGGTCACATCGCGGGTCAAGCTGTCGGGGAATTAAACTGGTGATAGTGAGCTAGCTAGCTGAGCTAACTGCAACTTATGTTGCTTGACAACAGGTTGCAGTGTGTCGGGTTAACTTACTAAAGTTGCACAAACTTCGACGTAATAAGAGGCCCTTCGTGTTTTGAGTCAGCCGTGGTTCGTATGGTCGTGTTGACAGCTTTTACTCGGTTTCTTAACGCGTCTCGTGTCCCGTGTGAACTCTAATCTGTCCGCTCAGCTATGCTGCCTCGTCTACTTAACGTTAGCTTGCTAGCTTGCTGGGTACATGAGGAGTGTTTGTAGTAGGGGGTCCGGGGTGCCCCGACCACAGCCCTGCCCTGTGCCACGTGCAAACACGCCGTTCGTGGTCCGAAAGCACTACACTCGTGTTCGCCGAAGAGCCTTTTACCTGTCGGACCCGGCGTATCGTGTCTGCGAAGTCATCTTTCGTTCCGGGCTGAGCCACCGAGGCCTGTCCCTGAACCAGCTCCGCCATCATCATCATCCGCCTCGGCAGCTGAGAGCCACACTTAAAAAAAAAAGAAAAAAGAACAGCACACGTGCCAAACCGAAGCTCCGCGAGCCAGATGATCTCGCGAGTTGACCGGGGACTACATAGCATGTAGGCAAATACAAATTTACCATAATTAAAGATTATATATCATATATTATATCACATACAACATACAACATACAACATTGGTGTATATATATATACTCAACATTTGTTTTATTTAAAATTAAATAAAAAATAATTAATGATATTATACATATAAATGTGTATATACATTTATATATACATGTGTGTATATGTACATATACACACATGTATATATAAATGTATATACACATTTATATGTATAATAATAATAATATCATTAATTATTTTTTGTATATATATACACATTTGTATATATTAATAATATCATTAATTAATCTTTATTTAATTTTAAATAAAAAAATACACACGGCCAATTAATTTGATTCTGATTCTGGTATAATTGGGACAACGAAATTTGCTATACTTCCCATGCATTGGGCCAGTTGTGGCTCAGGGGATTGACCTGGTCGTCCTTAAATCACAAAGTTGGCGGTGGGATCGCTGGCTCCTGTCCGCAAGTCAAAGTTGCTCCATGGGGTCTTTCCAGCAGCCCACAGCTCCTGAAATCCTCAGGATGAGTTAAATATGCATAGATCAAATGTCATGTATATGTGACAAGTTTAAGTTAAATAGTTGACGACAACTAAACTAATCAGCTAACAACAACAGACCTTGCTCAAGGCCTCTATGGCAAAGAGAGAGCCATGTTTAGTTTTTATTCAGCTATTAGAGACATCTGCACTGTGCCACTTTGCGCCATCATGTTCCTCGATGTGTTCTGTAATCTTCTTAAAAAAGGAAAAAACAAAGAGCCACATAAATGTTTTAAACTGACTTTTGCGATGTATAGTCCTAACATTGCAAACTGTCTTGTCAGAATAAAAATAAAAAAATCCCATCTGGCACGAAGAAAATGCACATTGAGGAATATTGTTTTGTTTTTTCCTTGCTGCACATGTGGAAACATCTTGTTGCACATCTGGAAAATGCCAGCAGCCAGACAGAAGAAAGTAAAATTGCTGCACATTTCCAAACTGTTTATGCAAAACAGTTCCTGCTCCATAAATTGAATCCAAACCTCAATGAGCAAAGTCCCACTAGTAAGGACTAAAATGATTGTGTCCAACAGAGTTCGAACAGCGTTATTCAGGGTTAATTTCTGAGTGTCTGATAAAGCTTTTCTTCAGGATGAATGCTCCCTAATGATAATACAGGCTCAAATCTGTCAGCTCTCTTATGGCCAAAACATAATTTTAAAACATGACACAGCACAAGCCCATGCAAGCTGAAGCTTATCATACATTTGATAACATATGTGCTGTATCTTAACACTTAAATAAATGTCTCCCTGTATGGTTACACATATGCAACATGCTCATGCAGCTGCTTGGACAGGGATGATTGACCTCGAACTTGAGACAAACAGATTGGCGTGCTGCGTCTTACAGACATCCGTACAGATATCAATTTCCCTTCCTTGTCAGCCCCTGGGCATGTTATCACCTCCAAAAAAGAAGTCGGGAAATTAAGTGGGAGCTGAAGGCTGTTCCCAGACCAGCACCTCTAAATGAAGACCTCCAATTTAGCATGACTGAAGTATGATCCCGGCTATTCAAACATATTGCTACCATGTGCTGTCCAATGTATTCAATGTGGCTGGGACATGATTTTAGAGCTCTGGTATCAAAGGGTAAGTCAGGTGGTGGTCATCATATACAGCCAGGCGATTCAGACATAAGTATGGGTGCAAAATCACACATTATCCTGGATATGTTTATTGTCTAATGTTATGCACCACCCGCCATGACAAATTCCTTGTATGTGAAACGTACTTGGCAATAAACCGTTCCAGTCAAACAGGCTAGGCAGTAAAGGCAGTTAAAGCAGGTGTGGATCTCTGGCATCCTGCCAATCAAGCAGTGGGAATTGACTCAGAGTTGACCAAGAGTGTTTGTGTGTAGCTGTGGTTACCGTAGCAGGCTGATCAAGTGTCACACACAGCTTCCTGCCTGTCATTGTCTTGCAGAGAATAGACTCTTGTTCCCAGGGTTCACTGTTATGAATGGAGTGCATCTTCAGCAAAGCATTTGGTCTCTCAAGAATTAAAAAAAAAATCAAGAAATCATCAACGTGTGCTGAACAACATGCCCAGCTGGACAACCGAGCATTTAGAAAAAGGAACATCAATATTGGCACACTTACTCTTTTTAACTACTGAGCTTTTACCTCCTCTTTTCTCCTCCTAAATCTCAAAAGGACGAGCCATATGAAACTGTAATTGCTTCATAATTACCACAGTTCTGCTATGGGCATAAATTTCTAAAGGCAGGATACAAGAAACGGATAGTGTTTCATTGAGAGACCTCTAAGGTATCCCTGTGGCGCTTTCATTCATGAACACATTGTTCATGCAGTGGGAAGCAGTGAATAAATAGGTAGTGGCTCTAATATATTCGTATTTGTCATACTTGAAAAACACACAGGATGAAATACATTTCAATCTTTTAAATCATTTCTAAAACTTTATAATTTATTTTATCAGAGATCTATCACCAGCATCAGAAAACCACAGAATTGATGAATATGGAGAAGAAGAAAAAAAGGTGCATTTACTGCAAAATGAAATACATTTTGAGAGAGTATATAAAGAAACACTAAAGACAAAGGTAACATGTTGTCTTGAGAGAGAAGATTGACAGATGAAAAGGATAAACAGACCCGCTTTGTCAAATAATAGGAGGCACACACTTCTTCCTCGTTGTTTTTTTACCTCTCTTCCATTTTACTTTGCCGTCTCCTCCTCCTCCTCCTACACAAGCCACTTTGCTTTGATTCAGCTCTGTATCTGTATTTTAAATGACTCAATTACATGGGATCCCGCGGTGAAAATTACGGATGTTTTCCACTATTTCTCTCCACTGGGACACCATGACCCCTCCCCGGCTCCAATAACCCCCCTCTTCCCTTCATCCCGGCCTCTCTCTCTCTCCACCTGTCCTATTTTCCTCCTCTCCCACAGTTGCCTATTTTTCTTGATAAACGTTTATTTTGCAGTGTGTATCTGCGAGGGAATAATAGCTAAATGGTCTTGTTTGTGAGCCCTCGGCACAGTGAGCTGACAAAGAGTGTTTTGCAAGTAATCTTTCTGCTGCGACACACAACAAGTCACTGGAAAGAGTTTCTTAAGGATGACAGGAGGTGCCGTTCAAATCAAAACCCCAGGCATGACAGAAATAAAAGCACACGCAAAAGGCAGAGCTGCAGAGATGGACAGTGTTTTTTTTTTTATTCATCTAAAGCAAAGCAGTGTTGTGATTCTTTTCAGCACTTTAAACTCTCAGCTTACTGGGGTCGGAGGTATTTCAAAAGAGGACTCTATCTTTGATGTACTCTGTAGGTGTTGAATCTACTTTCAAGATAAAACCCTCTCTGAGGTCTACTGCTGTGTCGTTCACTCACTGAGGTGCAAGGCGGCAAATAATGCTCTACCAAAGTATGCGGCTGGAACAGCTTTAGGATGGCAATACGGATACAAGCCCCATGAAGCAAAACAAGTCTTCCTCATTTCATGCAAACAAAAAAAATCACAGTTCTTGGTCAGCTTTATTCGTTGCTGTGCTTTAAAGGACACAAAAACTAAAAATCTGTTCCACTGTCAGGGTGGTAGCTTGAAGGCACTGTTTTAAAATGCCTTAATATTACTACTTCTTCTCTACGACCGGTTTTATGAACTTATGGAGTACAATGGGTATTTAACTCGCAGAAAACACCTTTAATGCCTTCGACAGTCGTGCTCGGAGGTATTGTGTTTTTGGGTTGTCGATACATCTGGTCCATTCTCGTGAACAGCATATCTCAGTAACGCCGAGAGGGAATTTCTTCACATTTGGCACAAACGTCCACTTGGACTCAAGAATGAACTGATAAGTATTTGATGGTCAAAGGTCAAGGCCACTCTGACCTCACAAAACTCATTTTTGGCCCTAACTCAAGAATATATGCTAATTATTACAATATCCCATAAATGTCTAATAGGATAAAATGATAAAGTGATGACATTTTGGACACACACAGATGTAAACTGCAAAATTGGTTGGTGTATATTACATACGTGTACCGGTATATGGTTACACTATATCGTCTGGCTGCACCTACACAGTGTGTATATTCAAAGGATGTAGGAAAAGCAATAAACATTTGATCACAAAAAATAAATCCTTTCACTATAATTTTAGAATATACTTGCTTGGCCCAATAATGAAGCAAAATTAAAACACCCAACCCAAACAGCCTGCGTGCCCTGTGGTGTAATTCAGGCACCATCTACCCTGCATTACCATCCATCATAACACACGCCATAACAACCAAATAACCAGCGCCATTAAACATTTAGACCGGCCAAGGGATTCACTGAGAGTGGGGAAGACAAAACTGCCAGGATAGCCTCCTTGAACCTGATAGGCCCCTCACCCAGTCACCACCTCGCAGACCAACAGATCGAAGAACATAAAAGAATGTGTGCCAGCAAACAAACCCTACCAGTAGACCCCTGGGAGAAGAGGAGAACGGGGGAGGCAGGAACCAAGTCCCTTTCAAATGAGGGAGATAAATCTATTGATTTGTGATCAGCGTGCTGCATTACTGTTGCTGCCCCGGAGGATCTGGGAAGTGGAGGAGGGTGTAATGGTGAAGGTGGTTAGTGGCTTGGCTCGAGATATGGTGATTTCAGTCTGTTTGTTGGTCCATGACTTTTGTCCAGACTAAAATATCTCCACCGACTAATAGATGGATTGCCATGAAGTTTTGTACATGGTGCCCAGAGGATAAATCCATATGACTTAAGTGATCTCTTGACCACCAAAATGTAAACATGTGTGGCTTTTAGTGAAATGTCTCGATAGCAATTGGAGGGATTGCGATGAAATTCTGCAAAGTTGTTCACGTTCCCCTTTGGATGAGTTGTTAACACTTTGACGATCCCCTGACTTTTCATCTAACTCAAAACCTAAGTCTGTCCAATACTTTGCTTTGTGACTAAATACCTGCAAAGCCAATGACATTCTCATCAGCTTCACATGTACTTTGTGTTTAGTGCTACTGAGCAAATTCTGCAAGCTAACAGGCAAATATAAGACAGCAAACATGGTTAACATTTTACCTGCTTAACATATGATCAACATTGTCATTGTGAGCTTGTAAGCATGCCCAATAGCAGCTTCAAAGAGGCATAAAGGGTTGGGTTCAACAGAAATGGAAAAGACACCCGGCATGCTGCAATCTTACTGTGATTCATAACATGCAGGTGGGCTCCTGAACGGAAGTTGGTCTGTATACATGAAGTAGGAACAGGCAGGTCAACACCAGGCTCAACAGGTCTGAACAGCAGGCAAAGGATCTGTGTATTAGATCTGTGTGTGTGTGTGTGTGTGTGTGTGTGTGTGTGTGTGTGTGTGTGTGTGTGTGTGTGTGTGTGTGTGTGTGTGTGTGTGTTGACGCTGCTGTTTCGCCATCCACGTGGATCTGGATCACAGTCATGAGGCTCAAAAAGTTGCTGCTGACGAAGACCAAATTATGAAAAGCACTTGCATTACATTACAGTCTGTACGGTGGTGAGTCTGTTGAAAAAGTTACCATTCAGGAGTGAATTTACATGTAATAAATACAGCTTAATTTGAGCCAAGCGTTTCTTAGCCTAGCTTAGCATAAAGACTGGAAACAGCTACTGCTCTATCCAAAGGTAACAACACTAACAAACACCTGTAAAGCTTGCTTTGCAACCTCAAGGCGACGGCAAGACTCCAGGAAGTCACTACTCCTGGCAAATACATGGTCCTTCCGTCACTTTCCTGTTTGGTAACCCTCCTTCTTTGTGTTTCGTATATGAATTAAATAAACAAGATACAACATTAATATTTCTAAAACAGTCAAATTGGTTCGACAAGTTTTCCCATTATTGATGGAGATTAACAAGAAGTTAGCGACCTACAACTCAACACATCACAAATTCAGCAAAAGAGCAACTAAAACAGGGTAACTTAATCCAGCATTGAGAAAGGTTATTGATTCTTGATTGCCCCGTAGAGCCTGCACAATCCGGTCTAGTCAATGTTAGTGGGTGGTTGAGCTCCATTCTGTTGTAACAGGAGACTGGGAAGTCATCACACTCATTAACCCTTTTAGTTGGGCAACATTGAGCAGCAGGCAAAATATTTCTATTTTTCCATCAATATTTCATCACAGGCTCAGGCCAAACAAAGCCAGGGGCTTTGACTGTAATGGTCCCATCTGTCTATAGATCTTGAGGACATCAGTGTATGGGTGTCCTTTGACACCAGAAAATAGGCTTCGAGATCAAGGAAAAGCACTGCACTCACACTCACAGGATCCACGGATGTTAGCCTGGAAGGCAAAGTGTATCCTGCTTTATTTGGATGGTTCCTCACAGATGGTCTCTTCATGTTGTAGCAGGAGATCAAGTTTCAAGAGCACGAATGTCAGCTACTACAAATCAGCTCTGTTCAAGTACATCAATGGTATGATCTGAGCCAGTATTCATTAACAAATTAATACCAATCCCAACAGTTGGAAATGTCTACTCCCCAGTTGATTGATTTTCTGGATTTGCTTAGAATCACTTTTCACAATCTTAATTTAAATCAGCTACCACATTAAGACACGTTTGTCATCTTCCCATTCTTCACACTTGTATTTTAGATCAGAAAATATGTGCTGATCATCATCTGGTTGTTCCCATTTATCCAACTCCATCTAATGCTATCCATGGATATAAAACGTATAAATATAAATAATTTATCAATATTAAGCCAGCACTATTGGCATGGTATACTGCCTGTAAATCGCTCATTGTTTGAGAGTGACCTCATCATCTTTGCCAGGCCCATTAGCTTCCTGCACGCACCACGGGGGACCCGTCCATTAACCCCTTACCTGCTAAGTAAAGTAGCATTAAGTGAAATGTTCAGAAAACAAGGAGCAATTGGCATTTTATTGGGCTATCAAATATGATACGATAGTGGTAAAAGCAACACACACAAAAATAGAGAAAAGTAACCGACAAAGAAAAGAAAGAAATGAAAAGAAAAGAAAGAAAATCCAGTGATCTGACATACTTTCATCACATGTTATATATGTTTAAGTAGCAAATGTTTAAATTCAGTTTAAAGTCAAAAATCTGGAGATAGACAAGATACAGCTCCCTGGGCTCAGGTTACACAAACCATAGTGAAGGAGAACCACTTCTGTCTCTAATCGGTGGTAATTAACCCCCATGGTCATTGTTCTTGTCTCATTGTGTTTAAGGAAGAGAGGTCAGTGAACATGGGGCCTTCTCCACACAGACAGGTAGCTGAAGAACACAGATTGAATGACCACGAAATATTCTGATGGGTGAAAGACAGTCTGTGTGCTTTGTTCCAGTTATTCTTTTTTGTTCCCACAATATCACTGTTGCCGAGTGAAAACCTGGCAATTCAAATGTTAGTGATTTTTTTTATGTTTGTGCTTTGTGGGTTTAAAAAGCTCCATCATGCCTCGGCTATGAATGAGAGGCCATCAGGCAACAACCACTTGTTTTTTTAATTCATAAAAACAATTTATACAAAATATTGTATAAATGAAAATGAAATGAATTAAATTAGAAAAAGCTAACAATAAAATACACACAGAAGTGTTTCAAATTGTAATTTAAAAGCATATTGTCAACTGGCAAGACAGAAAGAGATTATTATAGATGCTAGGTATTCACAAAAACAACAATAAGATTATTTGCATTATAAAAAAGAACACATTTTGGATTGCCAGGTTGTGTGAAAATCCCTTTCGCTGAGCTACACAAAAGGCCTGTGATTAATCCAGTCCACGATCCATGCATGTACTGACATTTCTTAATATCTACATTTGCTGTCTGGATGAAATAGTTTGTAAACCCTTTATTAGATAAAAAAAAAAAAGTGGAGTAACAGGTTCATTTATTAAGGGATTAACGATATATTTAACTTAATTACCAAATACAGCTATTAGTTTCAATGTACAAACCATATATTAAAGGGTGTCTCATTAGAAAGTGTCAGCAAACATCTTGTCATCAAGTGTCTCTCCACCTTCTTGTTCTCTCAACCCTAGAATCATCCATTTCCAACATGGCTGCCCTCTCATTGCCGGCGGCCCTCTTCACTTCATCTCAAGAGGTCATAGACCCTGATCCTGAACAATAGCCTCCTTTGTACGTGTGCTGTTGGAGAGTGACAAGGACTTGAAGGTTAGTCGACCTGGACTCCTGAGGAGACACGGTCGCACAGGAGTGTCCATTAGGGCTCGGCCCTGTGACGCCGTTGACTTTCATGTTGCGCTATTGTTACACGGCTCTCCCCTGAGAGGTGGACACAGAGTGGGTAATGAGGGGTAATTGGTAGAGGGTCAAGGATGATTAATTCCCTTGGTCAGGTGTCAGCTAGTTTTCATACCTGGCTGGCTGGGTAGACGGGTAGGAGGGAGGGGAAGGGTGGAATATGAGACGTGGTAGGTGAGCGGGTAAGTGGATGTGTGTCCAGGCTCTCGTACACGCGCAGTCAGGATTGCTAATTAAAGAAGTCTGGGTCTTAAATAAAACTAAGCCCAGAGAGGACCTCCATTACAGAAGCCATCTTTCTATTCCCAAAGCAAAACACACACACACTGTACGACACCGCTTTCACATCAGCAAAGATTCCTCGGGATCATATCTTTTTTCAGAAACAAAAGTTGAAAGGTCACCACGATCCTCCCCCTCCAACCAGTGAAGCCAGATTGAGATTGATAGCTGTCCCCATCCCTCCAACCTCCCCTTCAGCTTGACTGACTAATCTGAATACCTCTCCATCCATCCCTTCATTCTAACCGGGCAATTTTGAACACTGATTATCTTGCAACCTGTGAGTGCACGACAGTAAATGCAGGGGCTGGCTTGTAATTGAACAGGCAAAGACTGAGACGCCTGCCGTGTAATTGAGCAGGAGCTGAGGGGCTCTCGCAGGACTGAAAGGGTCTGAGGATCCCTCATTGCCCATTAGACCTGGCAGGGGGTCTCCTGTGTCTGTGGACTCCACCTTAAGGCCCACACCGTATCCAGCACTTCTATGCCGGACTGACTTCTTTCAGTGGTGGGGATTGCACAGAAACAGCTGCCGTGTCCGACAGACTGAAGGGTGATATAATGTGGAGCATACTGTAGGGGAAATCATTTCATTTTACAATATACAAACTTCAAACACATCCTCATCCTCTCAGAAAGTGCTGTTATAGGTACACTGAACTCTGCAATGAGATTTAGACAAGAAAAGCCTTCCTCTATTTGAGGGACTAAGTGGGTGATAACTAAATCTTAAAAACTTTCCGTTAAGGAAGTTTGACTTCCATAAAGTGATCAGAAAAAAAAAAAACTTAAATGATTCTGGCATTCGTCTCTGAATAGGTGACAGTCATGATGGAGCAGTGTTTGCTCCACAAAGTGAAAAATGGCTCGTATTCTATATATTTTCTGCACAGGAACTCACAACATGGAAATTACATAAATGTGCAATTCGTACATCTTGAATCTGAGCTCTTCAGCACTTTGGTTGTTGCATCATTGTGCGTTGCTTTAAACACATTTATTGTCAGACCTCTTTCAAAGCTTAAACACTTTCTAATCCCTTGTCACAGGGTTTGGGTAGCGGTCATGTAATTGAGATTTTGCTACTTTCAATTTAGGGTTAAATATATTGTCTTGCTTGATGTGCATTAATGTGCATCCTTATGGTCACCTATTTCCTCATATAGACAAATGCTTTTAATTCAGGATAATACATTTCAGGATTATCTACATTTCAAAAATTATAATGAATGACAGGATACTCTTTGCTTCTTCCCCTTTCCTCTGTCCCATAAGCCTGGAGACCCCATGCGGAGCAGGGAAATATACATATGTGGCCAATTGGTTTTCTTTCCATCTGACTTGTGCCGTTTGAGCTCAGAAATGGCCTCATCACTTCTGCTCCAGCGGCTATCAGCGAGCCGCATTGTCGACCTTCTCCTGTGCCAAACCCATGCACTGCTACCGCTTTATCTACATATTGTAAAATAAGATGCCCTGAAATCTTCACGGGTCAGTGACGATACAGCCCTAAGAGTTAAACAGGCAGACACCAATAAATAGTCTGTCTGCCAAAGACATGAACTATTAATCACCAACACATTCAAAGTGACGGGGGCTGGTGTGTATCTACACAGTGTTTACATATAACCTGATCATGAACTGTTTTCTGAAATTAATTAAGTAAAGAGACGAGGCAGAAAAAAACCACATTTAATTTCATTTTATTTCTGACACAAATAATTCCTAGTTTGAATATTTGTGCTTGTGCGCTGAACAGCTGATACCAAGAATGATAAAATACTACGAAATACATACTTTTATAATGCTTACCCACATTTTTTTACTAGTCTTCACTACCTACGAAAAGTGTGCTTGACACCCTGAATATAACTAACAGTAGACAAAGGAGGCACAAAGTTGAATACTACTAATAATACTACCAATACTGCTGCTGCTACTGCTGCTTAAGACACTGCGGAGAGAGGGGGGAAGCAAGAAAGATGAGTCACTGGACTGCAACAGTTACTTCTTGTTGCTGGAGATACCCTGCAAACGATGGTGTTCCCTCAACCTGTGGAGAAGAAGAAGAAGGACAAATAATTAAATTGTGATCAAGTCCCATTTGAAAGACAATTCTCAACTGTTTGGTACAGATTAATTACTCTTAAGGGATGCTAACCTGACAGCATTAACCCTGATGAATCCAGAGGCATCACATGGGTCGTAGTCTCCCTGCACGTCCATGCTGAAGTGAAAAGAATAAAGATAGAGGCAGGTGAAGGAAAAAGTTAGAGGATATTCTGCTGACAAAATGATTGAAATGTTTGGTATCATTGCAGTAAACACAAGAGACATGGGGCCTCATCAACTACTGGGATAACTGGATCATTGATAATCTACTCTTTTGAAATAATGTTCCGATCGATTTCCCTCTGAATGCTCCTCTTTAGCATTGTTTGTCCCGAATGACATGGAATCAATATCGCAGAATGAAAACACGATCATGTACACAGGAACACAACAGAGGCACATAAACCCATTTTAAAAACAATCCCATCATATCAACTGTGAGCTAAGTGACTAGAGGGTTTTCTAATCTGTTGTTTTTGTCTTCAAGTTTATCCGCTTCTTAAAAATAAAATAAACGCAAATCTATAACTTGTGCCACTGCGCGTTCTTTGACGTTTAGGCTGTCATCTCGTCTTCGTGTGTGTGAGCGACTCACAAAGTGTGCCTGTGTACTGTGTAATTACAGCAGTTTCTACCTGCAGTGCTTAATACACTCCCTCACAGAGTTCTCTACTCCCTATGACACCCCCAACTACCAATGTACAGCTTGCACTCGTTCTTCAAAAGCACTTAGCAAAAGAGGAAATTGCCAACAAATGATAGGAAAAACACCATAAAAAGAAAGACCGACAACTAAATCATCAACTCTCAATACAAGGCTCCCTACTCGGCACCTGAACACCATTATGAGTGAGTGGCTTTAAAGAATATGTGCGTGTGTGTGCGCATGTGTGTGTGTGTGCAAGCATGTGATATTTAGTGTATTCCTTTAAGAAACCCTGCAGTCTAATTGAGAGTGGAGCCAGTGGACAGCGAGGACGGTGACATTTCAGTCTCAGATGGGTGCGGTGACCGGCTGTATTACCACTGTGTTAATGACGCCGTTTACTGTTGCCCGTGGAGAGCCAACAGGATGTCAGCGGGGCTTTCATGCCTAATCTGGTGTGTGTGTGTGTGTGTGTGTGTGTGTGTGTGTGTGTGTGTGTGTGTGTGTGTGAAACTGCAGCTTCCAGGTGTATCATTGTCAGGTACAGGACATGCATGTACTGATATAACGGCACCAAGTTTTGAATCACAGATGATTATAATTCATACCATGGCCACTCAGCACTTAGCAAAATATACGTCCTTTATTTACTATTCATATCACATAATATACATTTTTTGACAGGAACTGTTTAATTTTTTAACTCACAAACGCTGCTTTTTTTTTTAGAGCACATTTGTTCATGTTAGAGGCTGGACAAGAAATGAGGGCAGAGAAATTACATGGTGAGCGCATTAAACCAGGATGGCCAAATCATAATTTTTCACTGATTTATTCAAAGTAAATATAGTTCAAATGTATTTGTGGCTTTCTTTTATTGTTCTCATAAAAAAATTAAAATCAAAATCAAGTTTCCTGCTCACATTGCGTTGATATTTACAGTTACTGTCGCCTTTGATATCAAAATTAATTTCTATACCTTACAAAATGTATATGAAAACAAATGTGAGATTATATGATGTTGTAAATATTAATATTGGTGCTGACTTTGTATTGTAAGGCTCCAGCAGGCATAACATTTTCCTCTTTTTTTTTTTAATAAGTCTGTTTCACTATTTATCTCCCTCTCTTCAAAGGACAAAATATATAATAAAAAAAATATTGGTTTTTTTTTTTCTTGGCTTTTTTCACTTTCCAAACCAGTCTAAGAAATTGAACGGCTGACTGAGACACGTCTCATTGTCTCCCTCTTTCTGACCTACTTAACTAGCATGACACCCAGGTACTTTCCTCTTAAAAGCCCAGTGAAATCCCTTCTCTCCTCTGGCTGAAAACGCCATTAGCTCTCTGACTCTAGGGTACAACTGGAGAGACTGAAGTGGAGATGGAGAGGCATATGGAGGGTTTTTACTTTGGTCAGCGCTGAGCCTGCCCGGAGGGCATCAGGGGTCAGCGTCCTGAACAAACCCACTGTTACCACAGCTAAGAGGCCACGGGGGTGCAGTAGGAGGGGTTGGGGTCGGGTCTGCCCTCCAGGAACTGAGCTTGACACTTCTCTGATGTCTTTGTGAGGCAGGGTCGGTTTAGTACGTTGATGTGGAGGTCATAAGAGAACTTGGGCAAGCTGACCCAACAACAGGCTGGCTGGCAACATGTGGAGTAGCTGCACTGTGCCCAGAGCAGCCAAACACAGCTGTCAAGTCCGAACAAACACACACTTTGATTCAGACACATGGCTTCTTGTGTTTTATAAGCACACACACACCCACACTTTCATTCTGTCCACGCTTACCTGACCAACTCCTCGTTGTAAAGGGACTTGGGTGACTCTCGTCCAAGGATGTAGACTTGACCCTTGAAGACGGACAGCTGTACTTTGCCCTGCACATTCTCCTGGGACTTGTCTATGCAGTGACGCACAAAATCGCACTCTGGACTGTACCAGAAACCTAAGGCGAGCAAGGACACAGCAACATATTAACAAAAAGGTATGGCTGTGAAGGTTTGTTCCAAAACAAGGGAAAAAATGATGTTCATATTTGTCTTTATACATGTTTATACGTATTATTATGAATTGTTATGCATTGGAAAATAGAAACAAACAATACATAGAATGAACAAGTGGGAGAAAGAGGCTCCTCTTCTACATCTTCCGTTAGCAGCAGGGAGCACAGAGGTGCGTGTGATGCACACACGCTTCCCTCTTTCATGAGCTGAAACTCCTTCTCTATACTGCTGGTCTCATTTCTGTTCCAGGTGAAGTTCATACACCCCTTTCTTTTGTCCCATTTTGGTGACCTGGCCCATCAATCCCTGAGACAGATGGGCGAGGGACCTGTCTGTATATGTTCAGAGGTCAGACACGCCCCACTCAGCAGGGGTCCTTCTCTCATCAGCGGCTGACCTCCACCTCATCGTCTGGCCATGTTCAAAGACACAATCCTTCTTCGTGTTTATTGCCTCTGGATTGGCCGATAAGACAATAGCACACAGGTCCCAGTTTTGTTTAGAGTAGACTTTTTATTTTATTTTAGTCGATCTTCGTGTTAGTTCTGTCCACATGTTGCTGCGAGCGTCTTTGTATGGTGGTTATTTGGGAAAACATATTTTTCGTTATCGATTAATTAATCTTTTATTCTCAAAATGTAATTATATTTCAAAGCTAATAATTGATACACATGTAGCTGTTGTTTACTTTCCACTTGTCAAATGCTTGCTGCGTCTGTTCTGTACTTCCCTGAATTGCTGCAAATTCAATGTTTGGCTAAATCATGCCGTATTAATGCAAAACAGATGCAGGACAGGTGGATTGTTAACATAAACCCCACTGCCAGCCGTCTGCGGAGTTATTAATGATTTAAACCCACAATGGGTTTAATCTCTGCCCCTCTTCTGAAGGTAGCACCTTTGTGTGTGTGTCTCCCGTCTCTGGAGGGTATAACTGAAGTGGCCTAGTAGTCAGTCTCTAATGGCACTGATCCTATTATGTGGATGAAGGTGCAGGGGACTGGAGACTGAGCAGAAGGGATGATTAAGACACCTGAGCCACGAAAAGCACGCACGCGCACACACGCGCGCACACACACGCGCGCACACACACTTTCGGACTATCGCCCAAATGATACTGGATTTTTGAGGACGATTGTGCCATGGATTATTAGGTGATTTTTTTCAAAAAACAATGGTGTGAGCCGTACAGCTCAAATCTGTACGGCTAACGATTTGTTTTTCTACATAATCACATAACATAAACAATCTTACAGATCCCAGAGGTTTTGTCGTTTTGATAAAAAAAATGTACTGTGCCTTAACACAAAAGGGTGTGGAATACAATATAAATAACAGCTTTCGTGAATCTATCAAATTAAGATGATGTATTATCGGGAGTTACCGTTGTAGACGAGTTCGGAGAACTTGATACTCAGTCCCTGCTTGATCCGACGTACTTCTTTGTCCATGGTAAAGGTCTCAATGTCTAAATGGGCCTTCAACAGAATTGTGCCTCCTGGGGTTTCATATATCCCTAAAAGAAACGCACAAAAAAAATAAAGTTATTAATAAGTATCTGCACAAAACACAACATGAACGGATCAGTAAGTGGATGCATGCACCTTTATCACCCAGATATGATGTTGAATGTCGTCTCATTCAACATAATCTTATGATTTCTTCCACCTTTTTGAGACCCAAATGATTGTGGCAAAAATACTGAGATAGTACACATCATTTCCTCCAATACATCACCACAGTCATCATCATCATCATCATAAGAGGTCATTCATATGAACATCAACAACAAGCCGTGTTCATCTGAACTCACTTCAAGCAAGCTCTATTAGCCATCAGCCGTCTGACAGACAGGCCTTCACGGTGCTCACGAAACCTGGATGAGCCTGTCCTGAGTAAATGACAGGGTAGGAGGCCCCTGCCAGCCTGGAGCCCGGACAAGGGCTCTGCATACCCTGCAATTTACCCCCTCTGGACAGGGAGGGAGGGGTGAGGGGGAAAAATGAGGTAGATGACAGGAGAAATGAAGCTGTCACTCAAATGTCAGCTAAAACAAAAGGAGGGCAGGGTAAATGCTACCAGACAGATTTGACAACAGCAATAGGAGCTTTATCAATGACATCCATTTTTGTGAGAGCTGGAACTGCGAGTGTTGTTTCTCGTATTCAATACATGGTTCCTCACATCATCTGTAAATTTGAATGATATTCAGACATTTGTGATCTAAGCTGTGCTGCCAACCTGCCAAACAGATATTTCTCTACAATCATCACCGGGCGGCCAAATTGTAAAATTTGCATGGTGTTCTAACTCCAAAACTCTTTTCTGAGATTTAACAGATAAACGCCATTTAATCTCTTCCAATCTGGTGAGCAGTGGAGCTCAAATCTGTACGACCCTAAATACTCCAGCACCGTTCCTGATCTGAAAATGGAGAAGCACTTACTTTGTGCTGGCGGCCAAAAACAGAGCTTAGCAATGCTGCTAATTGTCTAATACCTCAAAAGGCTGCCACCTGAGCTAGAACGGCTTGTGGCTTTTTGATGATCCAAGGCCATAGAGGACACGTAGGGACATTTCCGCTGGCTCTATCAGATAAATAAGTTAAAACTGCCCTCCAACACAACTTGGCTTAAGTGCTCCAAAAGAGAGCTAGCTTATCAGAGGGGAGCAAACAATGAAACGCTATCTGGGTAAGCTCCAGCAGTGGCAGTTTAGTTAAGCTTAAAGAGACAACACCCCCAGTGGTTTTGGAGGTTTTAATCTTTTATATGGTTACTGCAGGTATGCTAACCATGCTGCAGGCCTGAAGGGGTTCAGGTTAGGAATTAATTCTTCCTGAGCTGATCCCCTTTGACCCTTTGGGCAAACTGTTAGTCCAGCATAAACAGGCAACAAATGTAAATGAAAGCATACACATATTTTAAAATGGAATAAACCTGAAACAGTTCGCTATTGAGTGGAGTTACATTTCTGTAAAAATAAACAAAAAAAGTTTTTTAGCGCTTTTGAAAACTATTGTTTTTAATGCCTCCGTCTTAGAGTTTGACAGCAGCAGCAAGGACTGGGCGTGAGGTCCCCCGTTCATTAACAAAAGATACAGCCATTTCCGACTGCTTTTGATAGGTGCACCTCAGCTAACGCCATCACCGATGCACAGGTCAGAGGCCTGACAGCACTGTGACAGGAGGGAAATGTTATTCTGGCACACGGGGCTGTTGGATGTTTTGTAGCGCAGTGACAACATTCTTGACAAACCATTTCAATCCCCCGCGCCTCCCTGACCCCGCACAAATAAATATGACCCAACACAAATGGGTATGACATGTGCCCATTCAATCCCTCCCATCATCTATTGTGCTAACGCGACTTGCAGTCCAGAGAAGAGCAACATTTACACTTGATGGCAGTTATTCAACCACTTGGACACCTTGTGCTCCACCTCTTCCTACTGCTTCTGTGGAGGAAAAAGCTTTGATCTTTTGTTCAGTCGAGGAGAGAGAAAAGTGGGCTTCCTATTTTCCAATTTCTACCTGCCATGTTGAGCCACAGCTACAAGTCTGTTGGCCAGTCAATTTGCCAATCATTGCACATATGGGGGAAAAGGAGTGTGTGTGTGTGTGTGTGTGTGTGTGTGTGTGTGTGTGTGTGTGTGTGTGTGTGTGTGTGTGTGTGTGTGTGTGTGTGTGTGTGTGTGTGTGTGTGTGTGAGTGTGTGTGAGTCAAGGCCAGCTCACTGCCCTTGTATATTAGCTGTGGTAACACATGTAGAGAACTGACAAAGGAGCTTTTCAAGTTGCCTGTTGATACCAAAGATAGAGAGACAAAAACATCCCTGTGCCACTGCATGTGCACATATGTGATTGACTGTGTATTTGTGTGTATCCTGTGAAGCGTGTGCGCCGTTACCTTGGTCACAGTGTGTGTGTTTTCGGTATGCGTGTGCAAGCATAAGAGAATGGAAATAACTTTGGTGTCTAAGATTCCAGGTGAACCAGAGGAAATCATTTCCTTTGAGGAGTGTGTTTGGCATGCAGCTTTTATGGAAGTGGAATAGCAAGTGTGCCAAAAAGCACTCGTGTAAAATAACTGCAAATTGCATGAAAGCCCTGGACACTGAAAGGAAAGCTTTTGAATGGATGTTAAATTAAAATATTGAGACGTGTTTTCAAAGTGCAAATATGTCCATCTCACTGCATTGTGTAAGTGAGGAGGCCTGTCAGACTAATTTGGCTCAAAAAGAAAACATCATAACCGAGACAGATGAAAATAAATATAATTTTTAATTGCTTACCTCTGGACTTCATGCCAATGAAACGGTTCTCTACGATGTCAATCCGGCCCACACCGTGCTTTCCACTAAGAGAAAGACAGAGACGACTTTCAAATGGACACACAGTCACACATTATTTTCACTTTGAATTAGATTAGCCAACATAAAGTCTTCCGGATTAAGTACATTTGGGGCTACCTTGCTCGTCAAAAGCATGATTTGAATACAATTTTTTTATTTATTATTAATTAATTAATAAATAAAGAAAAAAAAAAAAGCCAGGAAATAATTCACACCATTGTTAAAATATTTCACCTGTGAGCATCATTGGTAAAGTAATTAGTTAACCTTACAGTCTGTTTTATTCATCATAGACTCTCCTCAAATATTATATTTTGTATATCAAAAGCTGGAAAAACTATTTTAGTACCCCCTGAAAAAGGAAATTAAATTCATACCATTAATTCAAATCTAATATTTACAAACTAGTTTGCAATGCATGTAATGAAGACACAGCATTAACCTAAACAGATGCCTCATGAAACTCAACAACGTGTAAAGTTGATGACAATTCCCCCGAAAAAGAAAATCCCAATCGGCAACAGGCTCAAAAGCGCCTCAGGAAAGATTTTTCCTCAGTCAGCTCACCTTCAGTGCTTTTCATTTATGCGGACTGTTGGAAAGCAGAGAGGGAGACAGAGTGGAGGAGACGCGGGAGGGAAAACTCCGGTGGGATTTGATCCCAGGCCAGCAGCGACAGACTCACACTTCATTCCAGAGGTGGTGAACTTAACCAATGCTACACCTCTGGGGACACTTGCATACCATCCTGATAGAGAAGTTATCTCACTGGACATCTAACAAATCATTCATGGAAGTGCTGAAAGTGATTTTCAGTAAATACTTTAGACATTAGAAAAAAAATGCTGACCCAATCTCATTGAGGTACGAGAAGATATCCAGCGGGGAGTCCTTGGATTTGCCTTCCTTCACATTGGTCACCTTCAGAGGCACTCCTGAAGGGAAAAACAATTGATTGAATGATATCACACCAACATACAAATAACATTAAAATAAACACCGTTTGCCAATTATTTATGTTAAATTCATATGACTTATAATGTACTTGGGACCCATCTGGTACGGTCTATAATAAAGCAATTTCACAATCTGCAATGTATAAATGTATGTAAAATGTAATTTACTTGCACAGCCGTCAGTGTCATGCATTATTTGAAAATTCCTACTAGAGATATATGCATGAAGCATAAAAAAAAAAAAAAAAGAGCAACCAATTGGCTGGCTGAGAGTTGATGAAAGGCAAGTTAATACAACACAGCAGGCTGATTCTCATGTGATGAGAATTAACAGCAAAATCAAAATGGTGGCACTTGTTCTTGGAAGTGTCCTTTTTTGCTCTCATTCAAGTTTTCCACCATAATGTTGAATGATGATTGTTTTTAAAACACAAAGCTGTATTGTAAAAACGGTCATTTTTAACCTTTGAGAAAAAAACTGCACCTGAATGAAATTGTATGGTATCATTCACTACTAGGACAAAATGCTAATTATCTGCAAGCAGGGCAACCAAAATAAAGTGGTTTTTCATCGAGATAAATCGAAGATAAATTAACACATGGCCCACAAAGATCAAAGAGTAAGACTGAAACCTTTACACATCAACAGTTTTGGAAAATGGATTTCGAAAACAAATGGAAAAATGTATTACAAAAAACAAAACAGCAAAGAGTTGATCAAATGTGTTGACAAGTGCTCGTTATCTCAGTCACTGAAATCAATAGTCGTCAGCTAAAAGTAAAAACCATTACGAAAGGAGGCGGCGAGAAGGGCTAATAAATTCAAAGGCCCTGCTCATTTGAAAGCTGTGAAATCGTGGGCAGGCCTTTTCCTAATTCAATTACACGCGCAGCTTTGTTGCCAAAACTCTCTTTAGCGCTGAGATTTTTTGCGCCACTGAGTATTTGTGTGTTCATGCGCATGTGCAGGAGAAAAAACACACACTTGCAGATTCATCATCATCACACATCATCCTTCCACTGTTTTTAAACACCCACGCTCGCTCAACACACTTCCTCTCTAAAGCCACTTAAACCAAGTACGCATCAATCACTGTCATGGACCTGCTTATTCATGGCCTTCAATGAGCAACACAGGCCAAAGGTGGAGGCGAGGAAACAAACATGAGACGTGCGTGTGCGTGCGTGGAGAAGCAAATATAACCATTTGCAGCCTACACAAGAAGAGGAAGTGAGAAAAGATCTGCTGATATTCACTCGCCATCCATCCGGCGGCGTTCAGTCCTACACATACTATAGCATGCTTGCAGTTGTCAGTCACATTGGCTTTGAAGAGAAGAGCAGCACTTCTGCCTTTCAACCGGCGTTTACAAAGCCCTCACAGGAATGACACGTGAAGGACTTGACAAATTTTTTTAGACAAGGGCTTTGTTGACGGTCCATTCTCATATCGCGGGAATCGGTGTGGCTCCCATGGAGGAAGAAAAAGTACCTCCCAGTGCAGGAGAGGGCAGTATGGATGGTGCATTATCAAAACTGCACCCCCTCCCAGATACCTAATAATTAGATTAAAAGTTCAAATAAATTAAGTGTCTGAACGTGGGAGTGTAGGGGCTGGCCTTTCGTCCCTGTGCTCTCTTTTTTCCTCGCTCTCTCCATCATGCGGGTTCTATCATTCACTGAGGGGTCTTTTTCTCTCCGTGATCCTTTTCTTCAGTTTTTCGCAGCCTAACAGTGCAGACAATGGAAGCACAGACACAGTTGTAGGAAAAATTACTGCTTTACATTTTTCCACTCTGTCTCCTTTTCCTCTCCACTTCTTTGGCATGAAAGGAGGGAGGGATGACATTTTTTTTTCTTTCTTAAAAAAGGGAGAGAATCGGGGAATGGAGTGTTTGACGGGGGAAAAGGTTGCTGTCGTTAAATATTCTTTTTTAATCAGTGAGAAAACTTTGGTGAGAAAGGCAGGGATGAAAAGGTGGGAGGGGGAATGAAATGAAACATTCTTTTGCTGATCTTGTGCTCAGAGGGAGGAGTAGGCTCGGGCCTTTGTGTGGACAACTAAAACAGCTTTTGTCATAGGGTGCTCAATAAAGGCACAGAGAATATGTGTGAAAACGGAGCACAGGCCTGCAAAGAACCCGCGAAACCAGACCAGTCTTTACCACTGCCCAACTGTTTTACAAAAGCCCATCTCATCTCCAGATGAACCAACCTACTTGTTTTATAGTTAAACATTTTTCTTTGGGGGAAACTGGTAAAATGTTACCAGTTTCCCAAAGAACATGTCCGGGACTCCATTTCAGTGCAGATTAATTTTGAACACTGAATGGCATTTTCATTTGCACTTTTTAACCGCTTCAATGGTCAGACATATTCCAACCAAATCTTCTGGACATCCCTTATATTACCTCATAAAGCCCATGTGATCAGAGGAGCCAGTGTCTCTCAGCCGATTGATGTTAGAGCTCTGCAGCCTCCGCTAGTGACCAGGGATGAAGGGACATCTGTGCCGTTTGCCCCAGGCAAGGATGTTTCTTGCCATATTCTCTTTACGCAAACATGTGACACTTTCCACTATTCAGCTCAGCCCTCATGGCAATATATCTAATGAGCGTTACTCCAGCCCCTCAGGGCTTGGTGTATTAGCTGGACTTAAAACTTCCGGCCTGTGCGTGCCCCCAGGCCAAACATTGCAGCTTTGGACCAACTAATGCTGTGAGGGGTTAAGGATAAGTCTGGGTGGTCAGGAATGGTGATAAACTGCCTCCGGGTCAGTGTGAGAGCTGTAGCCCTGCGGCGGTAACCATCAATGTTAAGTAACATGAAGGGACGTGGACACCCTTACTGATGCAGTATGGGAGTTCAGAACGGATCTTTCAATGAATGTATCTGAAGTGTCTTTTGCAGTGTGTGTGTGTGTGTGTGTGTGTGTGTGTGTGTGTGTGTGTGTGTGTGTGTGTGTGTGTGTGTGTGTGTGTGTGTGTACACAATACAATATTGCATACTATAAATATTGATAGGTGACAAAATTCAGAAACTAAGCCTGGATAAAGTCCTGACATTTTTAAAAGTAAGTTTAAAAGTTAAAATAAATAGATTTTTTGGCATTACAATTTGGAAACCGAAAACATAAAAAAAAAAAAAAAAAAGCGGACTGACAGAACAACTGACACATGTTGCAAGCACAAACCGTTTCCGAACTCTATCTCCAGGACATCGGGGGTGTTGGGAGAATCTTCCGGGTTCTTGGTCATCAGGTACAGGTCAGCCGGAGCATGAGTCTGAAAAACACACAAAAACACACACACTTTCACACACTTTTATTCCCTTTGATGAATAACCAGGACCTTCTGAGACCTCATCAAACAACAGGACCGCAGATGAGGAGACTATTGAGTGAGGTGATAACGGACAACTCGAGACATAGCGGGAGAAGAAAAGAGAGGATGAGGCGTGAAAAAGGATAAACCTGAAAACACTATCAGGACAAAGAGAGAGAGAAAAAAAAAAATCAATGTCTCATTTTTCTCCTCTATTTGGTTTCATTTTCCCTGCATGGCCTTTCACCACAGGGGAAGGCGGGGGAAAGTGGGGTGCAGAGAGAATGAGAAAGATAGTGGGAATGGGCAAAAGAAAAGAATGACTCGCATCCCCAAAAATAGTGAACACTTCAAAGCACACCTGATAGTATGACAGAATATATTTGAGCAACAGTGTGTCCTCAATAACATTCTGCTCGTCTGTCAAATCTGCCGATTCTATCATGTGCCTGCGGTTCTTCCCTCCCCGTCTTCACTTCCTCTAATCTTCCAGTTTTACAGTTTTGATTTTCTGAGTGACATTTCCTCCATTTTATTTTCAAATGAAGCATTTAGCTAAATGGGCATCACACAACAAAGCCTTAAAGTCCACACCCTAAATCCACTAAAGTTGTCCCGGGTGACAGATGTTTGTCGTTTTTCCAGATGGTGGGAGCCAGGAACGATTTCAGTAAGTCATGGTTGGGACCTAAAAGAGCGTGGCGGTCTGACGTGTCTGCCCAGCGATGTGGCCCTCCAACAATTACACAGCATTAGGACAAGACGATGGCCAATGTCTCCTGAGCTGAAGCAAATTGCAGGGGGACTATGCAAAATAACTACTGGGCGCATTTAAATGGAAAGCTTTACCAGACACTAAATCATCATACAATAACTAATCGGCATCCGCTCGTCGCCTGTCAGTGAAGAGAAAACGAGCAGCGCAATCACTTTCCTTCCTTTTAACTAAACACCAAAATTGACTGGGAAGGCGCCCGTCTTCCTCTCCTTTATTTTCTGCCTCAGTGCCCTGAAAGATGCCAAATGAGAGCGAGCAGGAGAGGGGTGAAATGACTACCCTAAAAGGCCTTTGATGCATACTCTTTGAGGGGGGAAAGAGGCACTGAATTTTAAATACTGGAGAATATGAATGTCTATGTATCTGTGGTGTTACATGCTGGCTGTAAATGATTGGTTGTTGCGTTTAATGTTCAAATAAAGCGCAGTAACATAATTGAGCCACTGTCTTTAGGTTAGTTGAGGTTGCTAAATTACCTGAAAACTTTTGACATATTACTTCTATGGTTTTTGACATGTTATGCATTAATTAAACAAGCAGCTCCATCTTAACTCTTTCTACCCAAACAAATGTAAGCGTATCTTTATATTTCAGCTTTGGATGCATCAAGATTTTGATTTCTGGTTTAGGATGAATTTTAGTTTACTTCCAGAGTATCAAAATATCACTTTGTTGTTTTTTCTAAGCCATACTTCAGTTAATCACTGAAGAAACTCACTCAGGAAACAATTTCCCCTTGATGAATGAAAAATGCACTTTTAAAATGTATATAAATTCATGCCTCTGGTTGAAGAACGCTTGAAAACGCATGCATACTCCAACCACGAGAGCTTAAACTTACTATTGGTCTATTGGATACAAAGAAAAAAGGAAAAGTACGGGGAATGGGCTCGTTTCCAGTGTGCCAGAGATCAATGCATTTCAATTCAAACCCCCCGCAGGTGGACCTGTCCCAAAGCCATGGCCCTGAAAGAGTGGAAAAGGTAGCGGCAGAGAGGGCGGGGGCAGGGGGTATTGGTGGGAAATGGGGCATGAAGCGCACCATCATGTAGCACAGAGCAGCTCCTTTGGCAGTCTTTGCTTCTGCCATATTGTTGTGCTAAACGTGCCCCATACAGCACAGAAGAGGGCTGACGCATGAACTTAAAGCAAGTAAATTTCTATCTTTCCACATATTAGTTGCCTCATTGGTTTTCAATCGAAGCCAACGGAGCCAAAAGAGGCAGAGGTGGCAGGAGGGAGAGGGGGAGAAAAGGAGGGGGGAGTTGAGAGGGGGATAGACGAGAAGAGGATGGGGAAAAACATCTTTGGCGCAATGGGTTGGAAATGACACTTAAATCACCACGTTTCAAGTCTGTCCTTCTCTTTAAAATGCAAACATGGTAAATTGAGACAAGAATAAAACAATATACACATGAGGTGCTGAAGAGATATCTATATTCTTAACACCAAGGATGTTTTGGTTAATGTTAGGGCCTCGGCTGAATTTAATCAGGACAACAAGCACTTCTACATGGAGGCAAAGCTATAGATGGATAAAGGGAGCTCTCGCTAAGTATTACAGGTCAGACCAATCAGACCCGAGGGCAGCGAAGGCACATGACAAACGCTGACCTCCTTGCTTCAAAGCACACATTCACATGCATACATACACCTACAAGCCCACTTCCTTCCCCTGCAGGCGGTCTTCTGTCCATCCTTCTTTCCAGCCAGCCATGCGACCAGCAGAAAACAAGTTTTCATTTCCTCTAGGTGAGCGGAGGCCTGGCGTCACGCTCCTTTACTCCTGGTCAACACGAGCAGTGGCCCATCAGCCCCCAGATCAAAGAGCGCAGCGGGCCCGAGGAGGCTCACTGACACGGGCTATAATTAAGACTGAGGTGATGTTTTAATGACTCAGGACGAGTGTCAGGCGGCCTCAGGCTGAGCCCTGACTGCTCATGTGTGGAGAGACAGAGAGAGGAAGTAGTGGGCGGACTGTGGGGTGTGGAGCCATCTATTAATTGGCATATTGCTGATCAAATTGGATGAAATATAACATATGATGGGTAATATGCTTTAAATCATCTGTGATAAGCATTGCTAATGTTTACATTGCAGTATATCCTATTAAATTCAGCAACATTTATAGATTAAATAATAAAGTGGGAATGTTATTTATGGCTGAATTAGTCTGAATTAAATACGCAACCACAAATGCTGCATATCCAATATTGCTATGAAGTAGGCCTGTTAACTGTTTTGCAATTAACTATAATGGTCTAAAAATACGCAAAGATATTGAAGGGATATAATTTCAGGCATATAATCAAACCATGACAACAAAACCAGTTTTATGTTGGAGCACGATTTTAACATCAACCTCTAGCGCAATGCAGTCAACAGGTAACTGCTAATAGTATTAAATGTGACTTTATGAACATGATAGCAGAAGTTGCCCTGGGCGCATGTCTTCACATAGGTTAATGCTGCCAGATGGAAGTGAGTAAATACAAAAAAAGTCACCGGGCCATTGTGCTACAGGTTTGGGGTTATCAGGAAGGATACCGTGTTAATCATAGAGTAACCTGAACTCCGCTGACTCTTATCTACAGGAGAACATATGAGCGACCATTCGGACATTTCCTAATCTGACTGTGTTGAGCAGAGAGGGGCCTTTGTATCACATGTGGGGGCGTTGTGGGGTTTGAATAGTTGAGGTCCACCCTGAGCCTTAAGGGCTGTAACTGGAGGAGAGAGAGAGGCCGATACGGAGGGAGATACTTAGAACATGATGACCTCCTTAAGATGACCCTACAGGTCGATCAAAATCTGTCATGTTGGTTTGAGCATTTTGGTTAGAAATCCATTATTTTGTTGCAACACTGGTTACTGCTTGTCATATTTGCATTAACGTCCTGCTTTGAATTGCATTTAAAATGATGTTAAAAGCTGGGAATTATGTTTAGATATATTGCTGTTGTGATGTTTACTCTGACCCTAATTAACAAACACACTTTGTAAAAGGACCAATTGCCCGAGGGGGCAGAGGTTGTGGCCACTGAATATTTTTCCATAATCACAGCTTGTTAAAAGTTCAAGATACAATTTTGTGCCCTGGGTAATGTATTCAAATCCTTTTACCACTCTGGACCCCTGCACCATAAATATTTCATTGTATTTAATGCCATTAATCGATTCAATATTGGAGTAAATGGTCCAAAACAAAACCCCTGAATGAACCGGTTGCACAATACTGTCATCATACATCGCTATGCTATTGAGCCGGTTCGCCTCATTCTTTTTAAAACATTTCTCCACAGGCCGACCAATAAAGAGGCAGCGGAGGGGTGGGAAAGGGACAGAGAAAGAGAGTGAGAGTGAGCGAGATAGAGGTCTGTGAGTTACAGTGGCCCTGCCCCTGCATCTCCACTCCAGCAGCGCGGGACCCCCTCGCCTCCATGTGACACCCCGTCCATTGGGGACTCATCTGTCTGGTGCGCTGCCTTTGTACTTTACTGTTACTGGTGACATTTTGGTGTCACGGTGTCACGATGAAATGGCTCCCCTCCCACGTCGCAGCCTGCGGCGCCGCAACCAGTGGAACAATGAGGTCCCGAGGAGTTGGGGCTGGAACTCAGGAGGCCCCAGCTGGGCGCAACGCCCTAACCCTTCCCCCTACCCGGCTCCCATGAAATCGGGAATTAGTCGAAGCGTTGCTGACGACAAGTCAGTGTCTGTGTGTCCCGGTCTCTTCCCAGGGCCCGGCGAAGACCCGGGGTGAGGAGAGACACAGACATAGACACAGCGACCAAGGGATGGGAGCTTTGGGGGTCACCGGGGGCAACCTGTATGTACTGCTTTGACCCCTGATCCCAGCAGAGATCAAACTCTGCCTCACCCATGGAAATGTGGGAGAGTGGTGTTGGTCTCTGCTGGTGCTGGCATGGGTCAGCAGAGGAGACAGTAATTTTACTTCTGTGATATTTTTACTGTCGCTCCAAGTGGGTGATGCATTTTAACAGTATATGGATGCATGTGTATTATTTTGTGTGTCTGCTGTTGTGGGAATGACAGCGAACATTATGTGTGTATGAGAGGACAAAGGGGATTTTCTTACTGTACTGTAAAACTGTTCCACTTTAAAAATCCATTTCTGTGTTGGATGACAAATGTTCCGTGTAATTTTGATTTATAAAAACAGGTACTGATCTGATGAGAACATCGACTGTCCAGATTTATATGTAGAATCCAAAGACTTTGCATCTAAAACTGTTCAGGTTTATGTTTTCACCATCACAAATGTCTTCTTTTTTTTTTTTTTTTTAACAGGTTCTTGAATAATTGTCTCAGCGATTAGAATTACGCATAAAAATGAAAGTCAGTATTGTCAGCGAACATTTGTGTGAAATAATATTATGTTATATAAGAAGAGGGACTTTCTATGTATTCAACCAGTGCTTATTCATTAACAGCGTTGACTGTATATGCAAAGACATTTATGTAGTTACCATAAAAGTGTGGGTTTCCTTAGTATACCAGCACAACACATTCCAAAGGGTGAAACAGGAGGACAAGTTGAAAAACTATAAATAGAACCAATTTTGTTTCAGTAATTTGGAGACATGCCATTGTGAACTGGTCTTACCTTGGGATTCTCCAGGATGCCAGACTCATAACTGTGAAGAAACATAATTCAGAAAATGACCTCCGATAGAAAACGAGAAAATATTGAAACCGGCTAGAGAAGGTGCATCACAGCGGTCCTACCCACCTTATATGCATGAGGTTGGCGTCCATGCTCCAGGGGGCCTTAGGAGTGACAGGCACCGGGATGCCATGTTCCTACAGTTTGACAGAGAAAGCTGTTATGTTGCATACCGTTTGCCTGGAAGCTAGAGACTATTTCAAGCGGCTGTTTGTTTTTGCGTAACCAAAAGGCTCCACACAAAACAAACAAAATGAGGACATATGTTCAAAGGAAAAGTCAACCAATCAGTTTTTTAAGATTGTGTGATTTCACAAGTACCCCTGAGGCCAACAAGAGTGGTGTTCACTAACACATGACCACCCTCTAGTGGGAAGAACTGGTCAAAACTACCATCTAATGGGACCATTTGAACAAACTGCCAATAACTGAGTGTGGGGTCTGAATAAGTCTGAGAATAGTAACATAAACTGTAAATCAGATCATGAGTGTGACATTGAATGACAAGAGAATAGTATATTGATATTCTATTTTTTTACGAAGGAAACCTGAAAATGGTGAAGGGATTTAAGGATTACATTGTTTGTGAAGAAACTATTGAGGTTTTGCAAGACATGTAGATAACACTTAATTGATCTGAGGCTGGCTACAGATTTGAAAAATAAGTAATATAATATTGGGAGGGCTGTATCATAAAATGAGAGCACTATACAGATACAACATACAGAGAGTATTCAGTAGGTAGAAACAAAATCTAAACAATTAATAGATATATTAGAGTTTTATACAATACCCAAGGCGGATATTTCTGGTATGATGTAATAACTGCTTTTCTTTTAATATGCTGCTATTAAACCATCCCAAATGCTTCAGACAAAAGAAGAAAAAAATATACTTTTATAAACTTAAAATGTTCATCTGAGATAAATACAGTACTTTCATCTATTACAAGTTGTTGTTAGGTTACAATTTTAGGTTATTACTTTGTGCTGTTTTGGACATTTTATAGACCAAATGTTGAATCAATAATTCCAAATCATTGAAAGATGTCTTTATAATGAAAGTAATCTTAAGTTGGCAAGCCCTAGACGCCACCAAATTGAACTATAATACGTCAGGGATAATACGTCAGATTTCGACATACACAGACTGACGGAGTTACCTTTGCATATTCCATCAAGTCTGTTCTCCCCCGGAAGCGGTTGTAGAAAACAGGGATCCTCCACGGTGCAATGATCTGAACAGCACCAACAAAAAGAGTGAGAGAATCAGCCCGGCTGCAGCGCCATCATTTAACAGATGCCGTGTCACACAGTACAAGCCATGAACTTACTTCGACTTCAGGGTAGAGGGCGTAGCACGTGAGCTCAAAACGAATCTGGTCATTGCCCTAAAAAACACAAACACAACGGCTCAGCTTCATGTGCCACATGGGAATCAATGTTCAGCTGTATTTATGTTCAGTTTAAAATCAACAACAGTATCCGACAGTGTGCACAGTAACACATTATTTTATTATTAATTAAATTGTTTGTATTTGAGCTTTCCTTGGTCGGAAAATAAAGTATTTTCCCATTTTCCAAAGCGCAAGTTGATATATTTGAATAACTTGTTTTATGCAACCAATAGTCTGAACCCCAAATGTCTTCAATGTACTATCGGAGAATATAAAGAACACGTAAAAATTAACTATAAAAATGGTTGCAGATTACTTTTCTGTCAATCGGCTTGGCTTATTGATTAATTGCCAATTAACAAATCAGCACTAGTGTGCAGTGGTGGTTGAGCGGTGATGTTTCCTATATTTGGATTGACATGTGACATATGTCAAGATCACATCCTGCTTGTGTTTTCATGCCAATATTTTCTTATCGCCTCTCTTTTCATTAATCATCATCAAGATAAAATATAAAAAAGGGAAGCAAGCTGCATTGTCTTAATCGTCACAATTAAGAACATAATACATAGAACAATAAATAAAACACAGCTGATGTTAAGAGGTATTATCTGAGGTCTGTATTGTAACTTTATGATGTGGTATCTGTCTCCCTCTCCAGGCAAAATGTGGACACTGCATTTTTGACTGACTGAAGTAGAAATAATACTAAAATATTTGTAAATGCATTGAATTAAATAAGGCATATTAAATAAATGAAAATATATTTGTTCTGAACTCAATCAGAATGCAAAACGATTATACTACTTATAGAATTTAACTTCAATTTAATCTATAAAAACCTTGACCGCACAAAGACATCTGTCTGTAGTATCACTGCTCTACATAAGAGCACCCTGACCTAAGTTGTTATCTTAAAAAGCTCTTAATATTCCTCTAAACCACACAAAACAGAGAATGCCGTGTTATTCACAGCCGATCAGGAGGTAAAACATGACCACGGTCAACATGGAGCGAGGGGAATACAGATCTTTGGAACAAGGTACCCGTCCACAGACTTTACTGGAATGACAATGTAAGAGGCTTACAGATTAAGCTGTCAAATTTTGCATTAAAATCCAGACTAAAATCATAAAAAAAGATTCACTCACTGCTCACTCATACTAATCAGGAAACTATTCAACAGGCCTCCAGCGCAAAAAAACATATTTGCATTTTCTTTTGATTGCAGTGAGTCATTTAGCTGACGTGTCACTGCAAGTAAAAGGTGCAGAAGAAAGCGAGAATAACGTCTGTTTTAGATTTGCAGGAAACATCTATTTTCCTATAATGAATACATGACTAAAGAAAATTATACTTTCTGAATGAAGGAGAGCAGTAGCTCTGAGGAGGGTAGATTTCTGAGTTACTGTTTGGTCCAAAAAAGTTAATTTCCAACCCTGCAAACAACATGTGGCCTAAATCCTCTTGCCCAGACTACCTTATTAGTTTACATTTAGAAAAGACGGATGTGGGGGCCTCCTCGTGGATCAGCCACAAAGCCTGCGATCACAATGTTGAGGGTTTAACACCAGTGTAAAAAAATGAGGGCTTTAGTTCGTCATTATCCCCCAAACTTACTCTCTTCTGTCCTAGCTACAGTATAAAAAGGTAATACAATGTAAATATCCTTTAAATAGATTTAATTTGGGTCGGGGATTCAGTCACATGAGCAGATTATTGGATATTCTCCCTCAGAGTAGTCACTTGTCCCGTGTCTGGTTTACCTTTCCTGTGGCACCATGGGAGACAAACTGGGCACCCTCTCTGCGCGCAATCTCGACCTGACTGCGGGCGATGCAGGGCCGAGCTACAGCCGTGCCCAGCAGGTATCGGTCCTCATAGACGGCATTGGCCTGAACTGCGGGCCAGATGAAGTCCTGCACAAACTCTGAACGCAGGTCCTCAATGAAAACCTACAGAAGAACAAACATCAGGACACACAACAGGGTTTAATGTTAAGTCTTCAGTGATCATTTCTGGGCCATTTTAATGTGAGAAATATTGAATGACATCTTTCCCTTCTTGGAAAAGAAATAACGGATGATTTCTTGCCACAAAAGAGCTTCGTCTCATACTGCGAGTGTGTGATGTGAACCCAGAAAACCTCAGAATAAAGCAGCTACTGATTTCCATTAAACACAGAATGCTTTGACATCGTACTTCAAGAGGCTGAAAACTTACTTTTAGTCATCATCATTGCATGTTAAGGCCACAGAGAACGTTTTGAAAATACTTTTATTGGTGCAACAAGGTGCTTAGGGGAAGCTCCAACATCCGTGATAGATGAAGTGAATTTGAGATTTTAAAGCGATTTCTTTGTTTATATATATTTTTTCTATAGATATCGCCATGTCATCACCATTGAATTCGTCAAAATTATTTTTGCCAATATGATGGTGTAGGTCTGATATCGTGACAGAACCGAGCAACAACATATCTCATTCATTCCGTCTCTTACCTTCTTTGCACCGAGCTTTTCTGCCTTCATCTGGGCAGCTTCAAAATCTTCCTCTTGCCCAATGTTGGCCTAGAGAGACACAAATGTAATTGCACATCAGTGACTCAAATATATACATTTTTACAAATACTTGCAAGTGAAACTAAACTGTTGCCATCATTTACGTTCAGAGCTCCTGTGGAATAACATGCGAGCCCTTTATGTACAAACATGCCGGCTCATGACTGTGCATGTGTTAATTCTGCCAATCCGTGATCTTGTCATTCAGATCACGTCTGTTGAGATTTTGTGATCACCTCACAGCGGAACGCAAGCACGAACACCACTAAAGTGTTTGAAGAGGTCGTCTGATCTCCTGAGCTGAACACTAAACAAAGAAATGCATTCCTTCAAAGACATGATACTATTCTCGTAAACAGAGCGGACAAACCTGCAGCTTAATACGCAACTGTGCTTCTGATATTTTGGAGGACTTTATCATATTAATTTCTGTGCAGTAGATTATGGATGAGTCACATTAAATGATCCAATTTAATACATATTATTACTTCATGACCGTCAGCGGCACTAATTCGACTCGTTCCCATTACTTATGAATTACACTTGTTACACTAATTTTACATACAGATATCAACATCGCAAATTAAGAACCTCATCTTTTCACATGCCAGGGAAAGCCATAAGCAGTTGCCATTGTATACTTCTTCCTGCCTGCCTGTTGACACAATCGTTTCTGACAAGTTAAGACAAATGCATAGTTTCATCAGAGACAATCAATTATGAATTGGATCAGTGACTGCTATTCTTCGTCTACTCCCCTGGGGAGCGAAATCCAAAGAGAGTCGGAGGGCTGCACCTCACTTGTCACAGCAGTGAACTACAGACAATCCCCCTCCCCCAACACCACCACATCAACCCACAAAGCCACTGATTGAAAAGTTAGACAACACGGAAATCTGCCTGCTTTGCACTTCTAAACTGCCTTCCAGCAAAAAGTAAATCCAGCTAGATTTGTGCTGGCATTATGAAGCCAAATCCCGTGTGGTTGGGACCGGAAATAGCTCTAACCGTTTTATTTGGGACAGCCAATGCAAAGCCCAGACATGCCCGTACGACAGGTTCTGTCAGCTGCCAGTGTTGCATGATGTGAAAAAGCAGCTGTTTGGAAGCACAAACGAAGACACCGGTTTCCCCACACACTGGTCCCTGTTTGGAAGCACAAACGAAGACACCTGTTTCCCCACACACTGGTCCCTAAACCTTACCAAGAACGCGATTACATCGTAGCCCTGTTCCTTCAGCCAAACCAGAATACAGGATGTGTCTAGTCCACCGCTGTAGGCCAGAACCACGGTTCCTTTAGACATGCTGAGGGGTTGAGTCACACAGGTGGAGAAGCTGTGGAGTGGCAGAAGAGAAGAAACAGTAGGGATGCCATTACATCATCACTAGCTGGGGAGGAAATGTAAATGTACAACCTGCGTGTACTAACTAGGATCTCTGACGATTTATGTCATTTGACTATAGGTATTTTTTTTTAACGTTCAGATTCTTTGCCCATTGGAAAAAAAAAAATATTTAAAAAACTAATGCATAGAGGAAAAACAACACATACAACACACGTTTTAAATGAATGATTTGAGTGTTTAGAGTATAAATCTACCATTACAATATCATTTTCGCCAATGATTGGAACACAATTGGTTAATCAGCATTAATTAGGCGAAAAATAAAACGTGACGTATTTTGCCAGAGCAGCTGTTAAAAAAAAAAAAAAAAACACTCGCCATTCACTGCTACTTGATGCTGCTGTGACCGACAGATACAACATTACATTGAATTAAATACAAATAAAAAACAAGACAGAGGGTTGTACTTACGAGAGAGACAGATGTGTGCGTTATGCAGAGACGTTGTCGCCGCCGGTGAGAACTGGAGGAGAGCAGCGGCAGCGTGTTTGGTTGAAAGGCTGCTTCGGCCTGACTGGTCCAACTCACGTTGCATCATTCATTCACAAATTGACGCTCTCGAGTTGCATTGTGGGAATTGTAGGATGCAGCGTTTTGGAGCTCTAGCCACGCCTCCGCAACAATTTCGACCATTTCTGTTTTGATAAATCTCTTCTACTATGGAATTATTCTTTAAGTAGTGATGGACTAAGCCTTCAGATACTTTGCTTTCAGTAAAACATATATAAAGAAACTGATATATTATTATGATATATTACATTAAATGAGATGTTGCTTGTTAAACTTTATAAATAGTATAGTTAGGTATTTTAGGGCTGGGCCCCCTTCAAAATAGTCACAAGATACATTTGATGATTAAAATAAAGAAATAAAACAAGGTTTTGTGTCACAAATTCATATTCATTTTTGTTAGACTTTTCTCTAACCATTTATGTGAATATGAATAATATATACTTTTGGCCTCAAATTGTTCAATAAATTAAATCATGTAAAAAGTTTGGAGAAGAAATGTCTCTTTGGTGGAACAAACTCATCTGGAGGATCTTATGCTTGGACAGCACAGACTGGTATATGTTCACTGCTACCAACAGTCTGGATGAGTACACATGAGGCTGGGACTTGTATTAAGAGTCAAAATACAGGTTTAGCAAGGCGGTTAGAAATGACTGTACTCTGAGAAACTGTGACACCAGCTCTCAGTGACTCTGCTTCTGTGTGGAGAGGCCTCAGACAGATCACCAATTAAGAGCCCAAAGCCCTCCACTCCATGAATGATCTGCGCCTGGCAAACCAACTAAACAAGCTTTACTGTCGCTTTGAAAATCAATGGGGAAGTCCTGACCCCACCCATCAGCTCCCTCTGCCCCAGCTCAGTAGGGCCCATCCCATCATCAGATGCGGTATGTTGTCATATACTGTCTCATATCTTATTTTTTAAATGATACAGGTATCTTGAGACTAATTGGCCAAATGCCAATAGCCATGTGGTGAATGGAATGCTACAAATGTGCTACAATGTGTTCTTGACGAGCATACATCTGGTTATTCTAATCTTTGGTTGCTTACTTCTTCCACTATGCTGTAGTTGTATACTGCAGACTGTAGCTTTGTTTGCTGTGATAGTACTTAATATTTAGAATCTAGCTCATCGTTTTGTTCCGTTCAATCGTGTTAATCTTTGAGTAACCTCCAGCAGGCCAAACTTCCATCCATCCATCCATTTTCGACCGCTTATCCGGGGTCGGGTCGCGGTGGCAGCAGGTTCAGCAGGCCGACCCAGGCTTCCCTCTCACCCGCAACACTTTCCAGCTCATCCTGGGGGACCCCGAGGCGTTCCAAGGCCAGCCGGGAGATATAATCCCAATAGGCCAAACTTAGTCCAGTTAATACTTGATTGGGAGGCGTGACCCATCAACATGTTAACTGTCCGCTTGTGCGAGGCATACTGATACCAAGAACAATATAAACTAAGAAACCAACAAAACACTAAATGGCTCAAACGGTTCCATTGCAATACGGTTTTAACATCGTAGGTCGTTAGAGGTCAGTCTTTACACAGGTTGGGACCTTCCAACACCTGTCCAAATATACAAACTTACCTTTCAGTATGGCCAAACAATATATTTTTCATTACCATTTTCTGAGAAGCTGTGATATCCAACAGGTCCTCAAAAAGACTGTATGGTCATACTTCATTGGTGGAGAATTTACATTCATTTGATTATCTGGTCCGCCGATGTTCTTCAGCCTCTGAGTACATCATAAGGGCTAAAAACCTGCACCGAGACAGTAACTTTATATTTTTGAATTTTTATTTCTTCGCCATGAAGTTCCAAAATCAAAAAACAAATGATCAAAAATACAATATAAACTTTTGAAATTAATACACTGAAATTTTTTTTATATGTCTTACAGGGGGCAAAAAACACTGAGCAAGTCCGGATAGCAAGTGACTCTGCTAAGACCTCTTTGCTTTTCTAGATCGCAGATGATGGCGTTTCACAAACATTGAGCCTTCCACCCTTATTGACCCGGATCATATCCAGTTAACTAGTTAGGCATTTGCCAACGACGTACGGTGCAAAATGCCCAATAACAAGTTCTGGAGCTAACAATTGTGTTGAAACTTTCAATCAAGCACGATCGCAATCCACCAATTTGAACACAATGTACATGTGCCCACCCCCCCCTGGATTCAACGAGATTGAAGGTGTAAAGATGTTTGAAAGGCTACAGTGTCGAAGGAAAACCAACAGGGAAGATGAAACCTGGAGAGTCAAGGCGAGTTGCTGTCAAATCTGTGCCCGAGTTCGATATAAAGAGTAAGTCTCTGACACTAAGATCCAACGGCAAAAAAGACCAGCATCCATGGGGGGGGCAAACTGCTGCACTCTGTCCACTCTGCCGAATTTACTCAGAAAATATGAACGTTAATCTATTATAACTCATGGCATAATACCCATAAAAGACAATAAATTATTTTCATCCCTTCTGTACACAAAACAAATAAACCTTTTTTCTTTCTTTTTTAATAATCATCCATCATTTGTATACCTTGCACTTTGAAATAGACAGGTCTTTTTTATTTTTGTTATGTAAAAGAAATCTGGCATTATGTACGATGTAAAATAGAAAATAAATGTCCATAGATGGGTGAGGTGGTGCGAGTGGATTGATAAAAAATAAACTAGAAAAAAAAAAGAATGGGTGTTCCTTGATGGGTGGAACTGGAGGAGGGAAGGTCTTTGAGTCCCAGCCGGTGGGGGAAGTTAGTGGTGGTGTGCAATCCTCTCGTCTTAACCCTCCTTGGCCTACCACTCTTTCTTCTTCTCATCCATGGACACTCCTCCAGGTCCAAGTGCCACCACCAACAGCAGACCACCAATGACCGAGGTGGTCTGGAAGAAGTCGTACTTGAGGAAGTCGTGCATGGGCTTGTAGGCGGGGATGGTCCAGAAGGCGTTGAAGTAGATGTTGATGGCCAGAAGCCACACAACAAGGGTCAACGCCGCCAGCTTGGTTTTGAAGCCTATGGCCACCAGGATGATGAGTGCAGTTCCAACCATGTTCTGCAGGATCTGGGAGAGAAAGTCAACGTTGGTGGGTGTAGATTGCACTTTACAGTATCATGTCACAGATGGGCCAGTGACTAACCAGCAAGTTTCAAGTCTGCAAATAATTTTGCAGAGACTTGCTGCACTAAAATTAATAGAACTCAAAAACTTTGGAAAAAGCAATTGTCAATTTTAAACTAGGGTGTTTGTACAGATTAAAAAGTATAAAAGTAGCTCGTTTCAGTTACCGTTAGTAAACACACACATTCAATACTGACTCATCCTCTCCCCGGCTCAATGCTCAAGTGGGTGAGAGCATCAGTGGGCAAGTGAGTCAGAGAGTGAATGAAAATATTGAGCGGTGTCCAAAAAATAAAACCGTATTTGCTGATTATTTCACAGCCGTTCTAAAGCACAAATACACACACACACACACACACACGCACGCACACATGCACGCACACACGCTGCGATGCCAGATTATGAATGAACGTCCGCTTGGTGAAGTTGACACGTCAATATATTAGCTTTGCATATTTCCCATATTTTGCAAAACATGCGAGTGGCATCAATCTTCTCATCCATTGGTCATAACTTAATGATGAAATAACCATCCGTGTTAAAAAAAAAAAAAAGGGTTGTTGTTGTCAGTACTCACAGAGAAGAAGTTGGCGTCAAAGTGCAGCAGAGTCATGAACATGAGCACCAGCAGTACTCGACCACCCAGCTGCATGTACTGCTTTGGCGAACTCTCTCCCATGGAGGGTACTCCAGCAAACATGCTCTTTCCTTCCGAACGAGACTCGGCCAGCAGCAGGAGCAGACCACCTCCGAGGGCAAGGTTTCTGGGAGAGGTGAGAGGATGGTTATTTTTGGACAGTGTCTGTCAGAGCTGCAGTCAGTCAAGCAGACAAATGCCTCGAATACAAAGTGCATATTGCACAATCAGATTTCAAACTGCAAATCAGCTGATCATGATCTTATAACTGACTGAAAAGAGGATGTTCAGTGTGGTTGCAACTACGTGTTCTTCTTAATATAAATTCATCTGTATATTTTGTTCAATAAACCATTCACTCGTTTTATTGCAAATGTCAATCACAACACAGCTTAATTTGTTTTTTGAATTTTAAATATGGTATTTAACAACACTTCAATGATCGATCAGTAATCAAATTAGCATTAGCATCCTTGATCAACTCATTGATTGCACAACTTAGTCTTTCAGAACTAAAGTTAACCCTAACGTCATACTAACAGCATAAAGACTCAAAAGTACACAGAAACACTACAATGTAGCACTGTATTTAAGGGATTTATCTGATGGCCTCATCTGGCTTGTGACAGTAATTTTCTGCTTGACAACTAAATGCTTACTCTTTTACTACCATAGCAAATACAAAATGTCCAACGCTGCAGAAAAAGCACTGAATGCTGTCAGAGTCATAAAGCCACTTCTCATCTATGATCATAAGCAGTGAAATAACAAACTAAACCTACACAGAGACACTTACCTCATCAAAAATTTGAGATCCCATAAAATGCTGTATGCAACAGTCTGGTGGGGAAAAAAGACATTCTAGATCAGATACAAAAAGACATATTTCTTGTGAAAATAAAAAATGTAATTATAATGTAATTGTTCTTACCTGTAGCGCTATGATGCCAAATAGTCCAAAGCAGGCATACTGTACAAAATTTCTACTAAGGATGAGGACACAACCACCTGTTAGGACACAACAAAGTTGTGTTCATTATGGCAGCAACACAGTGTGATTGTTATATTTTTCATTGTCTTCTTTACAATGACAACATGAGCTAAAGTAATAATTACTATTATTTTTGTTAAGGCCACTCATAAGTAAAACAACAAATATCACTTGTGCACTTCAACATAATCTGTTTTTTTTGCAGAGAAGTTAAATCGCTTATTGTTCTGGCATATTAAGAGGGCAGTGTTGTCGGTGCTTTATTTGCCACCAGTCCTTTTCATTTGGTAGTAAAACACATGGAAGAGTAGGTCCATGGAAAATACTGTTTATGCCAAACTCTGACTGTCAGCTTCAGGATGTTGAAACAGAAACCACAAGACAAATGTCCCAACTTCACCTGTCATGCTATGGTGATTACAGTATGTGGTCAACACATTAATGTCACGTGAATTAAAGTTTTTCTATGTCAGAATTTACTTTTTATAGTTAATTTAGCGAATAAATTCATTTTTGATATGCGACAGAAAACCCGGCTAATGTAGCTTCATATTCTGGTTCTTACAGGACAAGAACAGAACCTGACATCTTGACTTTATCTTCGGTCTTCTGTCTTGATACGTTTTGGGTGATGCCTTCAAAAGTGTGCAAACGTCTGCTCTTACAGCCAATTATCTTCAAAGTTTAAGGAGCTCAGGAGTGCATTTCTGCAAACACATTTCTGCAACTGAGTCCTGGACAAGTGGGCTGCCTCTTGGCTTCCTTCAACAAGTCTTGTCTGTCACCCCTGGCCTCTCTAATCAGCAAGATGGTTTTTAACCCAGAAGTGAAGTACACTGTGTTTGTATCCATCTATTGCACAACGTTCAGCAAACTGTAGACACTATGGGGATGAAATTCACTGAGCACAATTTTAGGAATAGCCATTTGACTGACTCCTTATTGTTGTTACCAGTTTTTTTAAATCTGAGGGTGAGTCATGTTATGTTGGTAGCCTGACAGTGCACTGCCTTCCAGTCACTCACCCAGCTGTCCTACGAGGTTCATCAGCACAAAGCACGTAGCCAGGAAGTAGCCACAGCTCCAGGTAGCCTCGATGTAGTCCCTCTGCTCATGCCACTGGAACCACATGCGGATGCCATCTTCCAGGAAGGTGCTGATGAGACACAGACGTGCCAGGTGGGGCAGATACTGTTTGGTTATCCTAAGGAACTGTGCAAGAGAGAGAAAGAAGAGAAGATATGATTGATGAGAAAAACAGTGGCTCGAAGAGAAAAAAACAATCAAAGGATGTGGTTTTTGAGGCTTTGCTGAGCTTGCAACAGCTTACAACAGCATAACCAAGAAATCCCATTACTGAATTACCAAGCTGTAACACACATAACTGAATTTCATCAAACATATATATAGACCCGTTACTTGACCTGTTGTTTATTGTACAGTAATAAAGAGTACTCTATTATCTGAAGCTGTGGCAGATATATGCTTACTGTGGAGCAAGTTTTTGCTTTGTTTTAGTAAGTAAATGGAATGTACACAATATACATCAGTTTGGGGTTTTCTGTTTGTCTTTCACTGTTTAGACTACATTAGTCAGGTAGTGTTGTAATTAGGTGGCATTTGAAACACCCATACTGATTATTCATACTATGAGTGCAACAACAACTACAGTAAGTTCTCTAAAATATAAAAAAAATTAAAGAAGAGATCATACTGTATACAATGTTCTACTCCTACAAATTACTCATGTTGAATATTTAAGGAAACTAAAAGCTAAGGTTTACTAACTGAAGATGTAACTGGATTTGAACAGATTTAATTAATTTCAAAAGTATAAGAAGGCTGAATGGAAGTTCTGTCATGGCCTACACGTCAAGACAATAACAGGGCTGTGCATCCCTCCTACAACCCTAAATGCCAAGGGCTTCTTGTGTTATCATGAGTTGAAGTACGCTCAATGTTTATACACAAAAAAAAGAGAAACTACCCTGCAATCTTCTCTCAAATATAATTAATGAACGGCGCCTCAGATGGTACAGTGACCCAGTAGAGGTGCTACTTGCTGCCCCGCCTACTCAGCAGTCCACATCAGCACTGTAAGATCTCAACAGCCTATCAGCGTCCACCAACTCCCACTATGACTGCTATGTGGGGCATGAATGGACGACACGAGAGCCTATCCGAACAAGCATGAGTTCCCTGCAACAGTCTCGAAATAGACCATTTTGGAGCAAGTAACACGTTAGCTCAGGGCCCCTTAGTGAGAGATGTCCCATCTACGTGGGCTTAGCAGAGTTTTTTTTAAACATAGTAAAACATGTCACTTCCCTTTTCCAAATGTTTTACAATGCACGGCACTCCTGTTGGGAGTGTAGAAACCAAGTGGTTGTAATTAGATTAGGCAACAGAAATGGTGTAGTTGTTCACATGTGTAGTGAGTACAGTCCACACAGCTGCCATAATAAACATATATAGACAGAACTGACTCCAGGACTTGATGTGTTAACTAACAGTGCTCTCCAAAGGGTATAGCCAACATTACAAAGTCCTGCAGACACACGGCCATGAAAACACACAATACACACAAGCCTCCTATGAGCCAGACTACAGTAACTTGTAAAAATGACAGAAGGTAACGTTACAAGGATACAAAACCCAAATCTCTGAGGGGTTTTCTTCTTTTTCCACTGTCTACATTGTAACATGGGTCACAAGCAGACCTGTAATCTGATCTTGACATCTCAGCTCCCCCCTCAGTGAATTTCCTGAAGTCATGATAGTACATTAAAAAAACCCTCAGAAGAAAAAACGGACCTAAAAGGCAGTTGTGGCATGTATAATAGAGAGAAGGTCCAGTTTTGGGGATGAGCTGTGTCAAGGCCACAAGCAGCTACTAAATTTAGGGAAATACAACCCTTCTCTGAAGAGATACTATGAAACCTTAAGCCAAATGCAAAACTAAGCAATTAGAGTGTTAAAACACAAATGGGCAAATACCTGTTGGCCCATAACTTGCAGGCTAAGCTGAATGATTTCACAACCGCTGTCTGGCTGAGAGACCGTTAATGAGGTGGATACAGGCGCATAATGATGTCGCCATCCACATTTATAACAGTTACTGTGAACTAACCTAGGTTGGTGGTTCCCAAACAAATGTTTCACTTTGTCGGCATGAATAAATACAGCCAGCTAGCTAAGATAATCCATCTGGAGACACATGACAGGACTCAAACACCCAACTACAACATCATATAAAACACGAGCTAACCAGCTACCGCATTTATCAAACGTCACATGAACGCGGATCTGCTATCTACTGGGGATTTGTAGAAACGTGAACAAAAACGAGTCACGTTGTCAAGAGGAAACACTCAAAAAGCCTCACGTATACTCTCAGACTAACTAGTTAGCAGCTACCGAGCTAACGGCTACTAGCCGAGCTAAAACGTCAGTTACCTGGTCTGCCACGTCTTCGGCTGTGCTCATGAGATCCTCCTGTCCCATATTTGTGTAATAATACGGGTTTTAATAGTTGAAGCTCAGCACAACACGATTTAAAGTGTTGTTTTTTCTCCGCAGGCTGCACTAGGACTGCTCCTCCCCCCTGTTAACGTTATTTACTTGAAGATTTCCCGATCGCCTGTACGCAGAGAAAAGGCCGCCTCCGCCCCACAATGCCCCGCGGTGAGCCGAGAGAGACAGAGCCCCCCCTACATGGTACTGCAACCGCTGTATGCCACGTATGCTGATCGCGACACCGCCACACGGCGTTGTTTTTGGGGTGTACACGTGAAAAGGAGCACAGGATTACAGGTGGACCAGACCTGAATTGTTTTACATTAATTTGTTACACATGTGTAAACCTGGCAAATGCTGCACGCGCTCATGCACTCGTTTATAGGTTGTACTTTCGTACTCATCGTTTCTTATTAGTTTGAGTCTCTAAATCTTTTACTTGAAGAAAAGTATACAAATGTTCACTACACTCTACTGAAGAGCTCATTTCATTTAAAAACAAAACATATTTCACATGTCTTTTGATATTTGAAGTATAATTTTTGTTATTGATGATGCATGACTTTTTGACTACTTGTTCTTTCTTTTCTCCTACAGTGTTTGTTGTTATGCACCGTTACATTAAGACACATTATTTTGCTATGGAGTTGAACAACTTAATGATTACCTTAATCCTCACACTTTGTTCAATTTCTACAACTTGACAAAAAAAAACTGCACATAAAGATGCGTCTCTGAAACAGCGTCTCTGAAACAGGAAGAGCAAAAAGATGTTCCCTCATTCATGGTTTTGATGATGATGGTGAGCGCTGTGTAACACATCTGTCCACAATTTCCCATACTGTAGGTGTACAGTTGAAATTGGGTGAATATAAAAGCCACAGCTCATTTTCATACTCATCAACCTGTTGAGTGACCCCATGTGCTCCAAATCCCTTCACCAATTCAGCTTATTTTTAGTTTATTAACTGTTTGCCTTCAGCTAACTAAAAATGCCTTGTTATTTACTCAGATATGTGATTGCTGGTGACTGCGAGCATATTGGAGTGAAGATGATGAACATAACTGCCACAAGAGAGCAGTGCTATGAGGGGAACTGGGATGGAGGTGTTAAAGGGGCCTCATGGCTTGTTAACTGTAGAGACCAAAGACAGAGAAAGTCTTTAAACGTGTTCTCCCTGTTAGCCAAGCAGAAGAAGAAAAATATATATATTTTCACAATTAGTTCAGTGTACACCATTCCAGCTGATGTTATTTACTATTAAATGTAAATGTTTTGCAACAATAAAAATGACTTGCCCTCAACATTTACATACAGCCAAATGGAAGAAGAGAAAGACAACGCTGATGGCTCAGAAGAACAATGTTGCAGTGACACAAAATGTTGCAGAAGTGTAAATTACACATTCAATTAGAACAATAGTTCAGCGAGAATTTGTTGCATCGACTGGTTGGAACCACAAAGTAATGATATTCCTCGAATGAATGTTTTTCGCAGATAGAATCTGTCAATCCTGGAAACGTTTATAGTCACATTGGAAGAACGGTTATCATAAAAGCCTCTTGACAGTCTGCCAAGAAGCTGCCATAACTTCTGATAGAGCTGTCAAAACGGTTTGCCAGCCACATCAGCAATGACCTACAACAGCAGAGTCAGGTGGTTGTTTTTCAGGCTGTACCTTCAGCTACTATATAGTCTATTAGTATATACTATCATGTGTGAGAACTGTCTACACTCCATAAGTAATTATGCATGCAACAGATATACTAAAACGTAGATGCATGTCAGGCAAAATGTCTTTCTTGTAAAATTGACAAATTATAAAATGCTTTTCATGAATAGTACTTCTGTCAAATGATTGACATAGTTGCCGTTTGTAAATCTCGTCTACTTTTTTGATATGGTAAGAAAAAACAACTAAAAAAACCACAATGTTTCCAAACAGAGTTGTATTTGATCCTATAGCACACTTGAACAAACCGGACAATACAACTTATCCAGTCAACATTATGCCATGTAAAATAGCATCTTTGGAACTTTGTAACATCACAACTTGGCAAACAGACAACGTTTCATATGCTGAAAATATGAAAAATCAACTGGATGTTCACCTATACAAATGTCAGGCTGGCTCAGACCGGAATACTACTCCAAAACTAGAAGTGCAGTGTTTCTCCCTGACAAATTACCAGTTGTAAAAATACTGCATGAAAGTGTTTTTGCTTTTTACTTTCCATTTGGCACTTTTGCTTGTTTCTTAGGCCCTGATTTCCAGTGGTTATTTCTGAATTTCTTCTGAAAACCGCCGCCCTGTACCTGAAAGACATACATTTGAAAGCATTAATGTCAGTCGAGGAAATATAAATCGCACAAGTGCCAGCTATTTACATTGATTCCACTTGAAAAATGTGATTTCAGATTTCTACAGACCTTCTTCCGTTTCTGCGGCACCTGCTCAGCCACCTCCATTTCCTCCTCTTCATCCGTCTTGAAGTCTGCTTCCTCCTTATTTTCACCACCCTCCATACTTTCCTCAGCCTCATTTTTTAAAGTGAACATCTTGTCTGTAGAAACACATGACACAGCAAAGTCAAACTTCTTTTCTACAAGCAACTCTTCTGATAGACAGTACATTCACTTGGTTTTGCCTGGAGCGAACCGTCACGACATAACAGCCATAATAAAAAGTGGACAGATGTCTACAGTGTGTGCACTTGGGATACTGACCAGGGTAGAGGTCGCTCATGCTGTCTTCTGAGTCGCTGTGATCCTCTTCACTGGATGAGGGTTCCCACGAGTTGCTCCCTTGTTTTGAGGGCCTCCCCCGATTGACCTCTTCTCTGGTGTCTTTGGGCCTTTTCTGTTTCAGTCTGGCTGGAACGAACGCAATGCCTTGCTTCACGCACTCTTCATCTAGAGAGACAGTCATGTCAGTGATCGGGTTGGCAGTGTGACTTGTCCAACATATCTGCGGTGGACATGGACTGCATAGAGATAATACTGATAGAACATTGTAAGGGTTTCTGAGTTGGGTGATGTTCATTCCAATTGTAAAATTAAAATTAAAAGTGACCCGCTCTGATTCCATTCTGAATGAGTCATTGCATATACCATCATGAAGTCTGGTGATAAGTAATGTTATAAAGGGGTTTTGAAGGATCTTGGTAAAATGGCAACACTAATAAGAACTCATCAAAACGTTGTGACTTGATAATGATGTGGATATAGCAGTGTTGTTGGGTTATACTTGCTTTTTTTATAGTTAAAAAACAATAATTAAAACATGATTATGCTGTTGCTAATTTACTACTCTTTAAAAAAGCACATTTAGAACGGTTATGTTCAGCCGGAGGTCATACCATTGATATACATTTTTATCAACACTAAAAGTCCATTTAATTTGGGCCTTTGTAGTAAAATAAATAACAACAACAAAGTGACATGTAGAATAAGTGATGCACTGACATTTGGAGAGGGCTTTCTTGTAGCGTTTCCCGTTGACATGGTTTAGGACATGATGAGGCTGCCGGTTGAGGTGTCTGAGGGTCAGTTTACAGAAGAGCTGCTTGCTGGAAAACAGACAGAAAGCATCAGATAGTGCAGACTAGCTTCACACATTCAGCCCAATTCTGAGTGAGGAATTGTGGCGTTTCCTTAACAAGCATTGCCACTGTTACAAGTGGAAGGTGTCTCTCGTGCAAAGTGACAAAATGGCAAGCAAAGAGTCTCCTTACGGTTGTTTCGAGCTTGGTACAATGTGAGGTTCATACTGGCTGTAGTTGAACTCTGCTGCTGCACTCAGTTTCTCATATTTATTCCCTTTCGTGAAATTCTGTAGCTCCGTCAGGTTGCATGGGAACTCGTGGCCATTCAGAGTACATTTGATCTGTAAAAAACACACCAAACAAGACAATTTAGATGACCATGTAGCCACCGCAACACTTCGCAGTGCATGGCTCGTGTGATACACTAGCAATACAGCTAGCATAACATTGTACAACAGTATATTTCGTGTAATGTGATGTAATTAGCTCGCGAACCTTTTTGCCATCTGTAAGCTGAAGAAAAGGGTGGTTACAAAGAAAGGCTTTGACGTCCGCTGGTAATTCATCCATAGCGTAAAACCCTTCAAAACAGATCTTTCGGTGTGTTGATCAGACCACCCTTACAGGAAATGACTACACGTGGGTTGTTGGCGCAGACTCCGTTGCACGATATGTTGGCGCCATCTACTGACTGAAGTAAGGAAGTTCATCTTAAACGAAAGGGTAAAGCCATTCAGCTATCATGGTATTTATCAAACAAGACCCTTTGATCTAATCAATTTGAGGAAACCAGGTAACGTTAAAGCTTGGGGTTTTCAGTAATGCGCACAGGGAAACTGATTAAATAAGATAAAGTAGCCAACTAGTATTATATAACTGAATACAATACTGCTGCTACGGCACAGACCCGTCAATGTATTCTATATATAAAGCGATTGTGACAATAAACAGAGGAAGCTCAAGTGACTATAGAGTGCAAAAAATAAACGTTAATTGGCGTTCAGGCCTTAACTAGTCAGCTGACTGACAGCGCAGGGAATTATAGAGGGCCCACTCTGTTCGTATTTTCATGACTTTCAGTTTAAATAAAAAGTTTGACAATATACGAAAACGAGCACTAGTATTAAAACATCAAATAACGTTTTGAAGTTTATTTGAGGTGTAGGATTTAAGCTACGTTCACTCATCTACTCATCGTGATTGCTGTACAGAGTGAGAACTCTTTCTACCTACCAGACATATCTTTGCTGAGAAGGTAAAACCCCGCCCACATGTTTCCCATGATTCACCGCTTCAGTAAACAAACGCCTGACGTTAACCAATGACAACTGTCAAGCTAGCTAGATAGCTAGCACCGTCAAAGAGTTCCTCTTGTAATCCGTACATTTGTCCAAATTGTCTGAAAATATCGTTGAAGTAGATATTTAATATTGAGTTTGTTGATCATTTTGCATAATTTGAACTGTTAATAAATTAGCTGGCAACCTAGCTAGCTATAGTAATTGTTAACAGCATACGGCAGCTAGCGGTTTGTAATTAGGTAACGTTACTAAACGTGAAGGTTTCACGTAAAATAATGTCTGGACCAAACGGAGATCCAAACATCTCAATTGACCATGGTATTATCAACGACGAAGATGATCTCGAGGAAGAAGGTAATGCGCTAATGTGTTCATGCATTGCAGTAAAGTTTACGCATTGATTCATACAGTTACTGAGTTATAGAAAGTACAAAATGAGTCCTTTTATTTATTTTGACAGCATTAATCCCGTACAAAAAAATGGGGGTATCAGTGACATTTTACTTTGCCTGACATAAATGACTGATCCCTCTTTGCTTCATATCCACAGAGTTTGAATCCATCAACTCCATGCTAGATCAGATTAACTCTTATCTCGATGACCTGGAAGATCGGAATGATTCACTTAATGGCAAACTGCACGAACTAATGGAGTCAAACACGCAAGCCAGGCTGGAGGTCAGGGCCCAACTGCTCGGCTCCCAAACCCAAGAGGAGCAAAGTCCTGCAGACGGTGATTCCTCCTCAACCAGCCAGGAAGACCCGAATACAGACAATGGGGATTGCAAATGAGTGAGGGGCGCTGAGTTAATCAAAATACACGGATGGAAGTATTTAGTTGACTCAACTCCTTACTTCTGTCTGTTGGACTAATGACCCCTCCATCTGCAGATGTGACATTTTGCTTGTCCTCCGTCCCTCATCATGTTTTTCTCCTTTGCTCGCTGTGATGTGCTGATGTTTGGTTCCCGAGCAGATTTAAGTTTGTTGAGCTCTAGCAGCTTCTTATACAAGTTGCTCACCTGGGACTGTTTCAGTGAAATTGAAGTTGCATGTGTTGATTGTTAGCTGTGACTCTTGTTCCAAGTGGGACATCCCGGGAACAAATTCTAAAGCCAGGATAAAAGCTGATGCACTGTAATTTAACTGATAGTAACCAGTATAACATTCCTCAAGAGTAGACCATGATCTTAAGAAGTAGTCTTCATGACCAAATAGGGGTCATAGTCAAACTTCTTTGCTGTGTGCTGATCCATTTGATGTTGACGTTCAGCTTTGTAATAGCTCTAGTCTCTGTTCCTGTTTGATTCATCCCAAAAAGTAAATATGCAATACTACAAAGGTCTATCTACCAGTGTATAAAGTTAGATGTGCAGCATGACTGTAAATATATCTGTCGTCCTGTTAAGAATAATGGAGTGGATACAAGTTTGTATAAGTTAAATAAAAGCCACAAAGTCAAAGTGTGGGAATTGTCAGACATTTTAATATAAATTAAAATGACCCCCCCCCCAAACAGAAAACAAAAATCCCCAAAAATACATACAACTTCCAGCAGTTAGAAAACAATACCTGTTTGTTCATCTCAATTTAGTCAGTAGCTGAATAAAAATACAATAAGAAACATACAGCTTCATTTGAGATTATCCTTTACATGTCCTTTTCTCCCTCCTGCTCTCAAAGTACGGTTTCATGTCTCCTTCCATCAGAAGATGATGATGCAGCACTAATCATGTGACTGACGCCACTATGACCACAAAGGTTTCTACATGCATCAGCCAACCACTTTTGTGGTTTAAAATATCCTTCTCTAATATGGAGGATGAAAACGTATCCAGACCAGCACACTGGTCTTGAAGCCTTGTTAATGCTGAAACTATAGTTATGCATTTGTGTAATCTGTAACTGGGATAATCTACGGTTTGTGACTGCTGTTCAAAATCAAGAGTTGGAAGTTCGCAAGGATGAAGTTCCAACAGACTTTCATGATTTCTCCTCCTTACATGAAGTTAACTGTGATTCCATCTATCCAGTGCATATAGCAAACAAAACATAATAAAAAGATCAATGCAATGGTAAATTGGAAGAAACAAGCAATTACCACTAATAGCAGTGTAAATCAATGGAAATGAAAAGGAACTTTGTTTTTCAATATACCTGCCTTGATTGACAAGCTTTCCAATTTCCAAAAAAAAGCAAAATCCACACAATGCAGCTTTTTGCGCTGAATATCATTTTAGAGCGCGTTTAACAGTTGATGAATACAAGGGTTTCTTTTACATACGATTGTGCGCAGATGTAAAAGGGTTTTTAGACATTTTGTTGCGAGGATTTCAATACTATATCCAGCTCCTACAGATTGTGTTGAAACCAAACACATTTTAAACATTTAATTATTCAAAAAACATTTCCAATTTCTGACTCTTTCAGTGAGAAGGCCACAGCTGCTGACAACCATTGTGCTCCAAACACATCATCAACTGGAATACAAAATGTCTAAAAAATAAAACGGATAATGAGATGCTTTGAACAAAGCCATGATCAGTTTCAAGGTTCAGCATTTCTCAGAACTCAAGCCAAAGTCCCATCCGAACACTTTCCTTAAACCACCTGCTCCAATACTTCAATTACATTCTACATTTCAGCTCGTTAAAAGCAGGTGCTAAGTTGTAAGCAATGTTGAAAGGTTAAGTTAATTATCATTTATCTAGCTGGCTAGAGAATAAAAACAATCTGACAATCAACATTCTGATCCTTGAGGATACCAGGGTGGGAAATTTACTTTTTGGTGAGCAGTTTCACAGTCCAGTTGGTAGAAGATCTACCAGCCCTTTCTTTTCTTAAATCACAGCTTCATTTAAGGGCCAGAAACAATTCCAGCCATTTTAATAGTTAATTAGTATAATAGAAAGTTGGGAAAAACAACCTGATTTTCAATTGGGGATGAGGTCATCTAAAAAAAATTATATGGATTTCTCATATTTCCTTTTTTCTTGATGCTTAGAAAACTCATGTCATACTACAACTTAAATACTGTATATATTAAAGCTGCCCAGTTAGCTTCTATAATTTGACATCCGTGTCTCCCAATCCCATTCTACTTGAATACAGTATTTGTGTACTGCTTTTGCAAATATTATGCAAACAAGTCTACAGCCATGCTAGCAGCTCTGTGAGTTGAACTTCAGCACAGTAGTGCTTTGAGCCAAACCCTCATGTCAACATGTTGCTGTTAAAGCTTGTATAATGTTTACCACGTTCATCATCATCTAAAACACAAAGTGTTGATGAATTCAAATGTTGACCCGATGATGGCGACCAGATGGAAAGTGAAGGGAAGTCTAAAGTTACTACAATCATCCTGACTGGGACTTGAGTGTCTGCAAATTACATGGCAATCCATCCAGTAGTTGTTACCTGGGGCGCTAACAAAGCCTTTCTACCCAAAGTTTTATTTTTATCCACAATTTGTGCAATGCATTGTGTCAGATCAGTGCAAATTACTTTTTTGAGTAGACTTCACTGAACCATTTAACATGCTACATGCTTGGAAACTGCTTAAATTTTAGTAGGAAATCCACTATAAGAAGCTTCTCATTTCAATTTTAGGAAACATTAATGCAGTTTTTACGAATTAGTAAAGGAAAAGGGTACTTATGTTATAATTATCTAATTTTGATCGCTGTAATCTAAAAAGGTGAGGCTGGAGATTATACTACTCAAGAGCAACTGGGAGCCAATATTAAAGATACTTACCCACCCGTCACTGATTAACATGTATGTGACAGCCATCAGGTGTTAATTTCCCACCCTGGGAGAGCATCAAATAGGAAGTCATGCTACACCCTTGACATCCATCATTCTTCCTATTTGTTGGCATGTGCTTAATTTAGACTTTCCGACATGGAGAGAGGCAGGGCTGTTCACTTCTTGGTCTCGGTTTCATGAAAGCACCTCTTAAAATACTGACACGTCCTTCCTAAGGTTTTCCACTCTTTCCACATCTTTTCTTTGAATCAGCGTCTGTTTGTGGCCCTCCCTGACCTGCGTTTTGTGTTTTTTGCCTTCTTTTTTGCTGGGACAGCGGGAGCTTCCTTCTCCTTCTCCTCTTCATGAGCATCCTCAACAACAGCCTCTGCCTCGGCATTTACCTCTGCCTCTAGCTCAGCATCTGGCTCAGCCTCAGCATTTACCTCTGCCTCTAGCTCTGCCTCTAGCTCAGCATCTGGCTCAGGCTCAGGCTCAGCCTCAGCCTCAGCCTCTAGCTCAGCCTCAGCCTTTACCTCGGCCTCTAGCTCAGCCTCAGCCTTTACCTCGGCCTCTAGCTCAGCCTCAGCCTTTACCTCGGCCTCTAGCTCAGCCTCAGGCTCAGGCTTTGCCTCGGCCTCAGGCTCAGGCTCGGCCTCAGGCTCAGGCTCGGCCTCAGGCTCAGGCTCGGCCTCAGGCTCGGCCTCAGGCTTTGCCTCTGCTTCCTCTCTGCTACCAACAGGCAGTTCAGCTGGACTTTCTAGAACTAGAGAGGCCTGGGGTGTGCTCTCTTCCTCCTTGCTGTGGAGGCTGAGTTCTTGATCTGCGTTGCCTGTGCTGGTCACTGAGGTGTTGATTGAGTCCTGTGAGTTTTGATCAGGTTCTGCTTGTTCCTCCTGTTGCTGGTTTTCTATCTGCATGTCCACTCGGCTGAGTGCAACGATAGGCTGCATGGAGTTTAGGTTCGTCACTAAACCAGTGTCATCAGAGATGGAATTTTCAATCAAACAGTCTGTGGTGGTTTCTGTTAGAGGCCTGAGGCTGTCTGCCGCTAGGAGAGACTCTCTGGAAGATTCCACAGCTTCACTCTTTTGACTCAGCAACTCTCTGTACTTCTGAAAAGAGAAAGCATACACAAATACTACAAATTTAAAATGCAATAATATAAAATGAAATTCCTCAAGGATAACCCACATTGATGCACCTCCATTTTACATGCAAATAAATACAAACCAGCTAATCAAGAGTTTATGCATTCTTGGATTGAAGCTGTGATTATACAACCAATAAAACAAAATACTTAAATCAATGCTGAACGCAATTTAACAGAAATAGTAATAATATACTCAGTAGAACAATAATAAGTTAACTTGGCTACAGATAAACCTATGTCCTAATTAGTTGTGAAAACGAGGTGAGTGAAGTCATCAAACACCAACCTTGAGGTTCTCAAAGTGCTTCATGGTTTTGCAGTGGGCATGTAGAGCAGAAGATTCAAAGTGATAGAACTTGTTGCAGAGTTTGCAGATAAAACCTGCTACTGGAACAAAAAAACTGGACCCTGCGGTAAAAGGAATTCAAGATTCAATGTCACTCCAATGTTAACACTAAATCCAAACAACGAGAACATGCAGGAAGACAACAAAATGAAATGTTCAGCAATCTGGAGTTTGTCGTCACTCACCGTAGACTGTGTTAGAGTCATACTGCTCATCACTGGCCATGTCCTTTAAAGTCACTTCTTCAAGGCAGGACCAGTCATCCTGAGCCAAGGCACCAGAGACACAGTAAACAACTATACTATAACAAATGAACCAACTAGGAGTACTAATAGTATTATTTAAGATCTTATCTCAAAGTGATGCTGAAATTAGTAAAACCGTGGGATGTAGAGCTTACTGGCCATTAATATGAATGCAGATACTGTCAATTGTCTCATTGGAGGGAATTACAAACAAGAACAAATTATATGCAAATCACCTGTTCATTCAGTCTCTCCTCCCTTTCACTGCACTCCAACTCTTCCAATGAGAAGCCGTCTGTGTCCAGGGCGGTCAGCTTGCCTAAGGCGTCACAGCCCTCCTGTTCTTGGAGCTAGTGAACAGCAGCAAGTTCAGCATAAATATTTGAATAAAATAAAATGCTTGTTGTGTAATGGTTTTAAAGCACTATGAACACATTTACCTTCTCCACTTTCTGTCTGTGCTCCTTGGACTGCAAGTGCTCCACAAAAATCTGGGAGGTCCTGAAGTGTTTCTTGCAGACTGTGCAGGAGGAGATGGCTGTTCTGCTGGCAAGCTGAGGAGAGAGGAAGAGACACCAGATCATTGAAGATTTATCACATTTTGAAGCAACGTTTTCAGCTTTTCTAGCATTTTAAAACCTTTTCAACTCAACATTTACACCATGTAAGTGAGCGGCTTTACTTTGTGCTCCTCAGTGCGACGGTGGTCTATGATGCTACTGGCGAAGTGGGTGTGACAGGTGGCACACCAGTGCTTCGAGTCTGCCCTCTTTTCTCTGCAGAAAACACGGACGAAGATTAGTTATAATTATTTTATGGATCATTTTCTCTTTTTAAAACCAGCTCCTCAAATTCTACCCTATAAAGTCAAAATGAAAAAAAGGTGAGGAATTATCTTTCACCATTCAAACTTAATATTTATTTTAAAAAAAACAAGAGTAAAAATGTTTTAAACTCACCCATCTTTGTTTGCTTCCTGTAGAGACTCCTGCACGCGTGGCAGCAGGGTGACCAGACAAGCATTGCTCATGTGTTGGATCTCCATCATCCTTTGCTGGTGGGAAACACTGTTCATATGACCCCTGAAGTTCTGGAAAAAAAAATTAAATTGTTCCATAAATTTGCCACAACTTTTCATCCTTTTGCACATTCCCAACCAACACCAGAAACTATTTAACCCCCCCCCCCCCCCCCCCCCCCCCCCCAAAAAAAGACCAAATGCCACCATTTCCTATGTATCTTGATGTGTGCACATGCAACCTACTTGCTGGTTGTGACAGGTAATGCTGCAGAGATAGCAGTAGAACTTGTTATTGCCCTCCGCGACGCCCTCCTCCCCTTCTTCTTCTTCCTCTTCTTCTTCTTCCTGGTTCTTGGGTGAAGCCAAAGGAGCATCTTTGCCTTGTGGCATCTCCTCTGAGTGTAAATCAACCTGCTGGTCATCCTCACTCAGCTTGACAGATGGAGACGGAGCCGACAAGCAGCTGTGCACCTACAGAGAGGTCGCAAACCAGAACTTAATCCAGTGTCATACATTTATTTAACTGAGATATTGGGCGGCTGTAGCTCAGGGGGATGAGTGGTCGTCCCGCAACCACAAGGTAGCCGGTTCGATCCCCAGTCCCCCCATAGCTCACATGTCGAAGTGTCCCTGAGCAAGACACTGAACCCTTAACTGCTCCCCGGGCGCCTCACAGGGCTGCCCACTGCTCCCTATCCAGGGATGGGTCAAATGCAGAGAAGAATTTCCCCAAGGGGATTAATAAAAGTGCATGTTTCTTTTTTCTGTTTTGACAAATACTGGTAACCAGAATTGAGCCCAACATGACCCACCTTTCCAGTAGCTTTTGCGAGAGTGATTTAGTTACTTCTAAATCCATCATTTAGCGTTAACAATATTTTGTCTATGACCTGACCAGCCTAAATAAAGGTTCCTCTTACCTCAGCAGCTCTGCTCTCCTCCAGCAATTCAACAACATCTGATCCCCCTGTGGAGCATCCTTCTTCCAGAATGAGGCAGTCTGGGAAAATAAACGAGGCAAAAACAAACAAAAAAACATATTACAGCGAGTTTTCATCTCAACTGGCCTAAACTACACTACATTTAGATTAAATGTACTGCTTGATGAACCATCTACTTTCTGGGGGTTTTACCTTCAGGCTGGCTGTCCTCGGAGTTGCTGCTACACCCTAAAGACACAACGTCCCCATCTGTATCTGCAACGGTGACAGTCTCAGCAACACATTGTTCTATGGGTTCCTCTGACCTGAGAGAAAAATAGCAAGAGTCAAAGAAAGAAAAAATAACAAATATTGAGGTTGTTGTAAAATACTGTGCACCCAGCATTTTCAGTTTTTGGTTTGATACTTTTGCAACTACCATGGATAAGATTGTCAACACTGAATGTCAAGATTCTCTAGCAGAACTACAGTTCCAGTTATAGAAAACGTTTTCCCTACCCATCTGTCCTCTGCTTCTTGACTATAGGTTCTTCTAATTGCTCCTCGGAGGGCTGTGTGGGTTCATCCACTCCTCCTACAGCACCATCTGTAGATAGAAAAGATTTTTATTAAACAAAGTTGGAAACAAACAAGTTCGGAAAACATTATCTACAAACAAATGTTAACCAAGAAATCTTAAGAGTCACATATGACATTCAACACACACTACATCACATTAACCTATAAGCATGTTTCAGTGCTGGTTGGATTGAAGTGCTACCTGTGTCAGTCTTGTCAGCGGTTTCATTGGTACTGCTAGCAGCTGGTTGGTCGTCTGTGCTCCCTGCTGCCATCTGCTCGCTGTCTCTCTTCCTGTCTGGCCTACGAGCTGCAGTGTCCTACACAAAGAGACAGACAACGAGATTACAAATATACATCCAATTCTGAGATAAAGATGCAGCTAAGAGAAATTAACAAAACCACAAACCACAGACAATAAAGATCTTTTTAGCGCTGGATATAATTGATTTTGAATGTGCACCTCAAGGTAGGTTGACAAATAATTGATAATTGCACTTAAATAATGTTGTGAGATTTAATGAGCTATTACAATCATTTGAGAGTTTGATCAACTTGTGTACAGCGAAGTTCTGATCCATTTTACCATCAAAAACAATAAATGTTTGCCCTTACCAATTAGCCCAGAACATGTAATTATTTAGACATATTAGGATTGATTTTCATGTCCAATCAACTTTCCAAAACCCAGGTATTTAGTATATTATCATAAAAGTCAACATTTATATTTGATAAGCTGGAACCTATTATGCTTCAAAAAATTACTTAAAATAGCTCACAGATTATCTGTCAATCAACATAATGGAGCTGAAATTATTAATCAATATTTTTTAAGTTTAATACTTGAACCCTGATTTTCTTTGAATAGGCTACATTGAAATCACCTTCAATCATAGTGAGGACATTTCCAATGTTTCTGATTGAGTCAGTCAAACCTTGCTGCATTTTTCAATTGTGCAACACTAGTGTAGTGCTACACAGTGATTATTATCAATAGAATGCTGCTGTTGTAATTACTGCGGAAGTGATGGAAGAGGAGGAGGAGGCTGCTGCGCTGGTGTTGTTGTGATTGTTGTTGTAGTAGCGAGCCTGCTGGTGGTACTGTCGAGAAGCGGGGTATCCCATCATGGGGGACTTCATGCCCATCCCCATGGGAACTGGCCCGAGCAGAGATGACCTGGATCCAGCAGTGAAGAACTGACGGAATTGCTGTCCAGCCATTCTAAAGCCCCGCATGTTACCTAGATGAAAGCAAAGCATGGAATAGACACGCGAGTAAGGAAAAAATATAAGCAAACAAAACATCATAACCCCTTGAGAGATAGACGTTCACTATGAAAATGTCAAATTTAAATTCCACTGCTCCTTATGATTTCTAGATGCTGCTGTTTTTCCACTATTATCCAAACCATACCCTGCATCTGTCCCTGCATCTGTCCCTGCATCTGTTGCATCAGTAGGGCCCCCTGAAGCATGGGATTGGGGGCCATGATGGTAGTCTGGGTTGCCTGGCACAGGTTGACCATCCTGGGGGAAGGGGCTACCTGGGAACCAACAGGAATAGATCTGCACCACAAATAAACAAATAAGTAAATACAAATGCAGCATCATTTCTCAAGAATTAATCTCACACAAAACTGCTAAATACACACACTTTCAGACAAATTATCCTTCTTACAAACCGTGAATTTTACTTTACACATCTGTACCACTTAGATTAGCTGATGTAGAAAATACCAGGCAAAAAGCCAAATGACTTGAAATGGACACCTGCACACAAGGGTTCTCTTAAACACAAGCTGTCCATGTTATTTTTTCTTGATCATGATGATTATGTATAACTATGTTACAGCTTGTGATATGGATTAGCATTTATCAGAAGTAATTTTCCTTCCATATTAGCTTTGGCTCAAAGCTATTTTAAGTTTTGATTTGTTTAAAGCACATCATTACAATGAATTACTCAATAAGCTTCATACAAGTGTTTAAAAACAAACTCAAGAATAACCTGACACAATGAGATGCTAAATCAATTGAACATGAGAATTGTAGAAAGTTTGTTATCTTATAGGCCAAAAGTAAATACAAAAAGGCAATGACCAAACATTAAAAAGGTGTTTCATCGAATGACAGCATGTCAAAGAAAACAGGTACAATATGGAGGGGCTGGTCTGATAAAGCTTCACTGGCTGCTCCTTTTGCTCCTCCTCGGGATAAACAAGAGGCCTGTATTGTCTGGCCAGAGTTTTGATAAGGATTAAAGATGGCGTAACAAAAGCTGACAGGTAACATGTCCCACAGGGTTTTACTAGACACGAAGAACAGAACAAAAGAGTTGGCCGGTAATCTGGGAATGAAGTGTTTTATATAGTCTGCAGTTTATCAACCCTACCCTACCTTTATGCAGACAAGATAACAGAGCATGGCAATAGCCCAATATTTTCTATAAAGAATTTACACAACACTGTTTGACAACCGAATAAGTATCCAATACAGAGAGACTTGTGCGTTGTTTAGGTCGGAGTTCTCTTTGATTACAATAATATACATTTCTACAAAAGGTATGCCAGTGATTTATCGTTTACTATGTAGCAGATTATTGGGTTAGGGTTTACCTCACAGATAAAATAATAACAAATCACAGCCTGGGGTGAATGCCCGTAGACCAATGGACTGACTCAGAGGCAAGCTGGACAAATATTTAATTAACACCGATGCATTTGTCTGGCATGTGTTGTGGCAAAGCTCGACGCTCAGCTCGACGCACATCTCACCCGGAGGGCCCGGCCTAATCCCCGGTCTCGAGTTCACACGCTTACCGCTGTCCCTGATGGTGGTGGTGGTGGTGATGGCCGACATGGTGTCCAGGAGGCGGCTGAGTTGGAGGAGGCGGAGGCTGCTGCTGGAGAAGTTGCTGTAGCTGCCGCAGGTGCTGGTGAAACTGTTGCTGTTGTTGTTGCTGCTGCTGCTGATGATGGATGTGTGGATTGAACATTACGGGCTTTAAATGTCCTCCGTTACGCTGCGAGGGGACCGACCAGCAGCTGCGAGGCGACTCTCCTTAGAATAAGATATACCTGGATGGAAGGGAACACAAAAAGGTGTTTGATGGTGTGCCCCATTTTCTTTATTGTAAAGACACATTTAATAACAGTGCGTACCTTCTAAGACACAGGTCATATTTCGGGTTGTCAACTGACGTTAGCTCGCGCTAGCAAGTGCGCTAACAACAATTTACTTTGTTTAGTTTTTAGTTTTCTTAGCTTATTTAAATGTCTTCACTCATTTCGCCGACACTTTATGTAGAGAGCGGCATGTTATTTAAGTATTGTGGCAATAAATGGACGAGCTACACCTGCTATGAAATGAAAGAAGCTACATTAGCAACAAGTTAGCTTAGCAGCGCATCGGACTAGCTAACGCTAGCTAAATCGCAGATAAACCAGCTGCGCCTCATCGTACTTTCTACACTTTACCTGAGCCACAGATGTCACGACGTACTTCTCAAAGAGTAAAGTGGTAATTATTGACGGTTATCCAACTAAAATCCTTGCACAAGGTTGAATACGTGCGCTCAGTCCCGGTGCAACTCACATAAAGCAGAAACCCCCCACCAGCGTCCCTAGTAGAGTGACGTTAGTGCACCCTGTCGCCTCCTGCTGGTGGTCTGGGGAACTGAAAAGGCTTTTAACGTACTATATTTAAAACGGTCAGTGTTTCATCCTCAAACAGTTAACACAGACCACAGGAATAAAAAGTTAGTAGTTTCAAGGTTCTACATTTGACATGATCTATAACTATATTGTAATGTTATATTCTATTGTAAATTGAATATGCTCATATTTCTTGCACTGTTTATTGTTTATTAATGTTATTCTGATGATCTAGTACATATTAACAGCGTGTTTGTTTTCACAAAGACTCTGAAGATAGATAGATAGATAGATAGATAGATAGATAGATAGATAGATAGATAGATAGATAGATAGATAGATAGATAGATACATAGGCAGGCAGGCAGGCTATACTGCATTATAAAAACAAACACAAAACGCTTTGGAGTGCCCCCTGGCCTCTGTTAAGGGTGGTAACAGATTCAGCACCATGGACAGATCTGTAAGAAGTGGATGCCACATTTCCCATCTCCATGCACCTTTCTAAATCGAGTAAAACACGATTCAACTCAAGAGTCTCAGTGCAATGAGCCACTCAGTGTGATTTACTGTAAACAGAACAATGTGACATGCTATAGTGAAAGTAAAGCAGTGACACCACCGAGCGGTGTGCGTAGAGAACTGCAGATATCTCTCCTGGGAAAATACAAGAGCTCATCCTCATCCTCCCCTCCCCTGCTGCGCTTGGTGGAGAGGAGTGTAGGCTGCACGTTTGGTGGTGGAGAGAGTCCCATAGCGGAGGTTATCTGACACACCGAGGAGGCGCAGTCAATGAGGGGGCAAACAGAAAAGTGAGCGCAGTCCGAAAAACGCCCTCTAAAACGCGAGATTGGCGAGGAGGGGCGAAAGGGAAAACATAAGTAAGAAATCCCTCCCTGCTCTTGACAAGCAAGATACACTACCCATTACATCGCAAAGATGGGGAACCGGGGAATGGAGGATTTGATTCCTCAGGTGAACCGCATGCAGGATGCCTTCTCCGCCATCGGGCAGAACGCGAACCTGGACCTGCCCCAGATCGCCGTGGTGGGCGGCCAGAGTGCGGGGAAGAGCTCGGTGCTGGAGAACTTCGTCGGGAAGTAAGTAGCTTTTCCAGGCTGCAATGCATGTTGGTGCATCACACAAGCGGGTGCAGTCGCTCTCATTTTACGCCTCACGCACATCCCAATCCCCATCCCCCTTCTCTGGGCAGGTTTGAATCCACACACGCATCGTGGAAACGGTCCAAATCGTTGCACCTTACACCAGTCTAATCGTGTTATCACTTCTTCTGCCACAACACCGAGGCGAGGAGATTATTTTTGCTCGGCCTACATAAATCCCCAGTGAAGCACATCTCTGGTTGCATCCGGGAAACCATAAACTGCTGTTAAATGACTTAATATGATAAACTCTGGAAAGTCAGCTTCTAGCGTCATAGTTTTGTCCAAAATGACACAACATTGCACATGTTTATCATTATAAAGTCAATGACGTCCGTCACAGAGGCAGGGTTAGTTTATATGATGACTTCCTGTATAGCAGATACAGGCAGCTGTTTGTTTCTGTGGCAGTGCAACCGTTTTGTAGTCCCCATGATATTACATCCTGACCAGGCAAGGGTGCAACAATAATTGTGTGTGTGTGTGTGTGTGTGTGGAGAGAGGTTTCAGTCTTGCAAACATGCACAGTTTTCAGCTGCTGCTGCTGATGATACAAAACAAAGCGAACAAATGTGATCTGTTTTGCTGCAGTATGACCTTGCAGAGAGAGAAAGCGAGAGATGGTGAAATAGTCCACCTGAGCTTTGAGCCCTTCCAGCTCAGCTCATCCATCTGTCTGCCAGTGCTTACGCTGTAAGTGAAGCTTACTGAATGCAGGCAACAACATGGGTGGCACTGGCTAGCTGTTTGTCAGCCCGGAAGCTTGTGTTTCACTTGGTCTGAAGATTTTGTATGTGGTTTCATAGATTTTTAATCCCTTGGATGCAGTGAGTGTGTGATTCAGCAGAATTTCCTCCTTAAGCAAGGTCAGGTTATTTTTATACTGTGGCTCCAAGCCAGCTCAACCCCGCACTAAACAAGGCCCTCTATTACACGACAAATGTAATACATCCGACAGACAGGGATCCATCTGTGCAGCAACTGATTTCTTTTGCCTTCAATCTATTTTCTTACATTTATTTGACAGTAGAGTCAAATAGTTTACCTCATGGCCACAGTGATAATTCACATTTTAACATCTAGCAGGTGAGGCATGCCCACTGTTTACAAGTAGTGCCTGTGGAAGGCATATCAGTTTTGTTTATAAAGTTCAATTTCTAGAATTTGGAAGAATACTCGTATAATACTATTGGACTCACAATGGACAGTTTAAAAAAGATCATGAAAATTGAGGCAGAAGCACCAAATTTGTTTTGTTTTGATTCCACAATCTCTTCTTCTTTAAAACCTACAGAACTCTGGAAAGGTCACTTCTTTCTAACTCTGCACCTTTAGACTTTTTCATTTTCAAACAGTTTTCAGCTCCCACCAGTGATGCCTCAAGTGACTTCTAAAGGCAATTTATGAGATATTAGACCGCTCCCTCTCGAGCTACAATCGGCTTTATACAGTAGCCTACCCCCTAAAACTTGCAACACACTTTGATGTGTCAAATTGGTGGAGTTCCCCTTTAATAATGAAGATGAATATGCTTAAATCTCAGAAATGCACACTGGAACTTATAAAACAAACTAAACTGAAGTGTTCTTAACATAGCTGTTGTACGGTACTTAGTTTGAAATGTATCCTTCTAGTAGATAATCACCAGAGTCATCTTAAAAACAGTGCTTTGACAGCATTTTAACATTACAATTGTCACCTGTTTCAAAGCCTTTTTTTTTGGCGAGGCCTAAAATATCAGTTAACATTGATGAAGCAATCTCGTGAGGAGGGAAACGTTTTGCTGCACTCACCCAGCTGTAGTCATGGAAACAGCTTGTGCCTAATTACGCTGCCTTACCCGAGGGGCCAGTGTTTACATGATCGTTACAGGAAGTAGAGAAGGAAAAACTGAATTATTACGACAAGTACATGTCACAGTAATACAGATATCCATTGATTTGTTTGTACGTGTCAGTAAAAGCTGCAGTCTGCATCCTGTCAGGCAGCGTTTGTGTGTGTTCATGTTTGTGTGTGTTCATGTTTGTGTGTGTTCATGTGTGTTCATGTTTGTGCGTTCCTGGTCCAGCTGCAGTGACGTCAATCAGGTCTTCCCAGCCTCATGCTCCTCCAGTGGCCCATTGTGTGTGTGTGTGTGTGTGTGTGTTATCTTTCGTAAACCAACGTACACACTCAAAACACGTTGTATTGTGTGTTTACATGTCACACCGCTTCTTTTCTGCATCTCCATCTTCCCCCCTCGGCCTCTTATTCAGAAATTCACATTGACGCCTCTCAGAAAGTCATTTAAAGTGATTTCTTTATTTGAACAGTAATCTGTTTTTTTTTTGTTATTGAACTGCTCGCTGTTTAATCCTTTTTACTTTAAATACAAACTAACAGCATTGTTCTCCTTCTGGTTGCTATCACTGCTACTGTTAGCACAGACAATCAATACCAAGGAGACTTCTAAATGGTACAGAGACATTAACATAAATTATTACACAATGCATATAAACTGATATGGAATTTAGACAAAAATGAGCAATTTTAGAATTGATATAAACATTGTTGAAATGAGTTTACTGTAACTTCTGATGGACTATTTTCTCTGGATTAATTATTGATGCATGTCTGCATGTGTGACTTAGGGACAAGGACAGCCAACCTTTTAATAGACAAGCTGTTGAGATATGCTGGGTTTCTAGTATTGGAGTATATCTGAGGACACAATTCACATTGATCTATTCCTTCAGAGGGTTTTGATCCTGCTTTCATAAATTGTCCTTACAGAGAGGCTACTGTCTAATGTTTCCCTTGTTGTCATTGCTCATATCTCTGTTTATCACCTCAGTCCAATCTCCCCTTCTCAGCCTTTTCTGTCAGTTTAAATACACCTCAAAGGTGCTTTGTTGCTGTAAAATATAAAAGTGCTCAACTCCAAAGTAAAGGCATCAAGGTTAAACAAAAATGTCAGAGACACAGACGCGCAGTTATCAAGCAATTTATCTCAAAGCCTGCCTTCTGAAGCAGTATTTTCTGTCTTCATTCATTGTTTTCATTCATGCACTTTCTTGTCTGTCAAGTTGAGATGTATTCGGCTGCCTTTGGGGACTGCTCTTATTTGATTTATTCTTGAATGAAAAGCATTTGTATATGTCTTAGACTAAAGTATGATATACGGTATGTTCATTTGTGTTTGGAGTGGTTGTTTATCTTTGTAGGGCTGCAACTAATCATTTAGTGCAGACAGACAAACAGTCAAAATAGTAAAACACAGCCAAAGATATTACATAGGATAATCATTTTTTGGATTGATTTATCAGATTGATAGATTACAGATCTGTTATACCTGCAGTTCAAGCATCACTCTATGTCCATCTTCTGGTTGTGTCCCATCAGCCTGCTGTGATTTAACAGTGAAGAAGATATTTCACTAATCTGAAACTGAGCACAACCCCAGTCTCCCATCCTGCGTCTGTCACCAGTCAGTTGTTTTCGCCTCCCATGAGTCTAATTAGCACAGACAAAGCTTTACTGGTCTCCAGTGCTCAAGACAGACAGTGTCAGCTGGATAATTTTTTTTTGTGCAGGTGGAGGTGGGGATGTTTGGCCACATGTTGACATTTGACAAAATTCAACATTATAACATGAACAGTGTGACATTTATTCTTAAATGTAGGCCAAAAAAACAGCAACACATCTGTCTTGAACTACAAGTTGAATTAGGTTGTCTTTTGGGGGTTTGCAGTTCTAGAGGAAATATCTGTGTAGTAGCGTTTGCACAATAATGTATTCATATTTTATTCATACTATATTTTTGTATCACGCTGTATTTATTTATGTTCCAATATCATAATTCTGACAACGGGTCAAGAGCATTTCAGTTAGTTAGTTGTCTTTTACATATTTCTACTGAAAATGTGGTATTTTATTGATCAGATTAGTAGATGATAGAAACGATAGACGGGTACAAAGAAAGGCCCTCATGAAAACACAGATGAGTGTAAGAGTTTTCTATTTCTACAACATGCAGTACATTTAGTATGGATGATGTTTACAGAAACAAAGTGTATGTTCTCAACAGCACGGTTAAAAAAATCACTTTCAGCACCACGGACAGCTCTTTCAAAAACAGCTGATACTACTTCAGCACTACAGCTGCTTCCGCCTAAAATAAAACAAATACTGAACATACATAGCTCATCACTTTCCAGTTGATTTATTTGTATGACATCCACATCTCGATAGAGTCAAGGGTACCCCAGTTTATTGTCACCATGGTGGATTATAGAAGCAACAGCTTCATGTTGATGCACCTCTGTTTGGAGGTTTGCCTTGTTTTTGGCACAAATCAATTTAAGATTGTTCAAGTCCCTTGAAACTGTGCTGGAAGAGCACTTTTTTTGCAATGATTACTTCGATGGATGTAGGGGTCAAACGCTGATTGTGCACAAGGAGAAATTTGTAAAAAGGTCACAAACTGTATGACGTTCTCCTGGGATGTACTCAAACCCAGGAGGAGGAGAAGGATGCTGCTGCTGCTGCTGCTGCAGTTTAGCCGACTGAAGCACTTCGTCAGTGAAGGCTGCTGGCACTAGCACAAACCAGGCACATAAAACTCCAACACAGACGATTCCATCTCCCCGCTGCCATCACTATTCTAACCCCCACGCAGAGATTAAGTTAATGATAGATAGCTGGTTTCATGTATTGCATAACACAGAGAAGGCCGGAAGCATTATGATGAGTAGCAGCAGCTTCACTCATGTGAACGACAAGCACGATACACTGCTCCATTAAACCCTCTATTATAAAAATAGAAGCAGGAGAGAGTCAAATGGAAACACAGAGAAGGAGAGTCTTACAATGACTTATAGAGGACGATGCTGCGATAAGATAAACTACCCAGCATACAACTGAAGGTTGTGTCGTGAAAGTTGATATAATCATTTCTGAGGTTTTCTTTTCATGCAACTGTTCAAATGAATGCCATAGTTTCCTGAAAATTTCTCATCAAACTCATCTTTAACTGTTAATTCTTTGCAAGGTTTCTGGAAAGTACCATAGAGTAAAGAGAGCATCTCCAATTAAATTTGTAAAGGTTGGCGTACAATTTACAGTCAATTTTAATGATCACAATCATTTATCTCTCTGTGATTGACTGGCAACTGGAAATGGATGGAGGGATTTATCTTTATCTAGGTTATTTTATCAGCTCTTAACAACTATTTAACTAATATGTCATTTTTTGGTTCTTTAAAAACATAATCCGTCGGTATACAAATAAATGTTGTGAACTGGGTCTAAACAGTCTCTGAACATTGCATCTATTTTTCCTGTGATTGACATTAGGACTGCAACAGGGCTGTAATATATTCATCATCTTTAATCTGACAATTATCATCTTGATTGATTGATTAATCGTTTGGTCTAATGTAAAATAATAATAAAAAATACCCTTCACAGTTTGTGTAAAGCCTAACGTGACCTAAATGAATTGCTTGTATTGTCCGACCAACACTCGAAACCCAAAGACATTAAGTTTCCCATCATATAAGACAAAAAGATGTAGCAGATCCTCACAATTAAGAAGCTGTAAATTGGTAAATTGGAAGTTTGGCATTTGTATAAATATATTAGCTCTGATTTGTACCAAATTCTAAAGTACGTTGCAGGAAACACCTCAGGAGTTGCAGCTCTTAAAGTTTATTATTTTATAAAATCTGTGTACAGTGTATGGGCACAGTAAGAGTGAGAAAGCAGTCAGTGAGAGACAGAAGACGAGAGGAGACCATTTGTCCTGATACTGCTACAGAGGATTATCTCTAATCTTTGTTTTGGCTGCAGTTTACTTGCAACACATCCTCCCATTGGCTCTGGTCTAATCTGGATGTCCACCATCGAGCAACCAACCATCTCATTGGATATACCACTGTAGCCAACAGCAATACGTGGTTGTAAAATCCATTACCAAAAAGAAGTCTCATCTAAGACCCAAACACCACTGGGAAGGAAAATTGCCTCTCTGTGCTGGTTCACTAATGTCAGAGCTGTTGTTGCTGCGTGCATTAGAGCAGGATTAGACGAGGCTCAATGTCTGAATGTGTCTGGGAATTGGCAGTGACGTGATGCACATGAAGAGACCGACAGAGCAGCGTGTTGAATCTGAGTTGTTCGACTTATTATTACATGAAAACTATCTTTTAAGAATTTCATTTTTTAATGAAGGGAAAATGGGGCAAACCTAAACAGTTTAAATCTCACTCTTTTATTGGATATTCTCTCTTTTTCTTTTAAAGCAAGTACAATAACAAAAGTGAGAGATAAAAACAGAAAAAGAATCAACCAAACACAACTGTATAAGGTGTATAAATGTGTGCGTGATTCACATTCATTTGAAACCTTAAAATAGAAATACTGCAATGAATTGTTCTGACATTACGTCAAGATATGTTCCCACAAAACCAATTAAAAAATGTGAAACACAAAATAATTTTTTATTGTAAGAAGCTCGTAAATTAACTCTCGAGTTAATAGGCCATCACTGTGTGGGTGAGTACTCATCCTTGATTTTATGTGTGTTGTTTGTACACCACTAAATGTTACAAAGAAGCAGTGAGTCAGTACTCCACATGCAGACTAGATGTGTGTGTGTGTGTGTGTGTGTGTGTGTGTGTGTGTGTGTGTGTGTGTGTGTGTGTGTGTGTGTGCAGCAAACGTCAAAGAATGAATGAATGATTCAGTGACTGAATGTTTATACAATTACTAGTGCTGTCAAGCGATTAAAATATTTAATCGCGATTAATCGCATTTATGTCATAGTTAACTCGCGATTAATCGCAATTAATCGCTTTTTTTTTTTTTATGCTCTAATGCTTTAATGCTTTTTTTTTTTAATGCTCTTATCAACATGAAAAAGTGGATTGGCTTGCTTTATTTTATTGAAAAACAACTGCCAAACAGGGCGGTACAAAATAAAATCACTGCACATTTCAGGTAAACAAGGGTTTACAAAATAAAATTATAGAGTGCACCAGGCATGAAAACGGGTCAGGGGTGAAAAAGGTGAGAAGGATATTACCCCTCTAGGGGGTCCGGGGGCATGCTCCCCCATAAGAAACATTTAAATATTCCATATTTTAAAGCATCAATCTGATGCATTTTGAGATGCTTTTTTTGCCAACCTGGGGAGAGCTGGAGAAACTTAACTTCAGCCATGAGTCAAAAATGATTATGGCCTCCTTACTAAGTATTATGCAAGCCATTTCATGCCAGCCTGTCACTGGGTCTAACATTTACAGTATATGAGGCACAATGTGGTAAGGGAGAGCATGGCTGCCTTTGTTAGCATCATTTATATCTTTGATGCAGAGAATGCATCTGGCGAATCCCTGCCTGTTGATTTTGGAGAATACATCTCCTAGATGAAAGGACACCTCTTGCCCTTTTATTGAGACCTTGCCTTCCAGTTTTAGCCACTACCAGTTCCAGCTGCATTTCAATCCAGCATCCAGCTGTTTAACAATGGCTGCATCCTTCTCCCCTAACACACTCATTCTGCAAAAATAATGTTTGTATTGGTGTTAACTTCTAGTTTAGCCTTATTCAGACCTGCCAACCTTGATATATAACCTATATATTGATAAGTCATTAAATACTCGTCATGCATTATATTGCATTGCATATAATGTGTGCTGGTCAATTAGTCTAAAATTAATTTTAGACTAATTTTTACCAGCGTACTTTGACGTCAAAATGCGTATCCGCTACGCAAATTGCGTACAGGTTGGCAGGTCTGCTTATTGATAGAACGGTGGACCACTTTACCTTCTGCCTTGTCAGTCCCCTCTCCTCAAAATCTACCTCCTCAAAAACGGTAGCGTTACGCCGTGTTCACACCCGACGCGGCGCGTCCGGTGTGAACACAGCTTAAGCTAATAATTTTCCACCGGAGCTTTAGCTAGCTGGCTAACATTGCGTTCTCTCCTGCTGTGTTCAATGTGTTCACTCGCGCTCCCTTCTGGCACGCGCACCTGTTCGCAGTTCACTGAATATCATTCATTTTGCCGTATCGCGCTCACCATTCATTCATTTCAAACCGTAACGTTAGCCGAGCTTCCAAGCCCAAACGGCGTGCCTATTGTTTTGCTTCCGGTTGAGCTACATCCGGCGTGGTGCTCGCGTAAAAAAAAAAATTTGAAAAATTAAAATGTGTTAACGCCGTTAATAAAATTGACGGCGTTAAAATTGGTTTGCGTTAACGCCGTTAATAACGCGCTAATATGACAGCACTAACAATTACATCTTTTTTGTTTTGTTGGAATTGTAAATACTGCTCATTGATTTGCAAAATAACCAGAAATGACCCAATACATCCAGAGATGTTAAAGGATAGTTGTGACAATATTAACAAAATTGTATATGAATGATATCAACCAACCATAACTGACCCAGACAGACAGAGGCACATTTAGATCCATCATACTGAAGATCTTACTGGATGTTATCATATGAAGGAAGTGAGTAGAAGTTGTTTCTGTTAGAAGTGAAGTGCTTTTAGACAGACACTGACTACTAAGTGCACTTATACTACATGTAAGTGCTTGTTGAAGGTATCTTGATGTCACCTTAAAGTCTCTCTTAGAGTCTAAGTCGCGGTCTATCATTAATCCTTCTGTTTCAAAAAATATCTGCAGTCAGTTCTCCTTATGTGACCGGTTGGCTCTCCCTATGTCTCTCCTCGGCTTGTGGGTGATCTCGTCTCTTTTGGCAGTCACACAAGTGTGAGTGTTTTCATTCCTCACCTCACAGTGGGGGGATGAACACACAGGAGGAACACACACCCTCTCAGCACGGTTAGGTAAATGATGAGTGAATAGAGAGACAGTTTCTCCAGTATTGTGGCAGTGTAGACGTTGTTGTGGGAGCAGTTTTGGGGGAGGATGAGAAGGAGTGAAGTGAGAGGAAGACCTGCCATCAACACCATCTGTCTTCTTTAAAAGGCATCCAAGTGGGAGAGCGGGACAGCCACAGACACACAAACGTACTTCCACTGGCAGGCAGGTAGACCAGCAGATGGACAGACACACATGAGAGAGAGCAGGGTTTCCTTGGTTGTGAAAGGCTGCTTTATAACAACAAACATTGAAACAATGGCGAAGCTCCCTATTGGTGCTGTGGTCAGTGTAGCGGCTGTGGAGGGTTAGCAAACAGTAGCTGGGATGTCTTTTCAGGCCTAATCTGACAATCACACAGATACAACTTGTTGTTCATATTGTCTGCATGTATTCAGTGACACACTGCAGGTTGGGAAAGAATTAGGAAATCTGCAGAACTCAGCAACCTTGCTGTTATATAAGGTTATAAATCTCTCCTAAATCTTCAGTCCAATCAATTTAATCAATTGTTTGGTGTTTTTTATTTGAATATTAACATACTTCAGCCTATGATGTTTTTTAAACATGTTCCTCATGTTGAACATCTAATTGCTGAATTAGCTTTTTCTGGTTCAGGTCACAGTTTGGAGCAATTCAGCTGACTCATGCATCCAAACTGCCTCAGGCTTTGCTTCAGGTACAAACAGAGGCCTCCTTTTATATGATCCTTTTGATAATGGATACTCAAGAGTGTATATATATATACGATATGAATTATATATATATATATATATATATATATATATATATATATATATATATATATATATATATATATATATATATATATATAATTCATATCAGTGTCAATACAAGCTGTATGTTGTATGATTACTTTTTGACATGTAAAATCAAGACAAGCTAACAAAATTGAAAACTACAGTACGTGTCTCCAACAGCCCCTTGTTATTGCTACACACACACACACACACACACACACACACACACACACACACACACACACACACACACACACACACACACACACACACACACACACACACACACACACACATCATGCCTCACTGACTAAGAACTGTCAGCTGGTTGAGGAGCACACAGTACCAGAGGCAAGTTGACTACGATGTTGCATAAGACCCCCAAGGAAAACACTGTTTTATTCATTAAAAAAAATAAAACAACAGAAAAACATCTGTATTGACACACAAAGATGCACTTTACACCTCAGACACACCAGGATAGTTATATGAGGTCTAGAGTAGATGGTCAGAAATTGCAAGAATAACGAGCAGGAAATACTTTTTTTTAAATAACAGTTTTATTTGTTGTAATTCAGCTTTCAAAATTGAAATAGACCTGTCACATGTTAATCTGTATCAATTTAGAAGGAAACACTGCTGAGTGTAGATAGTTGATCAGCTTTGTAGCTTTCTACTTTATATTTGCTTGTCAACCCTGAGAGTTCCTCAGCTGTGAGTAGTCACATCATCATCCATCATCATCTATCTGAATGCAATTTAATTATGATACAGACAAAATGTATCCATAGAGCAAAACATATATAATTCTTTAAGTGCAACCAAATTATTTTGTTCAGTTTCTCTATCTGATAGTGACATACAAATCATGGTTAATCCAGGAAAACTTTTAATATTTTTTTTCATTTTTTTTCATATGTGCACTGCAGTAAATAAAAAGGCAATTTAGCCTGGTGGGAGCTCAGCTGCTGTGTGAGGATGTGTTGGAATTCAGCATTATGCAACTCACACAAACACCCACACATTTACACTTGCTTGTTGTCTGTACTTTGCACCTAATTCCAGTCTCCCCAAAGCCTCAGGAGCCACTGCCACTGACTCATGTTCTGTTGTCTTTTTGTCATTTGGTGAGTTATAATGTCGTCCCTTCAGTGTTAGTTTTACTGACCATCTTCCTTGCTGTTGTCTTGCAGGGATTTCCTTCCCCGTGGTTCTGGCATTGTGACTCGTCGACCTTTGGTTTTGCAGCTGATGAACTCTCCAACAGGTAAAAACATCTTACCCATAAGCATTTATGGAGATTTAATCATTCAACATCATCAGCAAAACCTTTCCTCTTTAAATCATTTCCATTTTCTATTCCTGGAAGAGACAACAGTAAAGACACACCTTTTAGCTTCTTCCGGGGCCCCTCTTCCCTCCGGACTGTAAACCATCAAGTTCTTTAGTTTTCTACAGTATTAAAGTAATCCAGTGATAGTTGTCTATACATCCTGCTAATTCAGCATACTGCTGGTGCCACACAACTAGAGGCTAATAAAAGGGAGCCACAGTTAACTGCCTGAATGCATGACAACATTATACTTCCTGTTTCAATCCCCCAAAACCACAACATTATGGGTTAAAATGATTGTAACAGTAGTTCCAAAACCAGAACTATGATAATATAGTTACAAAATCCATAAATATTTGCCATGAAGTAAGAATATCGCCATTATTTTCCAGGTGAAAAGGGTTAAAAAGTTGAACTCTTTCCTTTATTTACCGTCACTTCCAGAATATGCTGAGTTCCTTCACTGTAAAGGCAAAAAGTTCATCGATTTTGACGAGGTCCGGCAGGAGATCGAGGCAGAGACTGACCGCGTCACCGGGGCCAACAAGGGCATCTCCTCTGTGCCCATTAACCTGCGTGTCTACTCCCCAAATGGTGAGACTGAGAACACTCTATTTCTACACAGATATTGGTTTGGGGTGACTTGTTCTGCATGTCTGACATCAATAACTTACCAAGCTTTTTATTTGGCAAGACTGCATCTGAAGAAGCTCTCTTCATGTTTGCTTTTCTTTCTCCCGCTCCTTGTCCTCCTCTCAGTGCTGAACCTGACCCTGGTGGACCTGCCGGGGATGACCAAAGTGCCAGTGGGTGACCAGCCTGCGGACATCGAGGCCCAGATTAGAGAAATGCTGATGCAGTTTGTCACCAAGGAGAACTGCCTGATGCTGGCCGTCTCCCCGGCCAACTCTGATCTGGCCAACTCTGATGCTTTAAAGATTGCCAAAGAGGTCGACCCTCAGGGTGAATATATGCACAGACGCACAGACGCACAGACGCATATGCACAGACGCACGTTGAATACAAATTAATGCTATTCCCTGTATTAAAGTAAATACAATTAGGTCCATCTCAACCATCTCTTGCTAACACACAAATGTATCTAAACAATAATACACTTAAAAAAAACTTTTTATGTTACTACTATTTCTTGGATTTAATTTGAAGTGCAGGACTTTTTCTTATGCTGAAGTATTTTTACATTTTGATATTGCTCCTTAACTTCTTAAATCAATTATCTAAATATGCTAATAATAATATGACTAGCATCAGCGTCTGTGGGTATTTTTTGCACATCACACATTTGCAGCTTTAGAAATGATTATCTGTTTAGTTGTCAGTTCCATTCTCAGGGTTGATTATCACGGTGGTGTGTGTGTGTGCATATAGGTATGAGGACCATCGGTGTGATCACCAAGTTGGACCTGATGGACGAGGGAACAGATGCTAAGGACATCCTGGAGAATAAGCATCTCCCGCTCAGGAGGGGTGAGCCCACACACTCTGACACACTCGACTACAGGGCCCTCGCAATGACACACTGTTTCCCTCTTGTGGTGGCGAGGCGTTCGTACTCAGACATGTTCATCACACCAAACACTGAAAAAAAACAATACAGAAAAAGGACGGAGTGATGGAAAGAGAAGTGTGTGATAAAACTGTACTGAGTAAGAAATCAAAAGACAGACAGAAAGGTGGAAGAGTTTAAGAGCAGAAGCAGCAAAGGAGGAGAAGACAAAAGCACTGTGTTGGAACAGAGCTTGCGTGTATCTTGCCGGCTGCCCTTTATTGCAATGTGCTGATGTGGTACTTTTCTTTTCCATTTGCACTTGGTTAGGACCCAGGCATGTGCTTTGGAATATTTTCCATGTCCTTTGTTTTTTCTACGTCCCCCTCCTTCTTTTTACTCCTCGTCTCTCTCTGTCTAATCTGGATGTCCACATTTACAAGGCTGCTGGCTCACAGTTGCATTAGTTATAGAGCATGAAACAGCCTTTAACCAAGTGATGCATGAGAAAACTTAACGGGAGGGGAAATAGGGTCTGTGTTACCTGAACTCTCCTAGTTCTCTCTAAAAACCTGGACACACACATGCAGACATTTAATCATCCCTCTTCCCTCCATTCTCTCCTCTATTCATCCTTTGTCTATCTTCTTTCTTTTGTATCCCATGTCTCCTGAAATGTGGTTTTCCTTAGCTAAGCATTATCAAACACACTTTTCTTGGTCCTAGAGGGGATGTTCATTTGGGGTTTGGCTGTTCAAACTCAGTTCATATGTAGAAAATTAAAAAGATCTTGGCACACAAGTATTTAATCTGTTCCAGTCTGCTCTAAAAAATTCCAAGAAATTATTTAAAAAAAGATCTAGTTTTCTGCAAATCTCACAACAATCAGACTGTGTTATAAATGTCTGTGTGACTCTTGTCTGTCCAGGTTACATCGGTGTGGTGAACAGGAGCCAGAAGGACATAGATGGCAAGAAGGACATCAATGCTGCTATGGCTGCTGAGAGGAAGTTTTTCCTCTCCCACCCTGGATATAGACACCTGGCCGACCGCATGGGCACACCCTACCTACAGAAAACCCTCAATCAGGTGTGTCAAAGAACAAGAAAAGTGTCAGTCACAGGCAACTGTAGCACGTCCATTAATGGGGGCTGTATTTTCCAGCAATCTAATTTAAACATTCCCCATATTCACAGTGATCTAACTCTGACCTTTGACCTGCACAGCAACTGACCAACCACATCCGGGACACGCTGCCTAGTCTGCGGGCCAAGCTGCAGAGTCAGCTTCTCTCCATTGAGAAGGAGGTGGAGGAATACAAGAACTTCAGACCCGACGATCCATCTCGCAAGACCAAGGCTCTGCTCCAGTGAGTAGATACAGGAGAGGACTACGAGATGGAAACTGACGGATAGATTCATTGATATCTCTGCCTCCCTGCAGGATGGTGCAGCAGTTCTCTGTGGACTTTGAGAAATGTATAGAGGGCTCCGGGGACCAGATTGACACCGCTGAGCTGTCAGGTGGTGCCAGGATCAACCGCATCTTCCATGAACGCTTCCCCTTCGAACTGGTCAAGGTGTGTGTGTGTGTGTGTGTGTGTGTGTGTGTGTGTGTGTGTGTGTGTGTGTGTGTGTGTGTGTGTGTGTGTGTGTGTGTGATACTTTTATTTATTTTAATTTTTTTTTTGGACTGCATGGGAATTATTGGGGAAAGAAAGGGGGATAAAAGCAAGACTGTTCCCAGTTCCATCAATATTTTCTTTTGGATCCTACATTATCTCAAAATAGAGTACAGACCGTAACCACAAGACGTAATGGAAGGGATTGACAAAATCTTTTTGCAATAAAAAAAGAAACATCAGACTTTGGCACAACCACCAAACCCTAAACACGTCAGTGTAGCTGGAAATATTTATGCACAAGAGATTCTGAAAGCCCACAAATCTTGTGGGAACTTGTCATTCTCGTTTGTGTGGCATTACAGCAAGTTTAGTCTGCAGAAAATCTGATTTTGAGTGAGTGAGCTGATTCATTTGATGTAAAACTGTTAAAATTGTGTTAAAATAATGTAATATATATAATATCCTAAAAGCATAACTTTCTCTATGACAAACATCTCTCTGTGTCTCTTTACATCATTGCTTCTTTCCCTCCCTGGTTTCCTTTCCCAGCCTCAGAAGCAGAGAAGGCCTCCCTCAGGTTTTGGGCTTTTCTGACCCAAACATTCCTCCTTTCCTCCCTCTCAGTTTCACAGCTACTTCTCCCGTTGTCGTCCCTCCACTCTCACTTCCCCCACCTCACCTTTTTCCTTCTGCGTCTCTCACTCTATCTTCATATCCATCCACATCTTATCCCTCCCCCACATCCCCTCTGTTCACATCATCTTTACCCCGATCCTGTCCTCCATTCATCCACCTCCCCCAACCTTTCTCTCTCTCTAACCCTTTTACCTCAACCCGTTTTACATGTTCGATCCTTTCTCACATTCTCTCTCAGTCGGCCCTTGACCGTCTCTTCCTTCCTCTACCTCCTTTCATCCGTCCTCTCTCGTCCTCCCTCTGAGGATACAGTATAAATCTTACAGCTTGTGACTGAGGCCTCAGAAAAATTCCACAGAGCAGGTTGCTTCCAAACCAGAAGCTTGACTCATAAAATGATTGTTTTATGTTTTGAATACATGCTTTTAAGGAAATATGAAACTGTGTTGGGGAAAGTGGGAATGAATGAGCTATTGTTTAAATATTTTAAAAAACAGATCCTGTAAAATAGTAGATCAGCTTATATATCCTACTTCCAACGACACAGTATATTCAACAGAATGTAAATCTGCGGGGGAGGAAATGTGTTCAAGGTTTGCAAAATAAAAAAAGCAGAGACATTGAAGAAATAGTCATGGATATGTGTTCTAATGGTTCTTAACAATGTATTGTGACTTGTTATTAGCTAACACGGTGTTTGAAAAATAAATAATGGAAGAATGAAGTTAAATATATAATGTATATTGCCACACTTAATCCTCCCTGTGGCCTCTGTTTTGTTTGCAGATGGAGTTTGATGAGAAAGAGCTCCGCAAGGAGATCAGCTATGCCATCAAGAACATTCATGGAATCAGGCACGTCCGCCCTTCAACTCACCCTTCCACCCCCGCTTCCCTCCCTCTTTACTTCACATCCCCCTCTCTCTCTCTCGCTCTCGCTCGCTCTCCATATCGTCACCTCTGCTGGCCAGACTGCATCTAACTGACTTTGCTTATCTAATCACAAAGACCTCTGTCGAATACTAATGGCCTCGGTACACTACGAGAAGATTTGTGATGAGATAGGTTACACCGTATTTTTCTTTGTGGCCTTTCCATTTTATTTTTGTTTGTTTTTCCATTGTTGCTGGTTTTTGCATATGCTTTTTTTGATCATCTAATAAGAGAAAAAACACCAGGAAAAAAACAATACAAATTTGGTGCATGAATTGTGTTTGGTCTGTCTGAATCAGATCATAACAGGATGTAGTGAGAAGCAAGACGTATGGGCTTTATGGGTGGTCATGTGCCTGTGGGTGACAAGCATGTGTGGAATGTACAAAGAGTTTATTTCAGTATCCGCGTAGATAATTGTTAGTGTTAACAAAGTAGTAACAAATGGTAATGTTTGGAGGTTTATTGATAGTCAGCTGTTACCAGTGGATCATATCCAGAGTTTTCACCTACATTTGGTTGCTGAATTTGAATTTAAGTTAAAAAAAATATTTTGTGAAAGTCCATATTCATATCCAGACATTTGCTGAAAGGATTTTGATGGCACATTCATGTTATTTAAATAACTTGGGCCTAGTTCAACCCCTAAAGTTTCCAGGCTGTCCTTGTGGTGAGTTGTCAGGGATGCATTTTCTGTTGCAATATTATTTTGGGTACCTGAGTCCTTGTACCACTCTGGGTACTGTAATTACAGCAATAACAGATCTTAAAAAAAACGTGAATTCACTATTTTAAGCCACTGCATAAATATGGTATCTGTCAGAGAGAAATGTTGACAATGAGACCCTGAATCCAAAACATGTTGTCCTCCATGGAAATTAATGAAATACATTACATTTTCTTTATCAAGTGAGATCCCTCTCATCCTCTTGATGGATAACACACAGACTAGTCTGCAGTAACACACTAACTCTTTACTCTTGAGGGAAAATGGCTAGATATTTGTTGAATACATTTACAAATTAAATTTTTTTTTTAGCTCCATTCTCTCTCTCTCTCTCTCTCTCTCTCTCTCTCTCTCTCTCTCTCTAATTTGTGTCTGTTAACGTTTTGGGGGGGAAAGCTCAGAAACGGAGGGTAATTCTTTACAATTAACACTCTTCTCTTTACCCAACCCTTCTCCCTCCTTCTCTCTTTCTCTCCACCACCCTCCTCTTTTCTTTGGCCCTGTGGCTGGTTCTCTCTCTGTCGGGCAGAACTGGCCTCTTCACCCCGGACATGGCCTTTGAGACCATTGTGAAAAGGCAGATTGGGAAGATTAAAGAGCCTTGCACCAAATGTGTGGACATGGTCATTTCTGAGCTAGTCAATACGGTTAGGCAGTGTACCAAGAAGGTAAAAAAATTAATGTAAACAGTGGATAGCACTTTTTTTTTGTATTTTCAACCCTCCTCTGCAAAGTCCCCCTGCTGTTCACTCCCTTTACTGTAACCACCTGGCTCTCTCCAGCCCTCGTTGTTTCTCTGGACAGCGAGGGGACACCTGGAGTGGCAGGGTGGGCTGCGGTATACCTGCCCGTCTGCCTGCCTGTCTGTCTACTGTACCGCTTCGGACTGGTTTGGCTGGACAGACTGGCCGCGGTAGAAAGCTGTGTTTAAGAAAACCAGTGTGGAGGCTGAGCGGTCATCAAAATATGGTTGCCCATAAAAGATTTAATGTCAGAGCAGTCTCAGCTCAGAAATTTATGAGCGGCCTCAGTTATGATGTTGTGACAGAGTAAATGCATCCCAATTACACACTATGTACTATATATATACTATGTACTACATGCTGTCTGTTTTAGCAGTTAGTAAACAAGAGGTCACTTTACTGTTTATTACAACATACACCAAACTTGTACAGTACTTTTGAATGCTAATGCCATTTCTATTTAAACTAAGAAAAAAACCAAGAGCCAAGAGTTCCCGAAGGCCTGAAAGATATTCTTCATTTTGTGTACACAAGTAGTATTACTATTAATAATCAACTAAGATGTTATGTTATTGTTATTATCTTGTTTGCACATATATGTTGTGTGCACAACTGAGATCTGGTATTTATTGTGGAATTGGGACACCTCTGTGCAAGCTTCATTGTAAAGAAAAGATGATCGCCTCTTTGGATGGATTTGGAATTGATTTGATACTTTTACTAAAGTAGTCCTCAAGTCACATAGTCTTAGTTCAACTTCTAGAACCTTGAGCTTAGATACTCTTTCCCCCTTTGCTTAAATACAAAGGTATACACGTGTATCATGACTCGTCAATCATTTAGAATACCTGGCAGCGATATTGGATGACCTCAGCGTCCATGCTTCCTTGTGTGTGAGGCCGCAGCTGTGCACCTGCAGCAGACAGGAGCCATGACTCTTGTGTTTTAACTGCTCTTCTGGGGCCGCGCTCTCAGCTACAGACGCTCGTGAGTGTGGCCAAAAGAAAAAGCGGTAGTCTTTAGCCAAATTGATCCACTGTGACCAAACAATTTCAACAGCGGTTGGACGGCATCAACCTGGAGGCTGTGGGATAATAAATGTTTTACGATTACGCTCCCGCTAAAAGCCAAAGGAAAAGGAGGGATGGGTGGAGAAAGGGTCGAGACCAGGAGGGATCGGGGCGTTCTGGCTGAACATTGGGTTCACAGCTGCGGTCTCGCGGTGCATCGCTTGGAGTTTTGGGCTGGTGGGAGCTCTCACTTTTCCCTCGTCTTTCACTTGTCTTTTTCTCTGTTTGCTCTTTATTGATAGAGAGAGACTCCAGCTCTGTCCTGGTGTAGAATGCCTCCAGGGGAAACCAATTGTCTCACTTGCATTTCCTTCCTTGCTGTTTATCCCCAATCTCCATACCTCTCCTTGTCTTTTTAACAATCTTAAATCTGTTGTTTCTTCCGTTCCAACTCCAATTTCTTTTCACCTTCATCATCCGTCTATTGTCCTTTTACCTCACCATCTGTTTTTACTCCTTTTGGTTTATCTTCTCACGCCTTCATTCTCTCACTTTTCTCCGTCTGCCTTATTACAACTCTTCATTTGGTGCTTTTACTACTCTTCTCTCTCCACCCTTCGTTTGTCTTCTTTTTATTTGCACTCCTCTCTCCCGTGCTCCCTGCCTATCCCTACAGGACGGGGCTGTTCACCCCTGACCTGGCCTTTGAGGCCATAGTGAAAAAGCAGATCCAAAAGCTGAAGGAGCCCACACTGAAGTGTATAGATATGGTTGTGAGCGAACTCACCTCCACCATACGAAAGGGTAGTCAAAAGGTAAAATGCCAAAGAGAACCAAGGCATGTTCACTATCTGTTAATCGCACAGGTACGGGTAGACCGATGGCTGGCCATTCAAGTATTGAGATGTATGAGAGGGAAGAACAGGCCTGAACGGCAGTATTTTTTATAGTATTTAGAAAAAGTGCCACTTATATGCTAAACTGACTGTGATTTAGACATATAATGAGAGTTATTGTACTGAGCAAAACGCTAACGTCAACAGGTTCACATGTTATGCAATGGTTTTGACCATGTTCATCGTCTTAGTTTAGAGCATTAGCATGCTAACATTTGCCAATCAGTGCTATAGAGAAAGTTGATGGGAATGTCATTAGTTTTGCAGGTATTTCATTGGTCATCAATTTAGCCAGCAGATATCGGTCTATCCTCACTCCCTATCCTTACTACTGTAACTATTTAGTCTGCATTGTAATTCAAATGTATCTGTCATTTGTCTTCTGTCAGTTATTGACCTTCTATTGACAACGTGTTGCCTCTCAACCTGCATGTTAGATCCTTTTCTTTCATATTTGACCTCTGAAATTCCCTTTTGATTTACGTTAGTCAAAATCATATTTCTTTCTGTCTCGGAGGCATTTCGAGCATCTCTTTATTTCTCTTTTTATTTCTCTTTTGTCCTATCCATCCTGTCGTCCTCTAACCCTTTGAACCGGCTGCTTCCTCGCAAAGCAAATGACCAAAAGACAGCGTGACCTCCTTTGGATTTATCTTCTCTGTCACACTTTTATCTTGATTTCACTTTCAGAGACATACTGTATTTAAAGATACTGTATTATAATATACAGTGGTTGGGAAAATCCACAAAGGGGTCAGTTTGAAGTCTTCCTCCATCATCTTTTCTCTCATCCCTCCCTCCCTGCTCCTTTGCATTGCATGTCGGTCTGAATCACTGTGAGGGCTTCTGCCTGCTGCCTTGTTTGTAAAAATACCCCCAAACATTTCTTTCTCAGTTTTGTGCCTCTGTGTCAACACATCACCAGATTTTGACAGCCTTTGACAGTCTTCACGTTACAATACACCTTACGAGTATCTTAAATTATGTGGCTTTCACCCACATTTTTCTTTTTCATGTTTTTCACAATTTGCTCAAATTGGAGGGATTTCATGAGATGGTGGTCCTCATCAAATGATTTAGTACAAACACAATTTACAATTTGTTTTGTTAAAAACATATTTCCAAAAATTTAAATGAGTGATTTGACTAAATTGTAAACTAACCAGGTGCTGTCAAGGTATGCTCTTACAAAACAGATGTGTAGCTGTTTTTACAACAATTATGAAAACTGCATATATACAGAACTTAAAAAAATAAAACATCGTTGATGTGATGACACTTTGTAGTCTCATTAAGCTACTTGCAGTGGTGTATAGTAACGAAGTAGAAATACTTCGTTACTGTACTTAAGTAGTTTTTGGGGATATATGTACTCTACTTTACTATTTATATTTCGGTTTACTTTTACTTTTACTTCACTACATTTTGCAAAGAAAAATGATACTTTTACTCCGATACATTTCCCCTGAAACCTTCGTTACTCGCTACAAAATCAAATCTATCTTTAGAAATAAAAACACATCCGGGACTGTGGTGGAACACAAACTCCACGAAGCAGGTTTTGCGAATCACAATATTATGCATTTCCCTCTACATCCTCTAGTCCAGCGCTCCCAAACCTTTATTGCGCCACAGACCGGTTACGTGAAGACAATATTGTCACGGACCGGGTCCGACCTCGGAGAGACAGGAGACAACGACATCCGACGTGTGTTCGTTATGTCCAGTCTACTCCTAACTAAACCTTTAGTCCAGTCTACTGCATAACTTATAACCCGCTGCACAAAGACAGGATGTGGAAATGGAAGCAGGTTTTCATGCTTTTTTTGGCGATCTCAGGATACTCTGCCTTGGTTTTAATCCAGAACACCGGCAGAGTTGAAACAGACTTAAGTTTCATTTTCAGGGTAACGTAACATCTTGACATGTGTCAAGAGGTTCCGTCTGAGGTTACCACAGACGGATGTATCTGGTAATTTTTCACAATAAAACATTTTTCCGGACTTGATTTTTTTAATTTAACTTCATTCTTTCTGTTCCGGGCGGAATGAGCATACTTATAACCACACTGTTACAACTCCTTCATAGTGTCATATTGCTTTTTGGAGAATTATGATGATAAGTTCATAGTAGATGCAAAAGTATACTTAGGTACAATACATTATGTTGTACATAATATATGTGGATGGATCACAGCCAACCCAGTTATTTTATCAACACAACTCCTTGTCCTTGGTCACGGTGGCCACAGCACTTAAAAGAATAAACTTTATAATTCTCAAAACTCTGACCCATTGCTTTTTTATTAAAAGCATGTACTTGTACTTTTACTTTCAATACTTAAGTACATTTTATATCAGAAAAATACTTTTGATACTTAAGTACAGAAAATATCAGATACTTTAAGACTTTTACTCAAGTAGTATTTTAATAGGTGACTTTTACTTTTACTGGAGTAATTTTCCAGTAAGGTATCTTTACTTTTACTCAAGTACGGCTTTTGGGTACTTTATACAACACTGGCTACTTGTTAATCACCTTTTTTAAGACATGTATTTCATATTGTAGAACAAAACATTAAAACCTCACAAGCTTGTGTTAACCACAGACCTTATTTCAAGCATCTAACCAAAAATCCTTTCAAAAAACTGGTTGACTTTAAAATGAGGGAACCAGAAAGAAATGCGAACACATTTCCGGGGGTTTAGGACTCATTCTTGCAGCACACTATTCATTCTGGATGTCGTCTTTGTAATTGAACCAAATACAGGAAGCGATAAATCAACTTGAGCACCAGGAGCCTACTGACACTACACTCACTAAAACCACCTGAAAGACATGAAAGATGCATTGTAACTTGCAAGAACAGCGAACATTTTTCTTTCCTGCACTGCAGATTTTTGGTTTAGATTTTTCTTCTTTCCTCACACTTCTCAAAATGTGTTTGTGTCCCATTGGAGGCCCACCAATGTCTGCATTCGTGGGTTTGCAATGAGCTCATGGAAGAAAAAGTCCCACAGTGTGCTGGGAAAAAGAAGCTTTTCTGCCAGAAACATTGTTTATTCTGTTTGTGTGGTAATATCACAGACTTTGCACTATTCTTCTGCATTCGTTCCATGTTGCCAACAAATAGACATTTTGCACATAAAGTCCGCTCAAATCCACCCACTGGTCAGGGTGTGCAGAAACTAGAGCAAAGTCTGGGATCATCTCCTCGTAACATAACCCGTTTACTTATGTTTATGTCACGTAATTTGTTGTATTGGTGGAACTGTGTGTTGTGGTTCAGTGAGATCAAAAATTAAGTGTTCTTTTCTGCAGTCTGTTTATAGATTTGTGATCGTTGGCATGTGTGTTTTTGCTGCCTACCCACTGTGCTCTGTGCTCGCAGCTGGCTCAGTATCCCATGTTGAGAGAGGAGATGGAGAGAATCGTCACCCAGCACATCAGGGACAGAGAAAACCGCACTAAGACCCAGGTAAAAAATAAAAATATATATATATACATGATATGATATACATATATATATACTATATTTTTTCATAGGTGTACTTTTCAGCATATAGTGTAATTTGGAACATTTTTGGGAATGTTATATTAATATTAATGTTCTCTGTTTCGGTTGATTCTGAAAGTAAGTTTTCATTGGGATCGTCTACTTTTTTGACAAACGTATTTGAAAGATGAATGAAATGTGTTGAATGAGAATTGTACACGCAGTGGCAACTCAACTCGAAAGCAGCACTGTACAAGCAAAAATTTGTTTGTCAAAATAAAACAATATGCAAATGTACACCAACAAGATATGAAAGATTCCAATGTCAGTTTCGTCCACACAATCAATCTAAAAAAAAAAAAAACTTTGGAAGCTCTAAAATACTATCAATGAATGGGACTTTCTTGATAACAGCTCTCATTCGCTCTGTCCAGGTGTTGCTGTTGATAGACATTGAATTGTCTTACATGAACACCAACCATGAGGACTTCATTGGATTTGCCAAGTAAGTTTCTGTGTTTTGTCTTCTTCATTATATAGTATAAAAAACTACAGCCACTGTGTTTTTTACTGCTTAGAGATCTACCAGTTCATGTGCACTAGCCGTGCAGAAATCTAGTTGATGTCTTTTGTTGTGCAGCGCTCAGCAGAGGATCAACCAATTGAACAAGAAGAAAGCAGCTGGCAACCAGGTACTTTGATAACACTCAACATCCCATCATGTCCAACAAAGACTGTCACTTTTATGTGAAGAAGAACACGACTCCAGACTGAACTCCTCCAGTGTGTTTTGTGTGTTCCAGCAACATGACATCTGAACAGTCTTTCCCTCAGGCCTTTTTCTGTTAGCACCATACACTGCATATAAGAAGGTTAGCACGCAAGCCCATGCTAAATGTAGCTCAGCTACACAGTATCTTGTTACCCCGGGCCACAGTCCATATCTTACACAATGCCGCCCTTTACAGCTCTTGTACATGTGACACACTAATGGACAGCAGTTGTTGAATCTTGAAGGATAGTCTCAACAATCAGATTAATATCAAATAGAAAGCATTTGGCATGGATAAAGGATTTCCAAAAAAATTTTATATTCAAGGATGCTTTTTTTAATTTAATTTAAGTACATGTAGATGTGCAAGTTAATACAAAAGCAAAAGGGGTCACAATGTTAGGAAATAAATAAAAAAAACTCAAACAAATCACCCAAAGTATCTCATGGTGCTTTTTGGTGTGTGCTAAATGACGGACAGACAAACACACTAACAAGACCTACAGTAATTGGCTGCTGTAAATATGTCACGTTATCAGATCAATTACTATACATCGGAGGTAAAATAAACACATTTTGTATGATTTACATTCTACTCTGAAAGCATGTTCTATTTTTTCCGCATTTTATTCTTTAATCTTATTCTCTTCAGCTCTTGTTTTTTGGTGTCTATCATTTTGGTTTCCTCTCACTGATTTATCTTTTTGCTGTGTCTCGTCCTCTTTTTCTTCCTTTCTCTGGGTTTTCTGCTTCAGGATGAGATCATGGTGAGTAGTGTGTGTGAGTCTGTGTGTGTGTGTATGAAGTGTCAGTGTCAGAGTGTGTGTGTGTGTGTGTGTGTGTGTGTGTGTGTGTGTGTGTGTGTGTGTGTGTGTGTGTGTGTGTGTGTGTGTGTGTGCATGTCTGCAGGTAGGCTTTCATGCGTATGTGCTCTTTTTTTTAACGCTCTGCATAATTCAGGACACATGTATGTGTGTACACTTGTCTTTTATGTCTTTTTATGTGTGCTGATAATGGATTCATGAGTGTGTGTCTATGAAATGAGCTTCATACTATTCGTACTACCAGTGCTACCAGTAGCTGGGACGGTGGCTGTGGTGGGGGATGCTTGGCTGCTGCCCTTTCCTCTCTTTTTCAACTGTGTCCTCCCTGCGGGCACACTCACTTACACTCATGCACACACTTACACTCATGCACACACTTACACTACAAGATGACAAGTGTTCTGTTCGGCATCTTTCTGTCTGGTTGAAAGACTCAGTTTGGAGATGTGACTTTAATACTGAGGCCAGTTTGCTTTGGTGGTGATGAGATGCCCCCCAGCTGTAGTTTGAACTAGATGAAGAGAAAGTCACTCATGTGGTCTTGAATTGCATCCAAAGAGATTTTCTTTTCTTTAAGACAATTATTTATCTTTTTTAATTTTACACATGACAAGACTTCCACTCTCTAGCCCTCTACCCCCAATTCCTCCAGAAGGGCGGGGCAAATGAAGACCTGCATTGTGCTCGACATATGTCACTTCCATAGTTGTCAGTTGTAATAACAACCACCCAGGTCGGGGTCAGAGGTTAGGGGCACATACTAAACAAAGTGGTGATCTTCACTTCCTGTTTACGGATGGATGTAGTTGACCCCAAAGCTTCTGCTCTCCTAATTACAGTCCAGATCAGAAACTTTTTAAAGATACCAAATACATATGCTGAATGAATAAATAGGGGAATATTATGCAGATTAGTGCAGATGGGAGTCAGGCATTTTTACATTGAATCATTTATTCTAAGTTTTTGTCTAAGCAAAAAAAATTAGGATCTTAAGGATAGAGAGTGTTGTATGTTGTCCAGACTTTAAAGCACTCTGAAACAACTGTGTTATTCCAGCTAATTGGTGAAAAGACGCCTGCACACAACTGTTGTCTGTTCAAATACATTTGTGGTCTGGAGTCCTTCTATTTTTGGAAATGAAAATAAAATTGAATTGTTAGGAAGCATAAAAACTGTATTGTTTATTTTTTGGGATTGTTTTTCTCTCAGTCTGTAAATCTAATCCGAAATGAAGAGTCAAATACAGAATATAATGTGTGACACTGACATACAGTGTGGAACTATAAAAAAAAAAATCTAATAAAGAAATAAGAAAAATTAAGGAAGAAATTAAAGGCAAGTTCAGCCCTCCGAAGTTGTCTCACTCGCACATACAGTATAAACAAGTCTGGCTCCTGCATTTCATTGCATGGCCTCAGAAAGGTTTGACATGGCCCATTCTTGTTGTAGCCTCCTTACTTCCCTTGCTCCCACCTTGCTTGCTGTGCCCCAGCTTTAATGTGCTGGTACCTGACCAACAGTGTGTACTTGGCCTTTACTAAATGCCTTGCGTTGGCGTTCTCTCCACATTCTCATTCAGCCGGAAAGAGGAGTTAGCGATCGGTTCAAGGTAAATAACACGCACGACATGTACTGTATGTGTCTATAGTTTCTGTTTGGGCGAGAGAATGAAATACAAGAAAGAAAAAGAGTGTGAGGAATGTGTTTGGTCATGTAGGTGTGCATCACCCTGCTGTTGTTTGTGGCAGTCGCCTCGTATCTCCACTAGAAGCAGTGATATTACATTTTACTGTGTTAGCATAGTATGTGTGTTTACACACGCAGGCTGACAAATATGGTGTTAAGTTAGTGGAATGTATGTGGGAAATGATGATTTTAGCCTGCTGTATATTATTTATTATCACTTTCCCTTTACTCTGTTTGTCTGTGTGTCTCTCAGGTGATCAGGAAGGGTTGGCTGACCATCAACAACATCAGCATCATGAAGGGAGGAGCCAAGGAGTACTGGTTTGTCCTCACCGCCGAGTCCATGTCCTGGTATAAAGACGATGAGGTGAGATGCTCTTCACTGTGGGCAGTCTTTTTGATAAGTTTTACATTTGCAGGATTGATGCTTTGGATCTGAGCTGCCAATCAGATCTCCTATTTATCTGCTTTGTATTGTTGCCTAAAAAACTAAGCAGCTTAAAACCTTGCAGAATATGAGTTCTTGGCAAAAAAACAAAAACACCATTAGTCGCTAAAGGTACTCTTTTATTATCAAGAATAATGTTTTTTTTAAGCTTTTAACATTTTTGCATTTGAGTATTCTTTCCATGAATACAGCATAAAGAAAACGTTTAATTCTTGAAATTCTTTTGCGTGACCTCGCCATAAGTATTACATTACCTAAAAGTAAATCTTGCAGTCCCTGCGGTACATAAAGAAAGACTGAGCTGTATTATGATATGACGTAGTAGACCACCACTACACCCTCAGCTGTGTGTGGCTCAGGCTCAGATAACTAGCTGAGCTCGCCGTGGTTGTGCTTTGGTTGGTTTATAATTGGTGTAACACAAACTATGTGCAGGGGTTGTGTGCGTGCAGTGCATTGCATTGCAGTGTTGTGGTGTCTGAACTCCTGTGGTGTATAACACATTTGTCATATCCAGTGTTGTATAAAGTACCCAAAAGCCGTACTTGAGTAAAAGTAAAGATACCTTACTGGAAAATTACTCCAGTAAAAGTAAAAGTCACCTATTAAAATACTACTTGAGTAAAAGTCTTAAAGTATCTGATATTTTCTGTACTTAAGTATCAAAAGTATTTTTCTGATATAAAATGTACTTAAGTATTGAAAGTAAAAGTACAAGTACATGCTTTTAATAAAAAAGCAATGGGTCAGAGTTTTGAGAATTATAAAGTTTATTCTTTTAAGTGCTGTGGCCACCGTGACCAAGGACAAGGAGTTGTGTTGATAAAATAACTGGGTTGGCTGTGATCCATCCACATATATTATGTACAACATAATGTATTGTACCTAAGTATACTTTTGCATCTACTATGAACTTATCATCATAATTCTCCAAAAAGCAATATGACACTATGAAGGAGTTGTAACAGTGTGGTTATAAGTATGCTCATTCCGCCCGGAACAGAAAGAATGAAGTTAAATTAAAAAAATCAAGTCCGGAAAAATGTTTTATTGTGAAAAATTACCAGATACATCCGTCTGTGGTAACCTCAGACGGAACCTCTTGACACATGTCAAGATGTTACGTTACCCTGAAAATGAAACTTAAGTCTGTTTCAACTCTGCCGGTGTTCTGGATTAAAACCAAGGCAGAGTATCCTGAGATCGCCAAAAAAAGCATGAAAACCTGCTTCCATTTCCACATCCTGTCTTTGTGCAGCGGGTTATAAGTTATGCAGTAGACTGGACTAAAGGTTTAGTTAGGAGTAGACTGGACATAACGAACACACGTCGGATGTCGTTGTCTCCTGTCTCTCCGAGGTCGGACCCGGTCCGTGACAATATTGTCTTCACGTAACCGGTCTGTGGCGCAATAAAGGTTTGGGAGCGCTGGACTAGAGGATGTAGAGGGAAATGCATAATATTGTGATTCGCAAAACCTGCTTCGTGGAGTTTGTGTTCCACCACAGTCCCGGATGTGTTTTTATTTCTAAAGATAGATTTGATTTTGTAGCGAGTAACGAAGGTTTCAGGGGAAATGTATCGGAGTAAAAGTATCATTTTTCTTTGCAAAATGTAGTGAAGTAAAAGTAAAAGTAAACCGAAATATAAATAGTAAAGTAGAGTACATATATCCCCAAAAACTACTTAAGTACAGTAACGAAGTATTTCTACTTCGTTACTATACACCACTGGTCATATCTGATATATATTCACAGCAGGTTCAAATCCTGTGTGGCTTAACAATGTTGATGTGTTCAACTAGAATCAATAATGTAGGCTAAACTTTGTTGTTGCGTTCAGGGGTTTGTGGAAAATAGCAAAAACACATTCATCAATAAAATAAAATAAAACACTCATGGCACGTGTGGAAAATAAATCTAAGCCGATCTCACAATCATGATTTTGTGATTTTCAATTGAAATGTCAAGAAGCCCCTTTGACTGTGTATTATTACACTGGAACGATACATTTTATTGTGCTCATTTTTACTGCACAACCTGAAACACCATCACCTCTGTCTGAATCATTTTAACAACATCACTTGTATTATATTTTTCAACAAATTGCAAAACCAGGAGGATTATTTCAGTTGGCTGTGTTTATTCTCCACGTGCTTCCACCAGAGAGATTCTTTTACACTTTCTGGTCCAAGCTGATTTGACCCGGCTGCTTATTGGGGCAACTGGTCAAAGCGGTATCCCATGATGCATTGCAGAGCTATTAAGAGCTAGCCACAGTCTCACTGTCTCCAGGCCTTCGCCACAGCCGCTCTGCTTGCTGTGCGCGCGCGTGTGCGTGTGTGTGTGTGTGTGTGTGTGTGTGTGTGTGTGTGTGTGTGTGTGTGTGTGTGTGTGTGTGTGTGTGTGTGGAGAATGAGGAAGGCCTTCGCAAAGTCAGGACCCCCCAGCTTGTCAGACACCGAAGCTGGCACACACATGTGCATACCAGAGCCCCCTGCCCTGCCCTGTTCCCAATTACACACACACACACACACACACACACACACACACACACACACACACACACACACACACACACACACAAGCTGCTTCTAATAACCTTCATTTCAAAGAAGGGGCACAGAGTAGGAGAGGGACCGGGGGAGGAGAGAGGAGGAGGCCGGAGCGTCTCTTGTTAGCTGGTTAGCTGCAGGAGTAACAAGGAACATGTGAAGGGAGAGAAAGTGGGGAGGAGAGTTGGGGGTAAAAGCATAGAGGGGGGAGGCAGGGGGGAGGAGAAAGAGCTTGGTTGGAAGTTTAGCTTTTATATCCTACTTTTATATATTTGTCCTCTCCTCATTTCCCATTGCTCTCTCATTCATCCTGAAAGGTTTATCCCCAAACCAGAGGAAACACTTCTTCATCCTCCCATCATCGGCCTCTTCATTCTCTTTCTGTCTCACTCTTTCCTTTTCCCCACCCTCCGTCTTTCCCTCGCTTCTTGCACTGTATATTTATTTGAACATGAAACTGCGAGTGTGCAGGGAGACCCAAAACCAACACTTGGTGCTGGTGTTAAAGCTCAGCGCAGAGGCTTAAGGGCACTGCAAGTTATTTAGATAATACGAAAAAGAAACTTTCCATTTTGTTTTCTATCCAAGCTCAACATTTTTAAATAGTCCAGTCACACGCGCACGCACGCACGCACACACACACACACACACACACACACACACACACACACACACACACACACACACTAGAAGTGTACTCATGAGGCCTTGTACTCACATGTACACCTGGATGGATACTTTGCCAAAATATACACAGTTGATAAAAAGTTAGACACTGTTTTACGTTTAGCTAAAAAAAAAAAATTGCATTTTTTCCTGCAGTTTTTGAATTTCCTTACAGACACATTTATTTCTTTACACCAACTCGCAAAACAGTGCAACACCGTTTTATTGACTGCCTCTCGTCATGGGGAAAACCCTTCCCTCAGCCTGGTAAAATACACACACACACATGCACACACACGTGCGCACACATGTGCACACACCACCCCCAGACACTAATAATAACTTTCAACCCAACTAGTGGTGCCAGGATGTTTTGGTTAGTGTGTGTGTGTGTGTGTGTGTGTGTGTGTGTGTGTGTGTGTGTGTGTGTGTGTGTGTGTGTGTGTGTGTGTGTGTGTGTGTGTGTGTGTGTGTGTGTGTGTGTGTGTGTGTGTGTGTGTGCGTGCGTGCGTGCGTGCGTGCGTGTGCATGTGCGTGTGTGTGCGCCTGGAAACCTTATGGTCTGTATTACCACAGGACATGCCAATTCTCTGAATCAGGCTAGCTTAAAGCTTCCCAGAGAGAGAGAGAGAGAAAACAAAAAAAAGTGCATAAAAAAAGACAGCATTCATTCATTTGTTCTTATAACCAAATTCATATATTTACACATAGACATTTTTATTTGTCACACACACAGACTGGTAGATTACTTTCCTGTCCCTTCATTGGCTGTATTTATTTTGGGTGCCCCTTTTGACTCTTTGTGTGTGTGCCCGGGTTTCCCTGCTCCTGCTGTAAAGCTGCCAGAAAGCCAGACTCGCCTGGTGATCCCAGCTGTAAACATCCTGGGGGGAAACAGCAGACTGCTGCTTTCAACGCACTTACCAGAAACACGTCTGCCATACGGTGTGTGTGTGTGTGTGTGTGTGTGTGTGTGTGTGTGTGTGTGTGTGTGTGTGTGTGTGTGTGTGTGTGTGTGTGTGTGTGTGTGTGTGCACTAAACTGTGCTTGTGTGCATGATCCTGGGGCTGTGACATTGTGGCGGGGCTCTAAATGGAAACAGGTTGGTTTGCGGTTTTCATTCCAGCAGACGGTGCTCTGTGATGGGACGCCGTGTGAATGCTTCTGCATTGCTTTGTGTACTTGAGAGGTAGAAGGAGTTCACTTTATCAAAGACAGACGGGCTGGAAGTAAAATTGCGAGCCCCGATGAAGTGGTAGAAAAAGAAAACATAATGGAAACAAGGCAGGGGGTCGAGCTAAACTAGTAACATTTTACTTGACGTCATCTACAAACACTGAAGCCACAAACAGTTTTCCGCCTTTTTTTGGGGGGAGCTATACAAAGACTGGCGAATAGACAATGACAGAGTGGCTTCTCTTTCAACATTTTTGTATGGTGGCTCCCTGCACATTACGTTGTCATTTGAGGTAAAGTTGGTGCAGTGAAGGCAGAGACTAATTGTACATTTTGCAATGCTGGGGGTTTACTGTGTGTTTTAGTTATCCTTTTCCTTTTGGGTACAGTTATGGTTCAGTTCCACAATGTGGTTGACATTTTTTGGGGTTTTAGTTCTCAGTTAGATCTTTTGGTTTTGTAGAAAACTAAACAACATGTTGGGAATATCATGCAGCTATCACTTACAGTTGTATGAATATGATTCTGTAGGTTGATACAGGATTTCCCATTTTGTGGATTAGTATTTGTTTAAATTCTGTGATTTTGTAACTTTCTTGAGAAAAGAAAAATAGAAACAATGTCAAAAAGATATCCAATAATCTTTATTTCAGCTATTTCAAACAATTTTACAGTTCATCAGATCTTATTCTCGGATCAATGGCTAATCAAACAATACAACAAACACTATATAGACTATATATATACAGCACAATACACTGTGAACTCATGCCGCAGTAAACAGATTTAAAAATAATTTGGGACGTGTGTATCCGTCACTCATAAATCCAGGATATGCAAGGGCCAAGCCTTTGTGGTGGAGCCTTTGGGTGCTTTATTTAGGCCTGTGCCCCGGCTCGTCCAGATGGGTGAGAGGTGGTGCTGCCTGTTCCCACAACTTAAATAAGCTTCAGCCTGCTGGATGCCCTCTGGAGTGCTCTCGCGGTCTTTCTTGTCCCTCTTTCGGACACTGTGAGTCGTCCCGTGCTTCCCCGGCCAGCCTAACCAATGTGCAGACTACTGTACAACCACTACTTCCTGAACAGGTAGTCTGAACACTGGGCAGGCGGGCTGGGTAACTAAAAGATGCTGTGGAGAAGGTTTTCCTCGTGCACACACGGATGAGCTCCCACAATCAGTAGGAAGATGCCATGATACACACACACACACACACACACTGAACTATACTCACTGCGATTCAAGTGTCTGACTCTTGAGTCCAGCTCCTTCTGCTCTCATAGTCTGACTGCTACAAAGTGCTGATCAGGCTGAATGTGCGGGCTGGAGGAGAAACAGCATGTGAGGGATGGATGAAGGGGCCGGCAGGGAGGTGAAGGAAGAGGAGGTGGAGGAGTGAGAGAGGTTAGACAGAGGTGATAGCTGCTGATTGGCAGATTCAACGACGTTCCCTCCTGTTTCCCGCTGTGAGAAGCAGCATTCCAGATGGAGCGCTGATGTTGAAGTGCAATACATCCATTGAATTAATCTCATTATTAGTTACTAGAATTAGTATTATTCAGTGAATTCTCTGTATTGTTTGGATATTATTCGTCAAATCAACCCAAGAATTAATTTGTTGCTCAAAAGCGCAAAAAAAGGGAAAATTCTTTCTAGGTCTGTTTAAAAAAAAAAAAGAGGATTAAAGCAGACAACAAACAGAGATTGAGGAAGAAGAGCACACATATCTTAACACAAACACACACACAGGCACACACACATAGGGGTCATACCTCATTTAGCGCAAATGTCTACAACCTAAACTTGGCTGACCCTCAGGCCAAGACTAAATAAATAAAATCCAGGATATTTCTCGGAACAATAACAGTTTAAAAAGATGTTGAGATTAAGTTGTCAGTAAAAGACAGAAACACCCCAAAGCCAGCTCTTTCCTCTCCAAGTGCTCTCAATCGCTCATGGTTAGAAACTTAGCAGCGAATAGTTGTGGTCTACTGAGATCATACTAAGTCTGACCCAACACCTCCCACTAAAAACCCGGAATACATAACCTTTTGTCTCCTTGACTCATTCCAAACAGAAATACATTTCTCCTTGCGGAGGGGATACCTGCAATTTGACCGTCTCCTCTCTTTTCAACACTTCTCGCCGTCTTTCTCTTCTTCTTGGCCGATATTAGTTCTTCCTCCTTCTTGACTGGTTAGCCCCAATTCATCTCCCGACATCCTTTCATTCAACACTGCCGCACCATTGAGGCGAAATCAGGCTGATGGTGTCCAAATGCGCCTTTGGAGTCGCTCGAATTTGTTTACTAAAGCTTCCTGGAGCAAAAAAGCCACTCCGGCAAGGAGCAAGGCGGACCGGCTGGAGGCTCGACGTGGCAAAGGACTGGCCATCAAGTTTCCCCTTTAAGAGACAGAAGGAGAAAAAGGAAGGAGAGAGAGAGGAGATATGGAGAGTGAAGGAGGAGGAGCTCGCCGGCCCCCCATTTTTCCTCTCTTCTTCCTCTCTCCCCTCCCTCTGTCTGGCTTCCCCCCCCCCCTCCCTTTCCTTCTTTCTTCTCTGGCTTTTGGGGAGAAAGTGGAAGGTCAAAGGTGAACAGGAAGTGAGACGCATTCAGTTGGTGAAGTGTGTTGTAAAGTTTAGAAAGGGAGTGAAGGATTGGCGGCCGGGGGAGAGGACTTTTTTAGTGAGAGTGTATGTGGGCAGATGGGAGGACGTCTCACGTGGAGGCATATATGAGTTTCGTAAAGCGTCTGCATGTTCGTCCCTTCCATGGGGTGTGTGTGTGCGCGCCTCTCCTCTTATGGTACATGTGAGTGCTTATGTGGTTTTTGAGTGATGGATGTGTGTGTGTAGGAGTGAGAGCAGAGGCTCCATGGTCTTTGTAGCGAGGGCAGGAATGTCGGCGTTTTCTTGGCAAGCAGGAGGAAGCCTTGTAACAACTCCAGATGTGCAGCCCTGTGGTCTCCATCTCTCTCTTGCTCCCTCTGTTTTTACATCTAAAGCTGATTTCCTCTCCCTGTCCAACTCGAATAAAGAGCCCTTTATGCAGCTCTGCCGTCTTCCCAACACACACACACACACACACACACACACACACACACACACACACACACACACACACACACACACACACACATGGAGGGGGGTGCTGGTGAAGGGTGACATACTACTGGTAAATCAGAACCAGAGCGAAATAGGTTTTGTGTGTGTGTGCGTGTGCATGTGTGAGTAGACGAGAAGGAATAGTTGTGTGTTTCAAAGTTGTGTAGTCAAAGTTTGCCTCATTCACCTTCTTCGTTTCACACACCCACACACACACACACTCACATTTACGTTTCTTTCTTACCGCTGGCAGACAGGAGTAATCAATGCTAGTGGTTCCAGGTGTGTGTGTGTGTGTGCGTGTGTGTGTGTTCAGAGGTGGCCAACGGCGTGTGTTTGTTTTAGCTATGGTTTCTGAGCTCCAAATCAAAGCAGGCACAATCCCGGGAGAGACGAGTCAGCATTACTGGCAGCGATGGAGGGATTTGGAGGGAAAGTGAGGGACACGGGGAGGAAAATGGAGATGGAAGAATGAAGCAACTTAAAAATGTGGGGCGAAAAGGAGCATATATGTGATGCCCGGTGAGGGGGGGAGCTTCAACAAATATACATTTCTTTTTGCTGAGAAACAAGCCAGAAAAGAGAACTAATCCTCTTTATTGTTGCAGTTCAGTTTTGAGTTCAGGGGATTGGAAGGAGTGAATGTTAATGGGATGGGTGGGGGGAGCGCTGCGGTTTGCACCAACATTGTTTCCACTGTTTGGATGACCAGGCAGGCCGCTTCTTTTTTAAACTCTACTTAAAAGTATGCACACACACACACACACACACACACACACACACACACACACACACACACACACACACACACACACACACACACACACACACACACACACAGAAATGTAATGTGATTCCATGTTCTTCTGTCTTGTCATGAAAGGGTGCTGGTGAATACTTTCATGAAAAACCTCGAGTGTCTTTCCCATCTTTGTATTTTGATATTGCATAAAGCAAACACCTCTGTCAGTTTATGTAGGTTTGATTGTATCTTTCAAGTGTTTGAATCAGTGCGGTGAGGCGATAAGCTTGTGAACACCATGCTGTATATTTGTGTGCAACACGCCAGCCGAACCCAGGAATGTGATCCCTTGTATTTCATGTGAGTGTCATCAGTTACTGGGAAAGAGCACAAATAGTTTTCAAACTAGAGATATACAATCGCCATCAGCATCCTTGGTTAACATGAATGTCAACCACATAATAGCTTGGTTTTATTTTCTTTCTCCCTCAAAGTATCGTTTTATTATTTATTCTTTGTTGAAACAAAAAACTGAAGAAACTGTCAAACATATTTCAGATATTTTCCAAAAAGATAGTGGTGTGGTCAAAGTCTAGTGGTGGAAGAGGTATTCAAATGCTTAACTTAAAATAAAAGTAACAATACATTCATGTGAATATGCTCCATTACAAGTAAAAGTTATTAATTCAACATTTTACTAAAAATATCACCAAAATGTACTAAAAGTATCAAAGTCTCTTTGACTAATATTTTCTAGTTATTTTGTAGGTATTTCATGTGCTAGTGTAGCTGGATTTAACTACTTTATATTCAGCGACACAGTTTAGTCCAGTGGTTCTGTAATACAAATGTGTATTTTTTTCTTGGACTTTTTCTCTCTAAAAGTTATGTGACATACAGTATATTAGATACTTTTAGCTTTTTGGACCTTGAATATTATTTGAATGAAGTTTAGAGGCTGTGAAACTGCTAACAACTCGGAAATTAGTAGAAAGTACAATATTTCTGGAATGTAGTTTGAACAGCTCAAATATGAGCTCAGCTGTGATAAGACACTAATTATTATCTTCTCTATCGTTGCTGCCTTTTAAATGTAAAGAATATCAGGCTCAGAGACAGAAGACACAAAACAGACAGAACGGACAGCTAAACATATGAAATCCACTAACGTTAATCAAGTCAGCAGAAGTGAATAGATGTAAAGAGGTGAGAACCCTTTTTAGAAGAAAACTGAAAGATGTACTGGACAAAATTGTGGAAAAATGGTGATGAATAATTTACTGTGTCTGATTGGAAAAGAAAAAGCGGCGCAATTTTAGGGTTCAGTGTCTTGCTCAGGGACACTTCGACATGTGAGCTATGGGGGGACTGGGGATCGAACCGGCTACCTTGTGGTTGCAGGACGACCACTCATCCCCCTGAGCTACAGTATGATTTTTTTTCCTGATTGCTCTTTGCATATCCAGAACATAAGGTCAATACAGAAATCATATGGGAAACAAAGCCAGGGAGTATAACAGACACGGGGCAGATAAAAATAAATCACTTGAGCACTTAATGTCTTAATGTCTTTCTGCGTGTGTGTGTGTGTGTGTGTGTGTGTGTGTGTGTGTGTGTGTGTGTGTGTGTGTCTGTGTGTGTGTGTGTCTGTGTGTGTAGTTTGTCATTTTGTTATGTGTATGTGAGACTGTGCAGGCTTTCTGCCTGCTAGGATTGACAGACATTTAAAGATTGCGTTTAATAGCATGTGACATGAACTTTAGTGTGTCACCTTTTCGTATGTGCGTATCCATATTTATGGCTATTTTATACTATGTTATATTTTATGTTACTTTTCGTCTTAATGACTGACTTGAGGTAGAATTTCCTGTTTAACCTTGACATAAATGAGAGATTTTTTGTGTTCATAAATATCAAGTTTTACAAGACTACATTTACTGTAAATGTGTAAAGTAAAAATAAATAAAAAATGTCTCTCCCCCGTTGGACCTACCCACTTTTGGCAAAATTATGTCATAAAAGTATTCTCTTTCCAAACACACCCTCTGTGTATGCAGAACAAATTCTGGCAGTTGATTTTCCTATAAAAAGTATTCAAACTAGCAGTTAATTTCAGTCTGATTTGGATCATGTAGCTCTGACAATGAAAGGATGAAAGTAAAACAGGATAAGGATTAGCCTATTCCTTAAATTTTGCATCTATAAAATACCACAAATACATGTTAGAACTCTATAAAAAGTCGCACCCCCTGTGTGACTTCCTGTTTGTTTACATATGTGAACGTTTTACCTCAATCTAATTTTAACAGCACATGTTTACCTCAGATGTGAATGCTTCAGTTTGTAGGTGCACTTTTTTCTTCTCCCATTTTTGCACCTGCAAATATATCTAAAAATATTTGTTTCACATGTGAAAGAAGGGACTTGCTACAGGCATTATTTTTCATTTCACATGCTCACTCATGAATCTGAAATATATAAATTTATTGTGCAATCGCATGACTTTTAAGGAAACTATGAACTATTCGAGCTCACTAGACGTGTGGCGATTTTCACGTGTTTTTGCTGTTAGCGGGCTGCGGCGCCCCCCTCCCTCTTTCCTTTACTCTTTGGTGGCCAGCAGTGATTGATCACATGTCCCAGCCAGTCCCTGGGTTGTTAGACTGACCTTCTGCAGAAGTAAACGCAGAGCATATAATTAACTGCTTGGCAATTAGCTGCTAAACAGGAAGGTATCCCCGAACGGCCAGCTTGTGTTTCAACCGGACCGCTGGCTGAATGTGTCATTGTCGTGTGGACGTTTCCTTTCTCCATGAAGAAGTTTATTTGTGTTTGTGGTTGTGCCCACAGGAAGAGATAAGCAGAGTCACTTTTTCTAGAGTGAGCTGAGATTTAACATTTGGGAGAGAAAAAAGAGCAATGAAAAGCAAGTTCCACCTGCCAAACAAAACATGTTATACATTACAATAAGAAAATGTATTTATGTCTTTATCAGTGAAACGTTTCAGATTAGATTAGTTGGAAACATTTGTCTGACAAATGAGCTAAATCAAAACTTTTAGTCCGCAATGTTATCAAGTTGCACTTCCCAAGATATATTAAGTATTGGAGAGACACTGGCACGATGCCCAAGGTGATTTGTTATGAGCATTATTGCCCAACCTTGTAGCTCGATGAGTCATCAACAGCTGTGTTTTTACAAATTGTCCAAGAATAGCCCCAATCTAGCTGTTCCCAATCATAATTCTGTGAACCAAATTGTTTGCCGCTCCTGATTCAAATGTTGGCAACACGTTACTTTAAATAAAGTCCAAACGGCATTAAGTCAAATTGGGTCTCTTCAGATGCTGTTCCTCAAAGACATATTACTCACAGACCAAACAAAGAATGTGGCGTACCTTAGTGGGATTTTTAATTATAAAGTAGACTCAGCAATATCTGTTTTCATTTGACATTTTTTCATTTTTTTCGCCCAAAAGTGCATTATGGTTCGAAGTAACAAACCTACTTGTTAAAAGCTCTTTATATATTAATTTGACTGAACTAGTCTAATTTTGCATTGAAGCTAAGCAAGTGCTTCAAACACAAGTCCCTTCCTTTTTATGTCTTTCCCCAGCGTGTAAGACTTACAGAAATGCTCTGCATTTAATTTTTTTTTTCAAACGCAAAACTCAATAAGGGAATGGTAGAAGAATGGAGGGAAAGAAAACCGGAGGGAGGTGAGGAGGAGGGTTGTGAAAATTGCCGTTGGCTGCCACCCAGGGCCCAGTCTTTGTGGTAATGAAGGGTTAGAGGCAGCGTTATTGCTCCCAGATGCCGTGCGGCTTCTCTGCAGCCCTTTGATGCATGGCCCAAGTCACCAGGACTTTCCTATCAGACTCCCATCAACATACACACACACACACACACACACACACACATACACACACACACACACACACACACACACACACACACACACACACACACACACACACACACACACACACACTGAGACATGCAGCCTCTTAAAACAACATGGATGCCGTAAACGACTATCTTCTTGGTTTTGCCCACAAAACTACTCAGATTTGTTTGAAAGTGTTAATTGGACACGGTTTGTGTAAGGTCCCCTTGTGTGTGTTTATACCCACTGTAGTGTTTCTCTCTGTGTGTGTGTGTGTGTGTGTGTGTGTGTGTGTGTGTGTGTGTGTGTGTGTGAGTGAGAGAGGCCATATTTCATCCACATTTTGAATTAGTGTTTGAGACTTTGAGACGTTTTTTTGGACGGTGTGCAGTGTGAGTGGTGAAATGCCTTTATGAATCCAGAAGTGAACTTCCTCTGGCTTTTCATAATGAGCCTGCTATTACTCACTAGAAAAATAAAACCATGGAAAAGTACTTTGCTCACACACTGCTCCAAACACCACAGGTTAACTACCGACTGCACTGCCTGCTGAGTGTGTCTGTCTGTGTCTGTCTGTGTGTGTGTGTGTGTGTGTGTGTGTGTGTGTGTGTGTGTGTGTGTGTGTGTGTGTGTGTGTGTGTGTGTGTGTGTGTGTGGAGGTTCAGACAAAAGGTTTCTAACTCAGTATCCTAGGTTAAAGGGTCAGGTCACCCAACTTTTAAAAGACACATTTTCCCAACCAACTCTGGTGGGTTTCAGCCTCTGCTGGGATTTCTAATACCACTCCAATATAGAGGAGGTGATATTAAGAAATTGTATTCAGAAAACTTAACAGCAACATCTCTTTAAAGAATCACTGTCACTAGCACTGTGGAAAACCCACAAGTACTGTTTTTTGGTAGAAAATACTTTCCCTGTTCACAGCACGGTCTGTGAACTATCCTGAGTAATGGACAATCCAGAGAACAACAGATTGATTTAGTGATCCATTAACCTCCTTTCACACATGGCTGTTGTAAATAGAAAAAAAAGATGAACCAAGTATGAATTTGATAAACTTGTCCGACGCGGTCACTCATATTAAGTAGTTGGGTTTGGCTTGTGGTCGGTACACTATAATGTCAAGGCCAGCCACACCCAGATCATCTTTACTGTGCTTGTGTGTTCAACTCACGGTAGTGTGACATAAGCAGAGTCACACAGGCGTACACTCAGTTGCCAGTTTATTAGGTACACCAAGCCAAACAGCCCTGCAATAAATCCTATGAAGGTTATAACCTTAAGTTTCCGTAGAAACTGTTTTCTACGGACGTTGATTCAGATATTGAATTGTATCGTGTTATATTTACATGTTTCTGTTATTTTGTCCACCCCATTTATATCCATGAAGGTAGGCTAAATAACAGAAACACCTCTCTGTATAATGCAATGCAGTTCATCAGTAGTACATCAGCAGCCACAAAAGTGATGCAACACAAACTGAACATTATAACCTTCATCAAGGGTTTATTGCAGTTGCATTAGACTGCATCAGTTTTAGCTATAGGTTTACCTAAGAAACTCACAACTGAGCCGATATTTTACTGTAGTTTGCACCAACACATGAGAGGCAGTTTTGCCACCAATCTCTGTATCAAACACATAGGGAAGAAGTGTCCGTAAATTACTAATTCCCATGTTTAACAAACATTTATACACATAGCTGTGTGAGTTTATAGAAATGGAACTACATTATTCATTGTGACATCACACAGTGTTCTAGAACACCTGATGAGCACATTCAGAATACACTTCAGTAACTAAGAGCCAGTTGCATCGTCAACATTACCAATGGCTTATCAAGAGACACAAGACAACCGAGCCCAGAGGACTCTGGGAATCTTTCATGAGGACAACTTCTGGTCTATCATGGAGGATGAAGACATGCATGCTCATCTCAAGGCAGAAGTCCACAAGGTAGCTGACCATATTACTAAAGAAAGGGACAATTCAAAGTCCAAGCAAGACGCACAGTCTTTTGAAGACGTTGATGAGGACAGCTTCTGGTCTATCATGAAGAATGAGGTCATGCATGCTCATCTCAAGCAGGAAGCAGACAAGGTGGCTGACCTGATAACCACAGAGTTGGGTAATCAGAGGACCTCTAAACACAAGACAGATTGGAGGACTCCTAAAAAAAGCGAAGAGCAAAGCTTCTGGAACTTAATGGAGGATGAGGCCATTCATGCCCACGTGAGGCAGGAAGCCTTTCAGGTTGCTGAGATGATTACCAGATTATGGGGCTCCAGCTCTCAGGACAGTGGAGGCACAGTGGAGGCTGAAAATCCTGCTGAGGTATCCACCACTCAGCCATCTTTCACATCTCCTCCTCCTACCACAGCCAAACAATTTCAACCCTTCCAGGTGAGACAGTCTTCTCCAAAGACTGACGAAGACAAGCAGCGACTGTGGCCATTGTCCAATCCTAAAAAACATCTGGACCATATCTTCAAACTGCTTGGCTCTCATGATTGGCAAAAGAAAATTGATGGTTTAACATGTGTTCAAGATCTGGCAAGGAACCATCAGGACATATTGAAGGCCTCACTTCATAAAGTCTGCGTGGGTGTCATAAAGGAGGTACAGAACTTGCGCTCTACTGTTTCCTGCACTGCTATGGCCACCCTGGGTGAGATGTATGCCCACCTTCAGACATCCATGGATGACATGGTGGTGGAAACAGGGTGTGCCGTGCTGCTGAAAGTGTCTAAGTCCAATACTTTAATGCAGCAGCAGGCAAATCTGGCATTGGATGCAATGGTTCAAAACTGTAGTCCCAGTTGTACCATGAAAGTCCTGCTGAACGCAGGTCTGAGTTGCCGCAGCGCGGCAGTTAGAGCTAGCGCAGCTCAACACCTCAGCCAGTTGTGCGACATCCTTGGAGCAACACAGACCCTTACCGGTGGCAAAAAGTTCATCAAACACTTCCTTATTGCTCTAAGAAAAATATGTGTTGATGATGCAGCGGAAGTGAGGCGCCACGGACATGACATCGTCCAAAAAATTTCCAACCACAGTGCCTTCCAAAAGCAGTGGAAAGATGCTGACCCAGAAAAGGACAGGCGTTCGCTGTAGGGACTCATGAGGAAGCTAAGCACAGCAAAGGGGACCTGCGGCAAAGGACTGTAATTTGATCCCTGCTGGTTAATGATAATTGTCAATAAATGTCTTTCATTAATCACATTTAACAGATACTTGAGTACTGTAATCAAACCACAAGAAGTATTCAAGGTATTGAACAGACAAAAGAGAATGGTGGCATTTGCTTTTACAGTGAATGAACAAAGTTGAATGTTGCTGGCAGGTCCATTTTGAGTCTGTGACGTGAGGTCATGTTCAACTAACACAGTATTTCAGCACTGGATTTCTGTTCTGCGTTCACAGATCTTCTCTTGCGTATTGATTACACACACAGAGACACGCATGCAATTGCACGTATATGCACAAATGACTAAGTACACACACAACCTCGCTGTTTCCATTGTGATTATTACAAACAGAAGGGAAGTCCCCCGGCAGGGCTGTAGTGGTTTAGCCATCACACATCAATACCTCACTGCAGTTTGAGTATGTGTCTTTCTGCCGGTCTGTCTCTTGGAAGTTGATTCACAATGCAAGTAAAATTGCTGCAGATAAAGGTCAAATAAAGTATGTATATCATATAGCTAATGCATATCATGTGTGTATCTGGATGTTTGAGTTTGTTTTCTCATGCATCGCTGTGTGCGTGCATAATGTCGGAAATCTGTATGTTTGGCCGTTATTGCTGGCTGGCTTTTATGGGAGCATATGGGAAAGCACTCAACTCCCGACTTCCTTCAACACAACTACACACACATACACATGAAAACACACATGCTAGATGGGCTAGTTGACAGACAGAAAACCTGATAATCTGTCAGAAGTGGGGAAATTGCATCAAACCTACAGTTATAAAAAAACAACTATTTTCTAGTAACCAAAATTCATCTTTGTATTATTATGTCTGCTTTAGTTCAGTTTCTATGTACTTTCCCCACATCATGCACACACTCACACACCAGAACCCCCCCACCCCCTTCACCCTTCTCCCTTTCCAACTCTACTGACTGGATTTACTGGCCAGAGGAGAGGAAAATGTATGAATCAGTCCAAGGTTGCTCACTCCCAGGGAGCGGGGAAGCAAGAGTGCGAGGGAACAAGGGGAAAGAAGAGGGGGGAAAAGATGGAGAGAGAGCAAGAAAAAAGAAGGAAGATGGAGAAATACGGAGCAAATTTAGAGACGGAGGACGGGGACCTCTTTGCCCTATTAACGATGATGTCAGCAGTCTGGGTCGAGTGCTTGTTTAGTTTTAGTTTTTGTATAGTGGACACCTGGGTGAACCGTGTGTATGTGTGTGTGTGTGTGTGTGTGTGTGTGTGTGTGTGTGTGTGTGTGTGTGTGTGTGTGTGTGTGTGTGTGTGTGTGTGTGTGTGAGTGTGTGAGAGAGAGAGAGAGAGAGAGAGAGTGAGAGAGTTTTTACATGCAGTTAGGGGATATGACCATTTGGCTGCACAGGTCATAAATCCTTTGATGAAGGAGTTTGGTCACACACACAACCCCCTGTCTCCCTCTTGCTCTTTTTTTCTCTCTCTCACACACACACACACACACACACACACACACACACACACACACACACACACACACACACATTCTCTCTCTCTACACGCACACACACACACACACACACACACACACACACACACACACACACACACACACACACACACTGGGTTGGGCAGGGCAGGCCCGTGGTTAGCTATCCAGATGGTTTTAAGGTTAGTTAGAGACTACGCTCAAAGGTGCTGTTTGCTACAAAAGCAGTGTGTGTGTGTGCATGTATTCATGTGTGTGTTTATCGATGTTTAAAGAAACTCCCTCACCCTGTACTATTTTTGGCTATCGTCTTTTTTTTTAAAGACACATTTTACTGTCAATAGTAAAACATTCACACATGCACACAAATGCACCCCCAGTAAACTTAATTTTGTAACAATAGACTTTGAGGAGTTAAACCACAACGTGTGTGTGTGTGTGTGTGTGTGTGTGTGTGTGTGTGTGTGTGTGTGTGTGTGTGTGTGTGTGTGTGTGTGTGTGTGTGTGTGTGTGTGTGTGTGTGTGTGATAGAGAAGGAGCGAGAGTGGTGTGTCAGACGCTTTGATTCATAAATAGTTGGATGTCTGGATATCATATGTTGTGTGCAGATTTACAAGTACAAGAGATTTCTACACTGGAACGCGGTTTCTCTCTCTCACTTTGCATGTGTGTGTTTCTCATTTGTTGCTCCCCCCACCCCACCCCCTTTTTTTTACCCTGCACAACTGTAATCAAAACCACAGACAGACTTGAGGGCTGTGTGTGACTTTCCCATTTGTCTCTTGCCTTTTTCTTCTCTTTTTTTTTTTTTTTGCCATGCTGTTAGATTTAATATGTGAGCATTCACTCCTGATTTCCCCGAGTTCTTTCATCATCTTTCTTTTTCGTCTTTTTTAATCGAGTTTCTGTCATTGTTGTGTCTTTTGAAATTAGAAGTTTTTATATTAAGTAGTAAATTGATCAGCCCACAGTGATTATAATGCAGCATTGATTTCTGCAGTGGCTCTTTTATTTTGGTATAATGTACAATGTCAGTCAGTGCAAAATACTGTAAATCTCTATGACCGTTTTTACTCTTGAGCCAAATTCCTCACCCATGGAGCAACTCAGTCTCCTTCCTTCTCTCCCTCACGTGTGCAACCAGTGTGTTTCTCTTTCGCCTCCTGCAGGAGAAGGAGAAGAAGTACATGCTGCAGGTGGACAACCTGAAGCTGCGCGATGTGGAGAAAGGCTTCATGTCCAGCAAGCACATCTTTGCCCTCTTCAACACCGAACAGAGGTTTTATTATACACGCACACACACACACACACACACACACACACACACACACACATCAATACACATACACACAGCAGATGAATATTATTGATCACATAATGCCAAGTTAAAATTGACAAATTGTCTACCTGAAATAACAGTCCTATTTATTTATTTTTTTAAAGTTTCAAAGTAAAAGTAATTGTTCATAACGGCCCCTCTCAGTATCAGATTATTATATTGTCGGGTCACATTCAAGTCCCACTTGAATGTACATAGTAGTTTGTTGAGGATTATTTATTTGATAGCTTTATATACTGCTGTGTAGTTCAGTCTACAACACAACGTGTTTTGCATGTCAAATCTCAAGTGAGAGTTTGAGAAGTAACCATCGCTGTGAAATAAATGGAGGGGAGTAAAAGAAAAGTATAAAGAAGCCCAAAAATGTACCTCAGTAATTGAGTAAATATGTAGTTACAATCCACCTCGGGTGTAAGGAAATGTGCAAGTGACACATTTGGGGTATAAAATAATGATATATAAAAACACGAAGAACATCATTCAGCATTGTGTGTCCACAGAAATGTGTACAAGGACTACCGTCAGTTGGAGCTAGCCTGTGAGACTCAGGAAGACATTGATGCCTGGAAGGCCTCCTTCCTCAGAGCTGGAGTTTATCCTGAACGGGTCATGGTAAGATTTTCTCAAAACATTTGTTTCATGCATACATACAGTATAGTACAGTATACCATGTATAATAAGTGATATTTCTGTTTTAATTATTGGATTGATTGCAAGCAGTATGAAATCATATGCACAAACACAATACATTATTAACCTTGATTTTGTCTAAAAGTAAGGCTAATTATTGTTTTATATGAGTTGTTGTGATGTTTAGTTGGAGTCTATTTATATGTTGTCATGTCTCTCATGTGATACTGTATCTGTCCTCTGTCAATGTCTGTTTTCCTCATTGCTGTTTGACCTTATAGGATAAGGAAGGAAAGGTATGTTATTTTTCAGCACTTCCGTGTCTTTTATAAGTTTTCACCCTGAAACAATTATTGAGTGAACCATCTCCTTCAGAGTTACCTTTGATCTTGTATGTTGTATCTACAGTCTCGGTTTCTCTCTTTTCTTGCTGAAGCTAAACTGAACTCGATGTCCTCTGTCCTCCCTCCCCATTCGTCTCCACAGAGTGAAGGCAGCGATGAAAATGGCTCTGACAACATAATGCACAGCATGGACCCTCAGCTGGAGCGGCAGGTGGAGACCATTCGTAACCTGGTTGACTCCTACATGGCCATCGTCAACAAGACCGTCCGGGACTTAATGCCGAAGACCATCATGCACCTCATGATTAACAATGTGAGCTTGCCATTTCAACTGTCAGCTCTTTCAGACACATATGTATACACAACACTTTAACTTTCATCCCAAAACATCTCTGTTATTTTGTCCAGACTAAAGAGTTCATCAACGCAGAGCTGCTCGCTCAGCTGTACTCGTGCGGCGACCAGACCACGCTGATGGAGGAGTCTCAGGAGCAGGCCCAGCACCGTGATGAGATGCTGCGGATGTACCACGCCCTGCGGGAGGCCCTCAGCATCATCGGTGACATCAGCACATCCACCATAACCACCAACATGCCGCCTCCAGTGGATGACTCTTGGCTGCAGGTGCAGCGGAGCGGCTCCGGAGGAAGGTAAGCGACGATCGATGAAAGTAGACAGAGGATTAGATAACTTTATTTGGATCACTATTGAACGATCAAGTAAAATATGAGCATGACAGGTTATTATCAGATTGGTTGCTTTATTTTGTGTGAATGCAGTGGTTCATGTGTGCTCCTTTCTCCTCCAGGTCACCAGCCTCCAGTCCAACTCCAAACCGCCGGGCACCACCGGGACCTCCGGGCCGCCCGGGCTCTCGTGGGCCTCCGCCTGGGCTTCCTCCTGCTGGGGGACCGCCTGTCCCGTCTCGCCCGGGGGCTTCTCCAGACCCTTACAGTGGGCCACCACCCACTGTGCCCTCCCGCCCTAACCGCGCACCCCCAAATGTGCCTAGGTGAGTGAAAACATGAGAGGCCTTTCAAGCAAACAACCGTTCCTCACACTAACATATTTGAAACCTGTCAAAGTAGGTGTTTACCATCGAAACCATAGATATCCATCCTGAAGTGTGGATACTCTCTGTTACTAAGGGGGATGTGAAGAGACCTGGATGAGGGAATAAAGGAAGTAAATGAAGGTGGAGAGCTCTGGTTGTGATAGGTGGATAGACAGATACATTGATAGAGATCCCCTTAATAGACGGATATGCAGTGATACAATTCATAACCAATGGATTCTTCTCCTCTTTTTCTCTTGGTTTGGGTAAACAGTTATCTTTCTGCCGCCACTTTGAACTAACACTCCACTATTCATTGCTTACAACCACCTCACCACTGTCCTCATCTGAATAATCAAGAAAGGTGTGCTTCACTGCTTGCCTGTGTTTGTGAGCTAGCTAACTGTTTTCCCCCTGGACCTGCTCATTGCCAGAGTTGCAGCTTGCCTCTCTTAAAGTAGGAGACACTAACGTTGCTGAGCAAAGCTCTCACTGGCAAATGCAGCCCTGACCAGTTAAACAGAGGAGTATCTCAAAATCCTCCCAAAACTCAGAATCATCAGTGGTGGACTTGTTTATTCTGGTATGTCCTAAGTGAGAGCTGAGCACATGTGACATTGGTCATTTCCTGCACTGTAACTGTTTGCACCCCTTTTCTCTCTTCCTCCTCTTCAACCCTCTTTTCCTCACCACACCTCTGTCCCACACATGACTATGGTTTCTTCTACAGAATCACTATCACTGACCAATGAGGACTAACATTTCTGGTACGTTGGGTACTGTCCGCCATCATCATCATCATCATCACCATGACCACTTTTCTTCTTTCTCTCCCTCTCAGTAGGCATCCTTTCACTGCATGCCATTTTCGTTTTCTCACTTTTCTTTTCTCTTCTCAGAGCGCTGCATGGGCAAACACACACCCAGCTCAGAGGGTGTGTGTATGTGTGTGTTTGCATCAGTGTTTGAGCTGATTTTGGAGTCATTTCAATAATTAATTTATTGAAGGGGTATGTCAGAATGTGTTAAAATGTCTTGTGAAAGAGGACTTTTCTCAAGATTACAGCAGGTTAGACAGGATCCAACTGTCCAAAACATAAAGATGATTGTTGTTTTTGTGTCAGTGTTGTATGTGACGTATTTATGCCATGACATCCCACTCATCCTTAACTTTGTCTTTGAGTGTCTTGGGTTGTTGTTTAAAGTCATGGTATTTGTTAATATCAGCATGTATGCAGGTAGCACTGCTCACTTCTAAACCAACCTTTTTTCCCCCAGGGATATACAGGATTGTTTACATTCACAGGCCTATAAAAACTATTTAATCGAAAAATCTGAGTGGGGAACATCTCTCTTTGGTTGCACTACTTACAGCTTATAGACATACGCAACCTCTGAAAAGGTGTTATGAGTAGACATTACTTTACTACACTTTAAGGGGTGACAAGCTGAAACGTGTAAGAAATATCAGAGTTTAAAATGGGTTTGTGAAAGGAAAAGTTTGTTAATTTGCCAAGAGTTAGATTCGAAGAACGGCTAACATCTGTACAGTAACTATGTAGCAACCTCCAGCAGCCGGTTAGCTTAGTTTAGCACAAAGACAAGAAGCAGGTTAAACAGCTAGCCTGACTCTGTCCAAAGATAACACAATCCACCAACCAGCACCTCTTAAGCTCACTAATTAGCATGTTATATCTCATTTGTTTAATTACAAATACCTGTAAGTGTAAAGCGGCCCAAACTGTTTTCCGGGCTTTATGCTAAGCTAAGCCAACTGACTGCTGGTATCAGCTTCGTCTTTACCGTATGGTATCAATGTTCTCATCTAACTCTCTGCCACAAAGCAAATAAGTGCATTTCCCCCCGAACGGCAAACTCCTCTTTTATAATTGTATTAATGCTTACTTGTTAATGTGACCTTAAGTTTATATTGCGACCCCTCGGCTTGGAAATACTGTTTTGGAGAGTAGGCCTATGTTACATTGATGCCTTCTGCCTTAAACCTTCAACAATAGCATGTTATCATATGTTTATGTCTTTCAGAGGGTTTTAGCACTCCTGTTACAACACCAAACAGTTTATAAAATAAAGTGCGTAATAAAGTGCCTGCTACTGCACTTGTCTTAGACAACACTTGGATAAGAAGTTGTTCTGTTTGTATTTGGCATCTACTGCAAACGTACATGACCTGCATTGTCGCCATGCTAACTGAGCCTTGTGTTTTGGGTTTCCTCCCATGTGTTATCTCATGATATAAGTGGCTGTCTGTGTGAGTGAAGGTATTGTATTTATGTGCATGATTAACACATGGGGGGGCCCTGAAATAAACACATGTAAGTATAAACCTTAACTTGAAGTTCAAATGGAGGCTGCAGACACCTAGAAAACACTAATCCAACCTGTTCCCATCCTCTCTTCTTTGTATCCTGTTTCTGTGTGTGTGTGTGTGTGTGTGTGTGTGTGTGTGTGTGTGTGTGTGTGTGTGTGTGTGTGTGTATGTGTGTGTGTGTGTGTGTGTGTATGTGTGTGTGTGTGTGTGTGTGTGTGTGTGTCCATGGCAGTCGGAGACCCCCACCTTCGCCAACCCACTAGACCTCCGAGCTCCACCCTCCCTCCCTCCCTCCATCTGTCCATCCCACCTCTGGATGAGAGGCCATGGACAACAGCGCCACCTTCGTGTTGTTTTCTGCCACACCCGTACAAGCCAGCTCCTTTCTCCTGCTCCTATTTCTCCTTTACAACACACACACACACACACACACACTAGGAGAGAGATGCAGAATACTTGAAACACACCTGCATGACTGACATATGAACATGCTGCACCCTCAGAATTTAACTAAACTACGTTGAGAATATAAAATTGATACTTTTTTGAGTGTATGCGCACATGTGCATGCACACTGCTTTCATAAATACACACATATACTGTATGCATATATATATATATATATATATATATATATATACAGAATATATATATACAGAATATATATACAGAATATGTGTTCCTGCTGTGCTGTTACACCAAAGGTGGGAGCAAACTAAGCATGACACTTTGCCTGAGTATTACATTATACTCCAGCCTTTTTGATGGGTATTCTGGCTGCTGACTGACTTATCTTAACTTTAGTTTTATCTTGTGTTTTTTCCTGATTTCCTGACTAAAATGTTTGTGTCACAAACTCACCTTGTACTGCCGGTCATGCGTGAAGAAAACATCTTCTTCTCTGTCTTCAGAGCAGAGTTTAAAGAGAAAATGGTTTCTTCAGTTGGATGATTTTGGTGACAATACATGTTTTTACAACATACAGTATTGAGCAGCTGGAAACGAGAGACTTTGATTTTGTGAAAATGTCATTGACAGTCTGCTCTCTGTGAAGTCACGTGGGAAAAAATGCTTATTTTCCTCACAGCATTTCAGGCTACAAGGTGAAGAAACCCCTTCATCCTCCCTTTTATCTCCTCTCTTTTAAAACTGTTTTTTACACATCAACTATGAAACAGACTGCACCATCACTCACTCAGCTCCCATGAGGGAGGAGGGCTTGAACGAAATGAGGGGGAAAGGACCACATACAGACTCCTCGGCCTCATATGCATGAACACACACGAGCTGCTCCTCCTCTTCTTTCTCCCCTTGCACTATAGGACTAAAGCGACCGTCATGGGGGACCTGTTGTAAAGGCCTCACTGTCACTAAAACCAACTAGTTCACTTTGTCAAAACCACCTGTTGTCTGTGCTTCCACAGAACCTATGCAACAAAGAAAATGGTTTCCCAATCTTTTTTTCTTTTCTTTTCAGCTTAAAGGCCCATGCCACTTTTCCCACTTTCCTCTTCTTAAAAATAACAAAAAAACCTTGTTGCTGTGTTATCTTATCGAGGCGGGATCTAAATAGAAAGTGCAATATATGGACTATCCTTCAGCAGACAGCTGCATGACAACAGTCACAAGAATCAGAGTACCTTTTTTACTAAGAGGAAGGGGAATATGTGGCCTGGGTTGCACCCTAAGACTGTTCGATATCCCCTTGTATATCCTATTTATTCAGAGGGGATGAGGTCCCTAATGGGAAAGTGGGTCCCTCAGCTTTCTATTACATTCTGCATTAAATCCTCTGACGTATTGACAGGACAACTCTCAGCATTCATTCTTTATGATCTGCCATTTATTTCGTTTTTGTTTTTTCCTCTTTTCTTTTCTTCCTTCTCTCAGTGGTCACGGGGGTGAGTGAGAACATGAAAACAGCCACAGTCTATGCATAACACGATCAAAACGCTCCTCCTGTTTCACCCTCACACCGCTGTCTGAGAGCCTGTGAGTTCATCCCATCTGTTCACCCTGTCAGTGTGTTGTATTTTGACCCCAAACAAAAATTCCTAATCCACCATCATCCACAAAAACCTCAACTGATGTCATTTTATCCACTTCAAAACTACTTCTGTGACCCCTTGTGTGTCTGAATTCTCCACAACTGCAACAGAAATACAACAAAGCATATTCTACTTATTATTTAAAAGTGAATAGTTTACTATGGACATATCTTATTGTGTTACAATGTATATGTGTGGTGCCTCTTATGGGACTTATACTTCCTCTGTAGAGAATTTAATCTGCTGAATATTTAAATTATTATGAATAAATGAGTATGTGTATCAGGAAATCTTTGAAAAACGTATACAAATGTATAATGCAGTGCTGTGTGTGGATATTGGCAAGTTGTTTGATACTTTAGCTGGAAGCAGAGTTTTCTTTTGTTTTTCTTGTTCCTCTCTGTGTGTAAAAGAGCAGAAGGGGACTGTGTGAATGTGTGAACTCCTGCAGCAACCAGGTCCTGCATCTTGTTTTAACTGCTGTGGATGGAACGATGACTCCATCTTGCAGAACTGCTGTGCTTTGTCAACACATTAAAAACCTCAGTGTACTCATTGACGTTTCCTCTTTGTATTCTTCTCCTCTTTATGGTGGTAAACAACATAATTCAGAAGAGCTACACCGGATTTGGGGAAGGAGGTGAACAGAATGTTAAAATGGCTGAACAGATTTTTACCAAAGTCCATCTCCATTCATTCTTTTGCAATTAGCACTAAACACAAACAACTGAGGCTAATAGGAATGCAATTCTCTTTGGAAGTACTTCTAAACCAAAGTGCTGCACGAACTGTGATTAATTGCAAAAGAAACAAAGACATACGGGGCATGTGTAGAGCTGAAAGATTTGATTATGTTCAGTTTAAAAAGTGTACATCCTAAATGCAAGTTTCTCTGCTTGTTTGGTATTTAACTGAACATGGGCGAGCAAGGGACGAGGCCTTTTGTCACAGTGAAAAAGGCAAAGGTGTAAATAATCGATGGCAGATCAAAATAATGAAGAAATCAAGACACAATATGTTCAAGTTGCTCAATCAGTTTTAATCAGGAGAAGGGGAGAAAATATTACTCGAGGAAAACAACAAATCAGAAAGCTTCTGTCAGAAGCAGCCCTCGAACAAATCAGTTCCCTGAATGATCCTTCATTTCCATCCAAAAATGACTTCTATTTTACATTAAAACTGATTAGTTGAGATACTAACGTATTCCAAATAAATAGAATATTTCCTCTTTTTTAGTCAATCTTTGTATTAAATCACAGCCAGTCAGTAACTGCCAACAACACACAGTCCACACTGCCAGTAAACATGGCAGAGCAGCGTTCCCCCACACACCAGGCATAATGAATATACAATATGTTACACAGGTACAGTATATACGCCACCTTTACTTTCACCGTAAAGACAATAAATGCTTTCTCATTGCTATTGGTTTCATCACGCATAACATATTTAACAGTGAATCAGAGAGTGTGGGAAGTCATTTTATCCACATTGCCTTAATTGTTATTTTACAATCCCCGAAACACTAAAAGGATCTTATTGTATGTTCAACTCTTGGTTTAACCAAAAACCACATCAAAAGAAAAATAAATCTTATTTTGTGGCATTTTCAAAAAGGGAAACCAAAAAGTGAGAGAATGCTAAGAAGCGAGGAATTTTTTAAATCAAGAATGATTAAAGTAAATGTATTCGAAACCCACTGTTATTAACAAAATGTTGCGGTTTAATGTAGAGGCTGCACTGTTTACTTTGCCTGTAAACATTTTTACAACTGTAAAGTACATATGGCCTCCACACATTACATTTTCCTTTCTATAATAGGTTTAAAAGACCAACATCTGTCCCATTGCATTTAGTGATAAATAGCAAGTGTGCTATTTAACAATTGAACAAATGTGCCTTCTACCTCAAAGTAAACACAACAGAGAGGATCTTAAAATTCAGACATCCAAAATGAGGTCAAAATACCTCCAAACGCAGCCACTGGGATTTCTGTATGCCCCTCCTGTCCTTGCATATTAAAACCATGGGAAGACTCTTAAAAACAAGAGGCCTCTGTCGTGAATTAATCTGAAGTGAAACATAAGTGAGCTGTGACGGCGTAGCTCTTGGTTGCTAGTTGCAAAGGAAAAAGGCTTGACAGTGAAGTTGTCAATCAATCAATCCATCCTTCAATCTACATTTGTGAAAATGAGCATCTCTCCCTTCAAGCTAGACATGTCCTAAGTTTAAGAAAAAGAGGTTATAATGTTGGGATCCCCGAAGGAGATTTACTCAAGTGTTGCCAAGACAAGAGCTACAAAATATGAATACAACAATTTTGACTAGTTTTGGAAAGACTCTCTCATATTCTGATTGGTCCCATAACTTTGGGATTTCACCTTCTATTCATATTTACAATTCACCCTCCGAGTGCAACACCGCGCACACACACACACCTTCAATTAAATTAATTAGCTTCAACTGGAACCCTCGGCTTCAGACCGTGGCGTCATAGGATTCCCCTTTTCCTCCACAGAAGTCATGAAGCCAGCTAACGGGCTCTATGGTAGAAACGTTGCTGTCCAACCAGCCACAGAGGGAGGAGCCGAATGAGAGGCTTTGTACAGTTTTAGTGCAATCATACTTACATAATCTGATAGAACTCTACAAAAAGTACAACAGATGCAACTTCAGATGAAGAGGAAAAAGTTTGGAACACACACACACAGTCCAGTTGTAAAGGATGTGCATTATTTCATCTTTGATATGTGGAAATATAAGCAAACGTAACAAAAGACAGGCTCATTCCAATAGCGTTTGTTGAGAAACTTAAAAAAATAAATAAAAAAAAAAACATGAAATTTAAATTAGAGCTTAGTTATAGTGGCGCAGCTATGATGATGAAATAAAAATCATCATCATCATTTGTGATGAGGCCAGCCAAATGCCTCAGGTTAGAGAGTACTTGAAGAAGAGAGACGACTTATGAGTGCATTTTAACACCATACTTCCTGTAACTTCCTCCAGTCACTGCACCCCAGTATCTATCAGGTAAAGATAAACAACAAAGATAGAGAAAACAATAATATGGAAAGAAGCTCAAAGCGCAGCAGCCCAAGCTCTACCATTTATCAGAATTACACTCTGAAAATAATGCCTTAATAACCGACTAAAATATGTTCTCATGGGATTTATAAATTGCATCTATCCCCTCAATGACTTTAGAAACCACCTTTTCATAACAGCGGTGACTTCTCTCAGTCGAACAGGATGTTTGACATCACAACATATATTAACATTTCACATTGTACAAAAATGACTTATTTTCAGTGTTTGGAGGAACAAAAAAAAACAAACAAAAAAAAAGGGTAGAGAAAAGGTTATTTTAGGAACAGTACCAATCGACGACACCTGCCTCTGTCTTCCTGAATCTTATCATGTAACTAGTAAACTCTTTACTCTGAAACAGAACAGCGCCTCCAGTTCAAAAGGTCAGTCTGTGCCCTCAGTTTCTCTATCTGACTTAAACTTACATCGTCCTCTGCACCTCTTCTCCTCGTGCGCCCATTCACCACCATCAGCTCTCCTCACATCACACAAACATACGGGTAAATACTCGGGTTATTACATTCAAACGCAATGCTCTTATTTGGCATTTGTACAGTGAATTGTGTAAAACTGAGATTTGCACTGACGTTGCACACATTTTTGACAGCTCTTGTACTGTATCAGCAAGGGTTCAGAATATACGACCCTTTTATTGCACTTATGTGTAAAATGGTAGGACAAGCGGGGACATGGTGATTAAAAATGGTGGTATGGAGAATAATTAGATCGCTCTAAGAAATACTGGTTATCTCTGGGGAGAGCATCATAAACAAAGAACCCCATAAAAACGAAAAATAGATAATACACTTAAACAAGCATGTGTGCCAACACAGAGCTGAGAGGGGGGCATGTAAATGTAACTGGGTCAAAGACATTCAGATATCTGTGACTAATGTTGCAGGGTGTCATATTTCTTGAAAAGTGTTTGTGACTATGATCAACAAGCTACAAACACGGTATACTGTGGTGATTAATATTCCCCAGACTTCAAGACATGTCCAATACCTCATATACATACACACAGACACACGCCAGCCTCAGTCACAGCCACACCTCACACCACCAGGATCTTGACTTCGTCCTGTTCGTCAGGCCGGTAGAAGAAGGGGATGCAGGGGTTCTCCCCGAGGAAAGGGGGGGATCTTTGTGCTCCCTGGGGGTTCTGGATCTCCTGGAGCAGCTGCATGATCTGCTGGGCTGTGCCATCCTCTTTGGGCCCCAGGGGCTTGGAGTCATTCTGGGCTGACCCGCTCGACAGCGTCTGGGACGATGGGGCTTCCAGGCCTGTGGTGGGCTCCGATAAAGGAATGATCTCCATGGCTTCTGCAGCAGGGAGGGGAAGAGGGCAGCATGGGGAAGTTATATTAAATATGAAAAAGACCCAATTTAAGGACTTTTATTCTTACTTTTATAAACAGAAAGTGGCATTTTAATTCTTACAAAACAAAAAATAGTGATATAATTTACATGGATTATCTGACTTTAATTTGTGCAGTGAAATCCAGGGTGACTCGCCTTTAGAAAAAAAGCCTCAATAAAGTAAATGCAGAATAAAGCCTTATTTCTGATCATTAAACCAGATGCTGATTAAGGTAAATACTGTCAATTTGGTCAACAGCAAAATGTAGTAAACTAAGGCCAACTCAACCTCATGGGTGGATGTGGCCCGAGAGGGGACACACACTTAACGGCCACCGAAGTGCACACACTGTGTGGTTGTGCCTACCTGCTCCACTGAAAGCATGCAGGTGCGTGTGTGCGTGGTGCTCCGGGTGAGGGTGATCCTCCCCAACAGGAAGCAGGTCGGGGTTCACTGTGCCTGCGCTGGCTACAGCTCCGGTGTAGCGGCTGTACCAGTCGTTCCTCTCAGCCACCAGCCTCATCACCAGATCCTGCAGCTCTGCCAGCTTCGCCTAATGGACGATGGCGAAACAATGACAGAAAACTGAGCAAAAACATGCATCACGACAAACATGGTATGGAAGTACAACGGACTGCATTGATGGTTATTTCAAAACAAAAAGGTTGCTCTCCAGTACCTTCATCTCCTCCTTGTCCTGGGCCAGCATGCTGATGTATTGCTCCTTCTCCTGGTGTTTCTGCTTCATGATGGCCCGCTGACTCTGGTACAGAGCTATGTACTCCCCTGGAAGACAGACGGAGAATGTAGTAACTAGTTAGTAGTGATGAAGACTAAAAACAAAGCAATACAACAAAATTATCCTTCTGTCTCACCTATAGTGTCCGTCTCTCCAGACAGCTGGATGCAGCGGTGCTCCAGCTCCTCCACCCTCTCCTTCAGGTCAGCTTTCTCCCTCATGATGGAGCTGAAACGCTGCTGAAGCTTCTCCATGGCAGCTTGCAGGGCCTGATGCACTTCCACCGGTACTCCTCCTTCTGGGAAGAGCGTCGTATACAGCGGATTAAGATAATTCACTCCAGAAACTTTTTTTTTTTTTTAAATCCATATAAATCATAAATAACTACAGATTATAAAGCAGGCCTAACACATTCATTGCCCTATTCTATAGACACGTAGTCTTGGACATTTCATTGTAAAAACATTAGCATGCCGACACACATACAAACCATCCAGTCTTCCTCACCTGAATGCTCGTGACTCTGTTCACGGTGACTGTGTTGGCCCTCAGTGTGATCGTGAGTGTGATCGTGAGTGTGATCGTGGCCGTGATCGTGAGTGTGATCGTGATCGTGGCCGTGATCGTGGCCGTGATCGTGGCCGTGATCGTGAGTGTGATCGTGGCCGTGATCGTGGCCGTGATCGTGGCCGTGATCGTGGCCGTGATCGTGGCCGTGATCGTGGCCGTGATCGTGGCCGTGATCGTGGCCGTGATCGTGGCCGTGATGGTCATAATCAGGTGCGTGGCTGTGGTGTTGGTGCTCAAGACTGAGGGCCAGGGCGGCCTGGTGCCTGGCTGCCATGTGGAGCCGGTGTTCCTCCTCCAGTAGCCTCTTGGCCTCATCCCTCTCTGCCTCCAGCTGAGTCAAAGCTCCACGAATAAACTCCTCCTGTCGGGGGAGAAAGAATGGTGTTGAGGACGGTGAATAAGAAGAAAGAAAACGTTTGCCTCATATGTAGTTAGAAATTAATCTGATCATTGAGGTTTCAAAGTCACTTCTGTATTTGACTTTTCTGCATCAAAATGATAAATGAATTATTCAAACTGACAAGGCACCAGAAGTATAATGAAAGTGTACATTTCTAACGTGATTGAGGCTTTCATAATGTGTAATAAAGCAAATTAAATCAACACATCCTTTTAGTAGCTTTTTGTGAAGAACATTCATCACCATCCTCACCATCTCCTTCTGGCTCTCAAAGTCTTCTGGGATAACTATGGAGGAGGATTTCGCTGGGCTCTCTTGCAGGGACTGGCTCTCCACTCCATCGCCTAAGTGACAGAATGACAAGCTTTAGAAGGTGAGAAGAATTAAATCTGAAAAAGCTCCAAGAAGACAAAGGCCTGAAAAGGTATCAATATACCAGTCAGAGATACATCCTACCTTGGTCTCTGGATGATGTGACAAGAGTTGAGCTGTAAAGCAGCTCCTTCACCTCAGCCTTCAGATGCTCGTTGTCTTTGACTACCATTTCCAAATGCTCCTGTAGGGGGAGACATAGAGTCATTAACTTAGGCTACACCCACATGAGTACCTTTCCTTTTAAAACCCTGGTTTTAAAAGGAAAACAAAAAGGCATTTCCACAAAGGCATTTCAGCATTGTTTTCTAAATAATTTCCGTCCATACCATCACCACTAACAATCAATATCACATGACAAGTCATGTACACTGGGCATGTGGGTGCCGGTGTAAACAGGAAGTAGATTGGTTGCTTAGTAACAGAAAACACAAGTATTATAGTACTCTTTAATAATAAAAGGTTGTGCATTATACTTAAGATCGTGCTCTATAATCTTCCTCTATACACTCTAGATTTAGCGGCTCTAGATTTTGCTCCCTCTCTCTTTCACACACACTAAATTAACTTTAAAATAAACACTGAAGACAAGGAAAGTTGTTGGTTTTGTGTCCATCGCCTTCCTCAAAGACTGATAATGCCACTAGACTATGTTTTTAAATGGAAATGTAGTAGTGTGGATGTAACCTGACTCTCGACCTTTTAAAGCATAACATATAATAATAAATAACATATTTCAAAAAATTTCATATATTGTCAATGGTCACGTGAACAAGGCCTTATTCCTGAAATACACACCTGCGCTTGCTTGAGCTGATTGTGACTGATCTCCAGTTCCACACGGCCCTGGCTTTCATCGTGCTGCAGCCGGTCCATGAGCTGGATCTGCTGCAGGTACTGATGGTGGATCTGTTCCCTCTCTGAGGCCAGGGTCTGGTAGCCCGCACAGTATTGCTGCAGGTGGGCCACTACCTGGTCCCTTTGCTCCATCAGACCCTGGCATTCCGTACCTTTTAGTTCCAGCTGGAGCAAAAGGGAACCAAGAGGAAGATTAATACCAGGATGAAGCAGAAAACGACTGCATTTTCAAACAAATCATTTATCTCCTTCTATTGTGTTAATGCACTAACTAGTAGGTGTATGGCAGACAACAAATATTACAAATAATATAAAATCATATAAAAGAAAAACATGCAGAATTGGTTGTCATTGAGTGTTTTGTGTTTAGCCATACCTGCTCCTTGAAGTCGTGCAGTTTCTCTTGCAGTTCCCCCATTCTGCGAGCCAGCTCCTTTTTCACATGTTGCTCTGACTGGATGGCAGTGGTGAGCTCCATGTTCTCATTAGTCTGTACAAATGAAGGAGCAACACAAATTTTGGCTTGAAGACAGGAGGCCCCCCTCTGAGATAATAATTGCTATGCATGTCTTTTCCTAATATGTGAAACCTTTGTCAAGTTATATAGATAAATTAATCAAATCTTAGAACAATAACCAAATAAGAAAGACATGTAAGACACATTCAGACACAAAATGTATTTCAGGCAAGAAGGCCAGACAGTTGTAGGAAGAAAAAACGTAGGACAGAGTCAAAAGTATAAATAACAGCACTTTCAAAATGTGTCTTTAATAAAAGGACAGATGGACAGCGAGATTTTCAGCCTCACCAATTTGACAAAACCGTTCTGTAGCTCAGCCAGCTGGTCCTTCAGTGTTCGGTTCTGGGTGAGAGCACGGCTAATCGTGGCCTTGTCTGACTGAACGTCCTCCAACATGCGCCGGCGGTCGTCTCCCTCCTCGACCTGTCTCTCCACCTGCTGCTCCATCTCCCCAATACGCGTCTCCTGCTCGACACACATGCGGCTCAGCTGCTCGTTATCTCGTAGCTGGGGGAAATATTAGAAGCCGAATAGAGAAGCAAAAAAGATTACTATTAATCTTTGAGACATTATGGATAAGAACAAATCAATTGGTGAACCTTTTAAATGTTATGGGCAAATAGCCATTATAAGAGTCTGCAAAGAATGTGTCAATGAAATTCATACCTGTGCCTGGTACTGTGCGATGAGAGCGTCTTTCTCAAGATGTAGAGTGTTGAGGGCCTCCTGCAGAGCCACCTCACTCTCTGATGGCCCCGAGGACTGAGGTTCCGCACTGTCCAGGGCCTCTCTCTCCTGGGACAACAACACTGGAGGAGGAGGAGGACAGATGAGAGAAATCTGGTTTAATAATTTTGCAAGAGAAAAATACACCAAACTATAGTATCTCTGTCACCAGCGTGTGCCCAGTAATTAGAATGATACAGTTCATAAGAACATTAAGCTTTTAAGGTTATGTTTAAATAAATACACAAAAAACAATTGTTAAGTTTTTATACTTTTAAACTATGTGAATACTTACAATAAAAGTAAAATATTACAACTTAGTTAATTTTAAAAAGCCTGAAGCACACTGATGTTGGGGCAGTATTGAACACTGCAACACCAGTTAATAATAGTGTCAAACATTAGTCTGTATGCACCATTGTGGCTGCACATCAGTGTGCTTCAGTCCTCTTTCCCTCTGAAGTTAGCTCTGCTCGATCACAGAAGAACCTTATCAGGTGTACACTGCTGGAAGACAATAGGAGCCCATTCCATTCATTTCAATACAGTTTATTAACCAAAGGTCAATAGGCAGCGCAAGGAAGGAGCAGCCAAAAAGCTGTGAAAAGGAAGAAACACGCATGTGTGAGCCTCTTACCTGCAGCATTTTTTAGCTCTGTGATGCTGGCTTCCAGTTCCTGGACAAGACTAATGTTTCTGTCTCTCTCCTCTGCCACCAAAGACACCTGCGCAGACATCAATTCATCATTTGTTTAACACCCGAAAATGTTTAAAAAACAACAAATAAAATACAGATTTCTTTACTTTCAAAACTATAATAAACGTATGTCTATGCTGATGTTACTATATAGTTAGTTCACCTGCGTTAGCAGCTGTTCCGTTTTGTCCTTCCATACACGACCCTCCACTTGGATCTGCTCTGCGTAGCAATCCCTCTCTGTCTGCAGCTGGCCAATTGACTCCATCAGCTACAACATCAAAAACATTAAGCAGGGGATGGTGTTAACAAGACAATAATAAAGATCGACGACATCTCATGGGTCATTTAATGGCGAGGCGAACAGGAAAGTTACAATGATTGTGGCTAAGGTATATGTTTTTAGAAAGAATTGTTGCAGGGGTACGAGCAGGTAGCTTTGTTGAGTTGCTTTAATTTTATACAACATAATAAAATAACAGTTTATCTGCTAAAGAGCCACACCCTTTAAAAAAAGATCAACATACTTTGAACCAACTCAAAAGGTTTTAAATGAATGTCCACATGGACTGACAGTAGCATGACACATAAATGTAAGAGAAAGGTCTTTGTACACAGACCTGGTGGTTATGTTCCTCCAGCTGCTGCTTCTCTCCCAGCAGTAACTGGACCTGCTGGTTGGCACTGGTGGGATCTGACTGACTGGAGCACTAGAGAGAAGAAAAAAAAAAGGGACAACAATTGGAGTGAAATGCAGGTAAATACATGAAAAAAACATCACATCTGTGTGCATTGTCGGCAAACAAACATGTATAGCTTGCGATTGAAACTAAAACTTGCTGTGAAATTGATCCAACACTTCAGATTATTTTTAAGAGGAAGATCAGTATACATTTGATGTACTGTAAAATGTTGTGCCTGTGTCTTAATGCACCTGTTGTAACATGAGGTCAGCTATCTCGAGTCTCTTGCGAAGATCTTCCACCTCCAGCCTCATTGCTCCATTCTCCTGTGTGATCAGCTTTATCTGCTCCGACAGCTCTGACTTCTGCTGCTTCGACTCCTCACTCAAATTACTGTGAACACACAGATATGCAGAGATTGTTCATGTTACCTACCCGCTTTCAACAGGACTTTGGAGAATTGCGTGTGCCATCTGTTAGGCTGCAAATTATTTAATGGACTCTAAATACTATTTATCTTCTGCTGTGGAAATGTTACGAAATATGTCTCCTTGTGTATTCAAGGGCTAAGTGACTTACTTTAGTCTGAACACCTCTAGCCTCAGGCTGTCTCTCTCCTTTTCAAACTCTTTGTTGTGCTGGAGACAAAAAGGAAAATGTATTAAAAATAACAAAGACACATGACACAGACAATTAAAATGCAGAATGAAGGTACATGTATATGCTTTTGTATGTGGCTGTTTTACAAGCATGCGGCTCATTGTGAGTTAATTAAGTTTGTCTTTTTTCTATGGATTCTATATAGGAGTAATTGATGAAGAGTGTGTTACCTTTTCAAACTGTTTCTGCTGTGTTGAGACAGAAGAGAGAGTTCTCTCCAGCTCTGACACTCTCTGCTTTGTTGCCTGCAGACGGTTATTCAGCTCATCTGCTTCAGCTACACACAGACACACATACAAACTGTTAAATAAGGTCTTGCCAAGATGAAAGCGTTTCGTTCAAGTGCAAGGTACGGCCGATTATAAAACACACGCACCTGCTTTCTGCCGTGCAGCGTGTTGTGTGTATTGTAGTGCCGTTTGTAACTCTGATTTCTCTGATACCAGTATACCAATGGTCTGGATGTGAACCTTGGGAGAGGACAGACAAACAACAACGTGGGACTAGATCAGTGGTTCTCAAATGGGGGTACGTGAAGGCACTCCAGGGGGTACGTGCAATTTATTTTTAATATATTTAAAATTAGTATCCATTAAAAACATTTTTTTATTTAATACATATTCAATAAATGACATGTAGTACAATGAAGATTTTTACATTTTTTTTCTTCGATTACACGGTTTCATTCTAAAAACTCACTTTTAGAACAATTCCATGTACGTGTTTGGGTAAAAGGTTACCTGTAATTGCTCTCGCATGGCTCCCTGCTCTTTTGAAACTCTCTGTTCAAAATCTTTTCGCTCCTGAAGGAAGAAAAACACCAAAGCTCATGAATCAACAGAAAGGGAGTGAGTAGACTGTCAGTAGACTGGATAAATTAAGACAGGAATGAACAGACAGAGAGAGAGAAAAACCTGTTTACCTTTTGTAGCTGATCGGAGAGCCCCTGAGATTGCTGTGTCTGCCAGACCAAAAGGATATAGATATTAGTTTGGGAAAGACCGACATTTCTTTCATCACCTCTGAAGCAACTCTATCCCTAGATACATAATTCTGGCACAAAAGCCCTCATCTGAATGCCAGACACGACAGGGATAGAACAAAGTATTGAAATGATAAACCTGTTCTGTTATCGATGTTATGCTAACCTTTTCACCTTATTTGAAGCTTTGAGCTTATTACTGTTAGTGTGCTATAATAGGGCATCTGCCATCAGGTTATGACAGCTCTGACCATAGTGTGTCCATATTGTTCCTTATGCAGTGGTTGGTTACACCTTGTAGAAAACCTATATAAAAACATTATAATCCATGCATGACTTCTATCAGTGTGTGGTTACTCAAAATGACATGCAGAATGCATGTAGTACATGCACTGATGTGGTAATTGTGGGATGGCTAGAATGAGGTAATTCCAAATCACACAATCACACCCCCTCCCAGACACACACACACACACAAACACACACAGCTTCTTACCAGCTGGTCTAGCTTGGTATTTAACTGAGCGTTTGTTAGCTTGCTGGACTCCAGGGCGGCTGCCATCTCCTGGTTCCGACCCTATCACGTGCACACATGCATCCGGGAAAGGAGGAGGGAAAAAAAGAAAAGAAAAGAGAAGAGAAGGATAAGGTGCCGCGGCAGAAGTCAAATAAAGACTTTTGATGTGAATTATTAACATGGAGGCAAACAATACCACTTTTACAAGTGGAGTAAAAATGTGTTTTCAATGATGAGAAATTAAGTAAAATATAATGGAGAATTTTTAGGTAAAGGTTTTTACTTTTTCTACAGCCCTCAACAGAAAGACCACTTAACAATTCTAAACTGTCTTTGCTCTTGAAGAGTAGTTTCTTCTTTGTCAGGCATCTAAACAGTCATCCACCGCCATTGATCGCTCTAGGCTCAAGGCTCACTTGGTAAATTAAATAGTATTAACAAACTATTGTAACCTGACTTCTAACTTGGGCTTTCTGTTTATAGAACATATTGGATTTATATCTTACCTCCAGCTCTCTCTCACCAACAGGTGGACTGTCCCCATTCACATATGCAGAAGATGACTAGAATGACACAGAGAAGCAAATTATTGCACTTTCAACACAATAAATAAAACACAACACAATATAATCATGTCAACAATATGTTAACCCTAACCGGTTAGCCCTCAATAGTAATAACATCACAATTAATAAAAACAATCTATGGCAAAGTTTCTGTAGACATTCATAAAGAGAATTATAAAAGGTGCTTTAAAAAAAAAGACCTTCATCTATGAGCTCAAAGCTGAAATGTACTGGATGCATTGCAGATGGGTAATCGGTTTAGTCAGCAGTTAGAACACCTGTATTTCACAACCAAGTGGGGCAATCATGACTAAACATACTTTTTTCTCAAATGTACGATAAAACAGTGTGCTTATTATGCTCACCCACTACTAAACCAGAACTACATGTTTATAATACTCATCTCATTAATCCTGTTACTCAGCAGATAAAAGGTCACTGTAAACTGTGTCTCAGAAACCTGACAAAAAGCACACTTTGTGATTTGCTGCTGACTGTGCAAAACTAAACCAAACCAATTTCAGAGGAAATATATAAAGCTGGTGCACCAGTGGATGCAGTCAGTGTGCTTTAGGCGATTGTGGACAACCGGTACATCTGAAATGCATTCCTGCTAAGAATAATGCAACACACCCCAAATAAAATCAGTGATGGTGTTTCATAGTTATAACACTGAATGACAAGTGAGCGCGTGTGCATGTGCGTGTGTCTGTGTGTGTGTGAGAGAGAGTGAGTGAGTGTGTGTGTGTGAGGGAGGGAGACAGACAGACAGGACATTAGCGGTCCTAAAATTGTACCTCAGAGACAAGGCCATTCAGTTGCTGTGAGAGCTGTCGCAGGCTCTCTGTGGAAGAAAGTGGTCTGCAGGATAACAGATAAATAATCAATCACACACATTAACCACGTAGTTTACTATGTTGCATTAGTAATCAATGGCAAGAGTAGTAGGATATATTGCCACAGTAGTATTGCTTATTATACCTAGTTTATGACAAATGTTATGATATTAAAGTAGTCTCTTACATGCACAATATTGAATGTGCTGAGGATAAATTTACATTATTGAATAAGCTGCTTCCAAAGGTTTCCCCCAGCCCTTAGTTGCTATAAATATATATTTCCATATTCTAAACATATGTAACTGCAAATGTGCCATGATTTGAATATGGTGTTTGTTTCCATAAACAGATACAAGGGTGTGTCATAGGCAGTGAGGAATCAGGAAACCCACCTATTTTCTTCCATTAAACTCTCATTGCCATTGGTATCCGAATATTCCTGCAGAAAGAGAGTAAGATCAAAAGAAAAAAACAGAGTTAGAGGTAGACAGACAAACAGGCAGAGAAGGAAAACATTAAAAAAATATGATACAATTTGATTAAAATAATTTGCATGATGACAAAGCACATCCCATACAAAGAGGGGATCTGTTGTTTTTGTCACACATATCGGTAAAAATACAGCAACTGGCAATAGACTTTTTACAGCCATTATGCGTCGGCATATAATCTTAGATGTGAAGGACATACAAGAGTAAGAAGGAGAAGACAATATTTGATTTTAGAGAGGGAGAAAGACAAAGAGCGAGAAAATGACAGAAAGAGAGACACACCTGGAGGTCAGTGTTATGACCAACAGACTCAGGGTTAATAGCAGCGTTAGTGCTAGCGAGGTTAGACACGGGTGAGCCATGACCCAGCTCGCCCTTTGGGTCCTCCAGCACCTGGGGAACTGAAGACCCGATGGCCTCCATGTCAGCAAAGGCCTGAGGTGACACATACACAAACAATGCACACACTGGTTTCATGGCAAGAACAAGAGCAGTTATGAAGAAACAACAAAACAAAGACCACAATGATGTCTCAAACTGTGTATGCTTTGAGGTGCAAGGAAATAACTTGATTACTGTACTGAATCTTGTAATGTTACAGTTCAATTGACCCAATTATGTCATTTATATGTCCAGATTAATGGGTGGTTGTTCACAGTCTAAGAGGAAATAAGAGTGTAATAGGAAAATGAAGGGCCTCTGATGGTATCTATATCTGTGGTCAATAGCTACAAAGCACTTATAGCAGGCTCTGTTACTTATGGTGACAGCTGTAGCAAGGTAGCGGTTACACAATGCCCATTGTTTTCCACCATCGTTACCCATGACTCTCTGAAGCGTAGAATGAAAGCACTGAAATACGCAGACTATGCTGTATAAATAACAACATTGAATTGAAGGACTGCCAAATTAAATAACGCATCTCTTTCACACTCACTCTGACTTTAAAGCTAATGCAAGCAAGACATCTGTAATCCTTTAAATCAGGCAGAGAACAAACAACATACAAACACAAACCTAGCAATGAGAAGATGAAAAGTGTACACGTACATTTCTTGCTTTCCCAAAAGTATGCCGGCTTTATGCACCAAGATGCAGATAACACAGGCATGCAACTACTGAGACTCATACACTGTGCATACTTCTACATAAAATGGTAAACTCTAGGAGATCACCAACACTGGGATACACTCTTAACCATTAATGCACTCTCTTGACATATTTGCATCTTGACAGATGCAAGAATTTGCACACAAATCCATCCCATGCTTTCTTGTCTGTGTGACAAAAAAAAGAATACGTGCACTTGAGATAAGAATAGAGAAGCAAGATACACAATGGAATGCTTCATGAGAAGCAGCTATTTACAGCAGAAGGATGCAGAGACAGAAAAAACAGGTAGGGCAAAAACAAAGAAGGGAAAGAGAGAGACAGAGGCTCACCTTACTGTTGCCATAAGGAGGTACGACTACTCCATTGCTTTGACTAAGTGCTTTCAGAAAACAGTCAAACTTCAGGAGAGAAGAAACAAGGGTGGAAAATGAAAGAGATGTGAAAGGGGAGAGACTGATTTAGAAAGTGACAAACGGGCACACAGAGGCAGCTGCTCCAAGAAAACTTAGACTGAGGGGGTTTAGAAGTGACTAGTAGGGTGTGTTATACGGAGAAACCGAGGCTAGTATATCCGGTCCAAGAGGTCAGAAAATATTGCCTGCATCAGAATAACCCAATCAGAATAAAAAGTGTATTACTAATGCAAAGAAAATGTAAATCTGAATAAGAATGCAGGGGCAGTGCTCTGACCCCTACAACTGAACTCCATTTGGTTATTGCCAGCATCCATTATCCAGCTTTAGATTACATGAATCGATCCAGTCTTGAACAACCAAAATCAAACATGTTTGGGCAAAAGAAATGCATCGGAACAAGCAACGAGTCTCAATAGTTGTAACTAACCCAGACTCCAACCAGGCTTGCTACTGACCAACATGGTCTGTGGAAAACTGACCTGAATGACAGTCAGCCCCTGTGTGTGAAAGCTCTGTGCTGGAGTCACATACCTACTGTAACTGTGAGTCCTCCTGGACACTCATGTTGCTTATAAGAGCTTTAAAGCAGACCACAAAGCGAAGACCACACAGAGGTAGAGGATGCTTAATCTTTAAATGTAATAGTAGAGACAAGCAGCAAATAATCAAATTAAACCAACTACCTTATTACTTGTTTTGTTAAAATAAGTCTTAATAAAAATATTGACATGTTAAAAACATCCAAGAGGGATTCAGTGCTTCCACGTTTATGATTATACATTTTTACTAATCAGATAAACATCACTGTTTTGATAAAGATCAGTTAGTCCCTATACATCTGTCCACATTCCGTCCCTAATAAGAGCAGCATAAAGGATTAAACAAGAAGCTATTAATAGAGACTAGAGACGAGACTGCTAGTCAGGATTGCAATGCTTTAAAAGCATATACAATGTATGTAATATGAATGTCTTTTTACAACATATCTTTTCAAAAGAGCCCTACGAAATAAGGTTGATATTACACAAACCACTGTCCAAAACTGCTGGTCAGTTTACAAAAAGAATTACTTAAAATGCATACTTATCATTTCAAATGAGTTATAGCTAAGACAAAAATTTTGTGTATAAAGTTCTTGATAAACATTGATCATCTATGAGCACTTGGAATTTTCAGTAAATTTGAGAAAATATCTCCACTTTTCTGCATTATAACCATGGCCACTACCTCCGTCTCTTGTCCAGTGTGCTTCTCTGACTTGGACAAACATTATTTTCACCCTGTCATCTGGCCAGCAGAATTGACAATACTGCTACTGTGTTCTTGGCACTGTGTGTGTTTGATAACAAGGAGGAACGTGTTTGCTGACTTGATAGTAAATCGGCTTTTTCATTTCAAGCGGCAAAATACTTTGTGATCAATGACCAAGCAGGCCATTACAAATCATTACCATTTGGATAAAACAAACAATAAGGGATTTTGTCCATAAACATGTGACTTGTTGTCTTTTTCTTTTTTTAAATTGGGTTTAATACTGCTCCACAAGTTACAAAGTTTCTATAAAACTGTACTGTTTTAAATGTTACAGAGTGTATGTGCAAACCATTTAAATACACAAAACAATGAATGTTGTCTGCCTATTATAAAAAAGCCAACTTATCAGTGAGTTAAAATGCTTTCTAATGCTATAACAGTGTTTAAAATACAAAATCTGAAACTGTTTTGGAAAATACACATTATATATACACATAGAAAGACTGTCAAGCACAGAGAGAAATTATTTGACCAGCAAAGGCAGAAAGAGAAGCGGGTAAATATATGTAAAGACCGCCTGGGACCAACTTACATTGTCTGAAGAGTGTCTGTCTGTTGAAGGTGCATCGTGTTGGTTCTGTCCCTTCACCTTCCTCTTCTTCTTGGCCCCTGCTCCGCCACCTCCTCCACCTCCTCCTCCTCCTCCTCCTCCTCCTCCTCCGCCACCGCCACCACCACCACCTCCCTTTTCTCCTCCCACACTAACAGGGGAGCTCTTCTGCTGAAACTCCTTCAGCTGAGCAGCACATGAGAAAAGGAAACAATGTGTGTAAAAAAGTGCAGCAAGCAATTCTTTACTGCCAGAAAGAAATCTCCTCTGCTGCCTTTTCAACGTTACACTTTATTGTATTACCTCTTCTCACAAATCTTGCAGTAGGCCTTTGCAATTTTCCCTGACTTTCAATCTACTAAGACATTGATGATAACAAGTAATCGCTAACCACTGGAGGGACTTGTCAAGCTAACTGATTGGGAGATAACCCGAGATGAAGCAGGGATGGACTGCTCCCAGCTAGTCAAAGATCCAGTTTTAATTGTAGAGTGAAAAGCATAGCCACAGCCAAGTTATTGACTGTCACTTTGACATACTTCTTCAACGACTTGCTAAACCAAACAAGATTACATTGATAACTTGCAGCAAACTGTGGGGTTGAACCGCAGCGAAATGCAAAGTGTTGTCACCACGAGAACATTGTAGGGCAGCAAAGAAGCTAGCTCTCAAGCACACAGCAGGACAAGGAAGAGGGGTGTCAGCTGTCAAAACAGTCCCCGTCATTCTATCCTCCTCACTGTGCTTCAATGCGAGCTCAGCGTTTGCTTTAACATTGTTGTTTGTTAACCATTCGCTAATATAATTGTGCCATCCTATAAAAAAGACAGAAAGCTGCCGAGCAGCTGTGTGTTATCCTTTACACTCATACAGAGCAAACTATTCATTAGTTAGCCAGCTTGCTAACGTTAACTTGCCTTATTAGCTAGCTAGCACGTTAAGGTTAGCTAAACACCACATCACGTTAATCACATTTAACGTTAGCTGGAAAGACACATAAACCCGTTGGGTAAAGGGAGTAAGTTAAGTTACTCACTGACTAGCTACACGGCGTAAAATGATTTAAAAACCTCAAAAACCTCAAAAATAGTCAGCATAATCTGGGAAAGTTAATGCTACCAATAGAGGCCCAGAAGAAGCACCGATCTCTCCTGCGCATTTAAGCCTCAAAAGAAGCAAGAGAGGCGGGACAAGCGACAGCGCAGAGGTCGGGCGACGTGTAATGACAACACCCATGCTCCGTTAAGAAAGGTGTCACAAGACGAAAGAAAACACCAGCAACGCAAACCTACAGAAGAGAGACAGGAACAGTCTTTCTGGTGTTAATCAGCCGGGTCAGTTGTTAAATACTTTACCTTTTTCTTAGCTGCAGCGAGTTTAATTTGCCTGCTTTGGTCGGCCATACTGCTGCTTTGGTCAAAGACAGACCGGACCACGTCATCAGTTTGGTGCCTGTTTGCGTCTCTGCCGGTAGGGGTCGCAGAGGAATCTCCTGTGTTATCCATATACGGTCTATGGTGCTATCCCCCTTTTTTTTTTATAATTACAAATCCCTGTTTCTTTTATTGGGTTGATATGTCATAATTGTCAAATAGTACGAACAATGTTTACAACTAAATATGTGGTATCGTTGTTGTCTTTTTGTCCTTACTTGTACTACTTTTCTTGCTTTATGTAACCCACTGTACCTTTGTAAGCCACTGTAGTTTGTGTTTTAGACTTTGTGCTTTATTCAACGGAAATTGCCACGACAGGGCTTGTTTACTTTTTAAACTTACATAGCCTATCCATTAAACAAACAGAAAACGTTTAATGAATAATAGGGGAATTCTTCTTAATTTATTTTGTCAGAAATGTATTTCTTTTCTTTTCATTTTGCTCACAGTAATAATGTTTATTTGTGCAGTGCTGAGGATTATGCCTATCTCAACACAGATCATCTCTATAGGGCTAGGCAAATACAGATGAACAAATACACTCTTTGATGATTTAAAGGTCTCTTATCGCCCTTACTTACATGCAATTTAAGTTACATGTCAGTGGATAGTGAATTCTGCAGAGCACCTGGTGATCCTGCAAACTCAAAGAAAAATGGACCATGTTCAAGATTCATATTTAGGACCTGTTTACTGTACGGTAGTGCAGGAGAAGAATACGACATTTGAATCCGGTGAAATTATTATGGCCTTCAGAATACTTTTAACAATATCATGGCTTCTGATATATCTTCACATACTAATTACTTTGTTTAATCACTGACATTGTTATTATTATTGTATTTAATTTAGGTTGTTATTGTTTTGACCTGTAATTATTTTGTGTATTTATTACTTGACATAAAATCAATTATCATTCCAAGACTCAAAAGTGTAATATATGTCTAAAGACTTGACCCAAGTCCAGAGCAGTGGATGACAAGCAATCCTGAAATTCTATTTATTAGTATTGTTTTATTTATGTTTTACCGCATGCCTCTTTCTCTCTTGTTTAAATTTAAAAGAAGCTAACTCTGTTATAAAAATTCCCTCAAACAAAATAAAAATAAAATTGTTTCACTGAATTTTTTTCACTCATTTCCTTAATGCATATTTGCAGACAGAATAAAGCATGATCATTGATTCTACAACACATCTAGACACAAGCTGATTTGCTTTGGAAAAAAACCAATATCACCCAATTGGTAGTGGTTGTTGTTGTAATAAGTAATAATAATAATTTCTCCTTGTGTTCCTCATATTTATTTTTGCCATACCAAGTAATAATGACTAAGTTTGCTACTTTTCTTTCATCCCAGCTATTTTTATTTGTATTAGTATTATTATTGTATATATCTTTCATCCCTGCTGTTTTGATATCTTATTTTCTGTCTGTAAATTGCTGCTACTCGACACCAAATTTCCCCTTTTGGATTAATAAAGTATATATTCATTCATTCATTACTTCAACAGAAGAGGGTTCATATAGACTGAAGTATATGTGTGGCTTTGGACACCAGTTATCTAACATTGACCTATTTAGACTTTTGACATAAGATTGCATTAGAACATTCAAACAAAACGACATACCTTATGTCGTTTTGTTTGATTAGGGCTGTGGCCTGCTGAATCTACAGTGTACAAAATAATGACATACACATGTAATCAATATGTGATCACTGAAACAGTAGTCTAGAGAAGGCCCATGTTAAAACTTGATAGCCACATTATTGCAGATTGCTTGCTTTTCAAGGTGGATGTCTTGAACCATATTTGCATGTACATCCACTGATGAAACATACAGACAATCCAGTCAATCTGATGTCACACCCTTTGCTTTTGAGCTAATTAGTCACATGCATACTACACAGGTTTTGCACATGTCTTACTCATTGTAGGAGTCATCATTACTTCTCATAAAACAGTATCGCACATCTTGAAAAAACAGCGATTATCTTATTTTATTTTAGACAAATATGAGGGGGGCATTTTTTATTAAGAAGCATCACTAACTTCAAATGTATAAAATGTGGAAATTGCTCTCTTCCTGAATCGGTAGAGTGGCGTGTCGTTGCTTGACAGACAGCCAATCAGCATCGGCACAGTCGGCAAAAGTCGTGACGTTGCCTCGACCCGATGTGTGCAAATCAGCGGCGGACAGCGTGCTGCACGAGACCAATAGGCTCGTTCCAACGAACTGCTCCTCAGCCAATCGTTGGGCTCCACGACGGGAAAGCAGTGACGGCTTATATATTGAGGGAGCACGGTTCATTCAACATCACTTCACCGAGGCAAGAAAAAAGGATAGGAAGAAAAAGAGAGATACAGATTGCTGTACGAGGCGACGTCAAGGCCGTTAATTTAACGGATAATACTGCGATTAAGGTATGTATACACATTGGTGTGAATCTGATAATGCGACGACGTATTTGATATTTTCTACGATGTTGAACCTCATTTTTTAAGTCAGTTTCATTACGATGACGCTTGCTAAGCAAACTAAGCTGACGATAGTGTCTTATTTACCTGACGTTGAGCATAGCGTTTAAAACAGATGGGCAGTCACTGCAATGTTAATCTACTATATATGTATTATGGCGAAGTATTTCCCCGTCGCATGGCTGCTTGGTACTCTAACGTGGTTAGCTAGCTACCGGCAGATTTTTTTTTTTCCGGGGGGGTGGGCTCTTAACTGTCGGAAGAGGCAGCTGCGCTCCACCCAGGTCCTCCAAAATTCTTTCAACGGGCATATGTTTGAGACATTTTCTGGGGATTGGTAAAAGGCCTAGGAACGTTAAATGACATCCACCACTTCAGTTAGCAGGTAGCTGCCGCGGGATTTAGGAGGCAGAGAGCCTACGTCACGAAGGCAAAGCCACGTTTTTTTTCTTTTTTACTAAATTATATTTCTCCTCTCCCAGATTTCTTTTGTAGATCTGAGTTGGAACAAGCAAATATGAATCTGTTGTGGGTTGTGATGCTGGTGGCCGGCACCGTGGTCGCCGATGACGACGACAAGAAGGACAGTGTGGGGACTGTGGTGGGAATCGACCTGGGGACCACTTACTCATGGTAAGAAGAAAAGGAAAAAAAGTGACTTTTCTTCATTGTTTTTGAAGACAATGTAATGATGACACTTGACAATTAAATATAATTAAAAGATTGTTGCCTTGTGACTCATGGTTAATCATTTCTAAAATGTTTTCCTGCAGTGTTGGGGTGTTCAAGAATGGCCGTGTGGAGATCATCGCCAATGACCAGGGTAATCGTATCACCCCATCATATGTGGCCTTCACCAGCGAGGGTGAGCGTCTGATTGGTGACGCTGCCAAGAACCAGCTGACCTCTAACCCCGAGAACACTGTCTTTGATGCCAAGAGGATGATAGGACGCACATGGGGCGACTCCGCTGTGCAGCAGGACCTCAAGTACTTTCCCTTCAAGGTACGTTTTTCCTCTTTTGACATGGGGAAAGTTACAGTTGTAGAATCTAAAGGTTTTTGGGAAATAATTGCGCGACATACTTTGTACATTAATATCGATGCATGTTCCTCTTCAGGTTACTGAGAAGAAGGGCAAGCCTCATATTCAGGTTGACATTGGTGGTGGCCAGTTGAAGACATTTGCTCCAGAGGAGATCTCTGCCATGGTGCTGACTAAGATGAAGGAGACTGCTGAGGCTTATCTGGGCAAGAAGGTAAACAAAACATGAAAAAGTATTTAATCAAAGAATGTAACGCTCTTAAATAGCACCTTAGAGTACTTAGAAAAGCGCTATATAAAATTATATTATTATAAATAGACAATGTATATTTATAAAATTATATTATTATAAATAGACAATGTATATTTTAATTTGACTTTGTCATATTTTCTTTAGGTCACACATGCTGTGGTCACTGTCCCTGCCTACTTCAATGATGCTCAGCGCCAAGCCACTAAGGATGCTGGAACCATCGCTGGTCTGAATGTTATACGAATCATCAATGAGCCGTGAGTGTCTAATAAAAAATAATTACATTTCCTTCCCTTTTCTCTATAATAATATATTCTCCTAACTTTATTCTTTAGAACTGCTGCTGCCATTGCTTATGGTCTGGACAAGAGGGACGGCGAGAAGAACATTCTCGTGTTCGATCTGGGTGGTGGCACTTTCGATGTCTCCCTTTTGACCATTGACAACGGTGTGTTTGAAGTAGTGGCCACCAACGGTGACACTCACCTGGGAGGTGAAGACTTTGACCAGCGCGTCATGGAGCACTTCATCAAGCTGTACAAGAAGAAGACCGGCAAAGATGTGCGCAAAGACAACCGTGCTGTGCAGAAGCTGCGTCGTGAGGTTGAGAAGGCAAAGAGGGGGCTGTCTGCCCAGCACCAGGCCCGCATTGAGATCGAGTCCTTTTTTGAGGGAGAAGACTTCTCTGAGACCCTGACCCGTGCCAAGTTTGAAGAGCTCAACATGGTATGTTACACAACCGTTCAGCTTTGTAAAAACGACGACTATATACACAACATACCTGTTTTATTATTATACATTATTTGACAAGCCTTTTAACCTTGTCTTTTACTTTACCAGGACCTGTTCCGTTCCACAATGAAGCCTGTTCAGAAGGTGCTGGAAGACTCTGACCTGAAGAAATCTGACATTGATGAGATTGTCCTGGTTGGAGGCTCCACCCGTATCCCCAAAATCCAACAGCTGGTGAAGGAGTTATTCAATGGCAAAGAGCCCTCTAGGGGCATCAACCCCGACGAGGCTGTGGCATACGGAGCTGCCGTGCAGGCTGGAGTGCTTTCTGGAGAGGAAGACACTGGTAAGTCCTCTTCCTCATTCACTGTAGTCTTCGTTTGACACGACTGAGCTTGCGAACTTGATTACTTAACGTTTTCCTCTCCTGCAGGTGATCTGGTTCTTCTGGATGTGTGCCCACTGACCCTCGGTATTGAGACCGTTGGAGGAGTAATGACCAAGCTGATCCCCAGGAACACTGTGGTGCCAACAAAGAAATCCCAGATCTTCTCCACAGCCTCTGATAACCAGCCTACTGTCACCATTAAAGTTTATGAAGGTAAGATTTGGAAAGTGTGTGTATATATATTTTTTTAAACGTGTATCATTAATAATTTCCTTCCATGCAGGAATAAATTAAATATCGCAACGACTTAATTATTGATTGTCTTTTATAGGTGAACGCCCTCTGACCAAAGACAACCATCTGCTGGGCACTTTCGACCTGACTGGCATCCCTCCTGCACCTCGTGGCGTCCCACAGATTGAGGTCACCTTTGAGATCGACGTCAACGGTATTCTGCGCGTCACTGCTGAGGACAAAGGCACCGGCAACAAGAATAAGATCACGATCACAAACGACCAGAACCGTCTGACACCGGAGGACATCGAGCGCATGGTAAACGACGCAGAGCGCTTTGCTGATGAGGACAAGAAGCTGAAGGAAAGGATCGACTCCCGCAACGAGTTGGAAAGCTATGCCTACTCACTGAAGAACCAGATCGGCGACAAGGAGAAGCTTGGCGGCAAGCTGTCGGATGAGGACAAGGAAACCATCGAGAAGGCAGTGGAGGAGAAGATTGAATGGATGGAGTCGCACCAGGAAGCTGAGCTGGAAGACTTCCAGGCCAAGAAGAAGGAGCTGGAGGAGGTGGTTCAACCCATTATCAGCAAGCTTTACGGTAGTGCGGGTGCCCCTCCACCAGAGGGTGCTGAAAGTGAGCCAGAGGAGAAGGATGAGTTGTAGGCAGCTTTTGAAGTCAACTCTTCTGTCACCCCTTGCCTCTCTGGTAGTTGCATCTAGATGTATATATTGAACTGATGGGACTCGAATAGTGAGAGGAATGGTTGGGAAGGGGTGGCGATAACAACCAACCATACTGAATCTTCTGAAAGACTTTAAAATACGTTCAGTGTGAGAGGTGTTCTCTTCACTGGAAGGTGGAGATATTCGTCAGCCCGGATACGAGGCTTGCTGCTGCTGTTCTCAGGCAGTCCTGATGGGGTTCTGTAGTGGGGAGGGATTTGTGGGTCCGTGGGGTGTCTGTGGGATCAAGAGCCCATTATGTTCACCGGCAATGCTAAAAGTTATTTATTGAATCTGGTCATTGTACTTCTGGAAAGACATTGAAATAAATGTTTGATACAAAATGCTACTTGATTGGTTTGTTCTTGCAATTATTTTCAACACTGCCCAACACTTAAATATATTCACCAATGGCTCAAGTTATAACTATTTCACCATTTCCTTAACGCACACATTTGTTAAAGAACTTCAGTGAATTTGCTAAACAATTTCAGTATCTACAGTATGAGCTTTAACATGTCTTAATAAAACCATATGCAATTACCAAATAGTCCTTGACAAACATTTTATTACAATTTAAGTAAATGTACATCATGTTATTACAGTCACAATGCAATCATTATGAATGACACCCTCTGTGTCCATTCCTCCAAATACAAAAGCCAGATTTATAGTTTTTGAGGGTGCTGGGCTGCTGTCTTGCTCCTCATCGCCACTCCTCTCACCACACACCGTCCAGGGCAATACACACATGGAGTGGTCTAGGCGGTTGGGTGGCATATCCCCTTCAAACTTCATGAGGACCCATCTACTTTTGTCTGCAAGCAGGAAGTAGAACATTTAAGCACATGTTAAAGAATATAAAATCATGACTTTTCATAAAATACTGCCCTGCAACAGTCACAGATTTAGTCATGAACAATGTGTATGACATAAGTACAAATATGAAGTGACATATTTTAAGGCTTCCGAAAAATTATGTACCAGTGTTGAATCTGTACATGGAGTTGCCGGCTCCATCAGCAGTCATCCCCCCAAATATGTAGATGTTCTTGTCCAGCACCAAAGCTGAGTGGGCTGCTACTCCTGGTGGGATGTCTCCTTTGGCCTGCACTTTCTCCCACTTCATGCTCCCTTTAAACAGACATATTTTTATTTTCTTAAATAAGGCAAGGCAAGTTTATTTGTATAGCACTTTTCAACAGCGCGATTCAAATTGCTTCACATAAAACCATTAAAAGCAAAACATAATGCCAAAACAAGGTTCTCATTCCCAAATTCTGAGGGTCTTCATTTTCATCCTGTATGATCATCTGAGATAAATGCAGCTGAGAAATGGATACAACTTTGATCCTCATGATTCAGGAGAGTTCAGGCTTACTTGTATCCAGAGAGTACATATCGTTGTGGAATTTGTCTCCAGCCATGCCTCCATGAATGTAGATCTTTGAACCAACTGCAGCGATAATGTGGCCATGTCTGGCGAGCAGGTTTCTGCCTTGTGTTCCTGGCTGGGACCAGGTTGAAGACACTGGGAAGACCAAAAGATATATGCTTTCACATATTTGAGGCAGAATAAGATGGTCACACCTTCAATGTGTGGATTATACATTCATATCTGTCGCTATTAAAAATGGCCGTTGCAGTGTAAATCGATCACAAATACAATAGAACTGTGTATAAAACATGGAGTCAATCAAGTAGCATCAGACAGTAAAGCTCTTCTTTACAGAGGACAATGGATCTGTTCATCGGTTAAGGACTCACGTTGATTACCAAACCTTCGAAAGTAGCCTTTTTACAGAAGACAGTTTGACTTGTCATTGCAGGAAAAGCACAGGGGTTACTAATAACATGAATGTTATGAATGCTGTATTACATTTAAGTGTCCCTGTCAGCACTGCCAGTGTGTATGCACAAAAACAGGGCCCTGGCACACCTCAATGAACTGCAGCCATGACTAATTAAGGTTATTAGTTACACCTGTGCTTTTCCTGATAAGTCAAAATATCTACAGTGAAAAAGCTTGTTCATGATTTCTCATCTATAACAGTTTTAATTCAATAGGATTAAAATCTATGGCACTCAAATTAAATTAATTTGGTATTCATTTTTAACAAAACACAAAATATTGCTAGCCACTACACCACCGTGCAGCCCCTGCTGTTTCCAAGCCGTCTTCTTGATTAGACCACTACTCAGGTTGAAGTTGAGAGCAGTTATGCAGGGAATTACAGGAGGTCACCAAACATCATTGAATAATGAAAATGTTAAATGTGCAAGTTGGCCAGCCATAACAGGTGCAACAGAGGAAAGATGTTAATCAGGCACAGTCAGTGTACTAATGCCCACTCAGTCCTGAGAAGGGATCTAATCAGCCAAAAATAGGTGAAAGCATCTGTGGGGGACGTTCCGTGTAGGACATTTAGCTGCCCGTAAACATTTATGCAGTTTACCGTAAAAAGTACATAAAGATGTTTCACTTAAAAGCCCAATTTGGGGAATTATTAAATGTAATACAACAAGGTAATTATGACTTTGCTTTATATCATGGGTCATTCAATGAAAATGAAATTTAGCCAAATGTCTCAATATTGTTGGCGGTAATACAAGATACCGCGTAGCAAGATTTACTGGGTTTTGGAGATACAATTAGGTTAAGCAGGTGGTTTATTAAACACAAACCTGTATCAAAGACATGAAGTTTGGGGTCTGAGACTGGTGAAGCTCCTGCTTCCCCACCAGAACAGACATACAGTCTGTCCCCTTGGCACGCTGAGTTGGTGTGGTATGTCCTGGGACTGGGGGGTTCGCCATTGACCACTACATTCTTCCAGTGAGACCCACTGTCTGGACACACATGTAAAGAGTGGATTATACTCAGTTTACAGAAATCTATGGTCACATACTATACACTCAACCTGTCAAAACACATTGGTTACAACCAGTGAAAGCCCTGTTAGTCTAATGAAGATTGTAGATAACTAGGTGCATTTAAATTTGGAATTTACCCGTTAGCTGTATATTCTGGATACAATTGCGATTGCCACTCTGCTGTGCCCCTCCAAACACCCACAGGCTCTGAGGGCAGCTCTCTGACACAAAACTGCAGTGTTCATACCGTGGCTCCAAACCCTCCCACTCTGGGATGTCCCATTCATGATTATCTGGTGGAGTCAGAAAGGACACAAATGAAATAGGGAACACAATAATGACCCTGCCAAGTATATATCGAATGTGTTTACCAGTAGCTGTGACAAATGACACCGTGCACAATGCTTGACGCCCTAATTGTAATTTTAGCTCAAGTTATCGTCATAAATCAGTGGTGATGGGAGCTTCATCCATAATGATTAAACTTATACTGTAATTAACACATTCAGCAGCAAAGCACTAAACATTTTCACAACCAACTTTCCCCACACTTACTGTAAATGAACGCAAGGTTTCAATGGTGATTTCAAGACAAACACATTATACACAGACTTATTATGTTTGGAACAAGTCTTCAAACAGCTAATGGAATTCACAAAAGCCCAAATGTGGGTGAAATTGATCTACAAAACAATACAAACTAGTACTAGAACTAAATTTCTTCTTGTAGATTCTGTCCTGAATTTTCTTTTACCTAGATTTATGATGTGCGAATGTGGGAAACTGCCGCTGGGGTTGGCTCCCCCAACAATAAAGATTCTTCCTTTTCCTTCAACTCTAGATGGAATGAACGTACAGGTGTGACCCACACTAACACCTGGAGAAGCCCCTCTGGGTATCAAAGAATACCTGTTGACAACAAAACAACATCAGCAGGATAAAAGGTTAGCTAATTACATCACAAGGACAATTACATTATCTGAATTCACTTACCATATTCCTTCTTTGGGTTTATCTAGAGGGTCAAGTACTGGGAGAAACTCCATGGCTGTCAAAGATATGAATTAACCTGGTGTTATTGTTTTTTAAATTATTCTCTGGTCAGGGATCCGGTACGATAACAAAGAGCTGGTACACTAACCTAATAGCCTTTGTCAACATTATTGTTAATTTCACTCATTATGAATGATATTTATAGTATGTAATAAGGATAATAGTATGTAATAAACTGAGGGTATCCACAGACGCTGTTACGTAAAATCTAGCTAACGTTACAATCGAAGCACCCAAACTATTTAGGCATTTTATAGCTCCTCTTGTAAACGACTGGAGACGAGTGGCTTATTAGCTAAACACAACCGTGAATAGTATTTGTGAAATATAACTTAATTTAGCGACAACGTCACCAAGTTGGTGAACACACTGAGCGCCACCAAGACGGTAACTTGCTAGCTAACTCAAAATAGCGCGTGAAGAACTTCCTTCCTACTAACCTGTTCTTCCGGGTTTAAAGAGGACAAAATTGTAGTCGTCATTTAAGTGAAGACAGTATCCTTTGGCACCACTTTCTAACGTCCATACGGTGACAGTGGTAACTATTGCTGCACGAGACTGTAAAGATAGCTTAGCATTAAATACAACTCCCAACCACAACACAGCTCTACGTTGAAAACAGTACGCAAACAGTACGTTGGCAACGCCGGTTGACACAATTTCCAAACGTAGTTGTCATGGTTGCCCGTTGCGCATGCGCTATTCACTTGACCGACCTGTCCATCACTCTGTTGAATGGAGCAACGAGTTACCACAACGTTCCCGTTTTTATCATGTATAAAACAATAATGCGAATTCGTTGCAGGGGTTAGCAAGGAACTCTTCTCCGGTTTATACTCTTAAAAAAGTGTCTGCAGTTTCCGTTTGAGCTAAACACTCCTGTCTCCCGCTTCAAGTAAAGGTAGGTTTTGAGTGACAGCTGCACCGCACGTTTTTGCAATGACACAGAGCTAACTTTAGCTAACTACGTTAATTATCTTTTTTCCCCACTGAAATAAATGTCTGTGTTTATATAAATAACAGTCGACATGCAACTATGGCTGTTCAGGATACCAGGATATCAGGATACCAATAACTCTTGGCAAAAAACTGGCCTATTCTGCTTGCTACACTGGGTTGCAGAGTGAAGATTTTTAAAGCTATTCAGCCAAACAGGCAGAAAGTGACATATCTGCGTACATGTAATGAAAAGCCTTTCTAAATTATTCTACTTTCAAACTATACCATTAGTTTATATTTCAGATACTATAAGATTGTATACACCTATTTATTTCTGCAACGTTTGCAGTTTATGGTAAAACAAAGATGAAGTGCCTAAGCCCACCTACATTTTATTAGTACAAGTTCAAACAAACAAATACACAAAATGACTGCAGTTCAGTGACAGAGAGGGGACCCTCTTGTGGTTACATGTAGATGTTGCAGGAACAAACCGGACATGCCTTTAACACTGTATAAGAAGTGTGAGATACATTTTTAGCTTTTGTGTAATAATAATTTGTCATCTAGAATACATTATACATTTATAAAATGTATCAAAAATAACGTTGCATGCACCTGTCTGCATTTTAAATAAGTAAACATTCAATATGTGACTACAGTTGTAACGTATTGTACATGCATTTTCTTTTTCTCTCCATTTAGGAAGTATATGTTTCCAAGTAGGTGCAGTATGATCATTTACGGCAAATTGCGCTGACAGGTATACTTGCATTATGCATTTCATAATATGTCCAGTAGGTTGTGCCATTGTCTTTTTTATTAAATGCTCTACTAAATGTAGCTTGGACTGCCCTGGAGATGATGATATTAACCTGAACGTTGCGGTAGGCTATTTCTGGTGTATTTGTGTCTTAATGTAATATATTGACAAAGAATAAAATACTAAACTAGGTGACCTTACTTAACAGTATTAAAAAGTATGTCATGAACACAAAACACAACAATATTTATTTAGTATATGATTGCTTTTAGTATGAGGATCTGCTATTCTATAAGGATACATTTAAAAGGTATTTTCTAAAATGTATTTAATTTGCCTTCAACAAGGTTTCCTTTAATTACTGCGTCAAATTTTTTTATATTGTGTGAGGAAATGAGCGCTACAATGAGTGATGTACCCAGAAATGTGACAATAAAGATTTAATCTCTAATTGGAATATACATTGACAAAGTCACATACTGTTATAAATTCAAAGCACCCTGCACAGTCAGCGGTGTTGCAGATAGAGTGGGAGCAGAGTGAACAAATCTGATTCAGTTCAGCTCTTTGTCGACACCATGTTACCTCCTGAGCAGATGACTGAAATAATGAGCAAAATGATGAATTAATATGAATGGTGATGTTAATATTTGCCCATTAGATCAGTTAGATCAGCCCATTAGGCAGTTTATTGTAACTTTTGACTATAGCTGTCAAATAAATGTACTGGTGTAAAAAGTACAGTATGAGTAAGCATTTTCCCACCATATTCTGTGAATATTCTCCAAAGACATTTATGGACGATTTCTCACAGGTACTGCAAGACCTGGACCAAAATGTGCAGCATTACAATATTGCATAGTTAGTAGCTCACATTGTCACAACAAATGGACAGAACAGGACCACTTAGAATGCAACAAGCTATAAGCCCCGAAGGTTTCGCTTTATAGGTGCCTCATAAAAACAATACGTCATCCTGAAATGAATAATACATTTATGGGGTTTCTTGGATAAATAGATTACAAAACAATGTCAGGTTCAAGAAAGGAAACATTGCTCAAAGACATTTTGGTGTCAAAAATAATCAATGAGTATCCCCTCAACAGTGGCAATCTGTAAGAAAAAGTGCACTATAACTCACGGTAGCATTACATTACGTGAAGGAAGACAATTGTATTTTCCGAAAAAAAACAACTACTACCTGCTACTGGCTACAGCCACTGTTTCTACCTTCTTTTTTTTAACAGTAATGCTAAATATTTCATATCAATATATCTAAAATCAATCATCAATAATCATCTGTCATGCCCAAAGTGATGCCCTCAGATTGCTCGTTTTGTCCGTCCAACAGTCCAAACTATACAACTCTTTAATTGACATTAAACAGGAAAAAGCAGCACATTTTCAGTGGGAATAAGTGAATGTTTGGCAATAAATTATCTACATTTATGTGTTGATCAACTACTCTAGTAATTAACAAAACATTTGAGCATTACAACTTTCTTCACGCCTCTTACCAAATATTTACTGACGTGCTTTAGTTGAATCTACTTTTTATCCCTTTGGACCAGTGTGTAATGAATCTTACACACTGGGGGATTTATTGGCAGAAATGGAACATAATATTAGGTTTTCATTAGTGTATAACTGAAACTAATTATTGTTGCGTTTTTTTAGAATGATCCCTTCATATCTGTATAGGGAGCTGGTCCTTATTCAGGGTGAACTCCATGTCACACCGCCATGTTCCTACAGTAACCCAAAACAGACAAACCAAACACTGGCTCTGGAGACGGCCTTTTGCATTTTTACGCTACCTGAAGGCCACCGTAGGTTCTCCGACCGGCTTGGAAAGGAAGGGGTGAGCAGTCAGGTATTCAGCTGGTTGCAATCTGCAACCTCACCGCCATATGCCTCTAAATTCCACACACTGGACCTTTAATTGACTATCAATACTTCTGTCTCTTTAAATCTGTTTAATCTGGAACTTTATTTTCTTTATTTTTAATTCAACCATAATTAAGTATTTGTTCTGTATCTAGTCTGCCAGCGCCTCACATTCTAATCTTATTTGATGGTTACTATTGTATATAGTCTTTTATAGTGTGTCACTCATGTAATTGATGAAGCAGCCATGCATTCCAGTCTGCGTCCACCAGGTGCTCAGCTGTTCCCTTCTCTCTTCTCCTTCCACAATTCCCCCCCCAGTCAAAACTGCACAGTCATCCCCAATCTTCCAGCGCGAATTGAAAACTCATCTCTTTGAGGAACTTGTCCCGCTCTCTTATATTTATCTCTGCTATCTTAATTAAGTCTCCCTCGGCTCTACCTTCCTCTTCCAGTTGCACCTGATAGTGTCCCTCACACTTCTCTGCCTTCCACCAACTGTATGTTTTACCGTGCAATTACTTATTATGCCTGAACCTATATGGCCTGTAGGAATATTTGCTATATACTGTTGAACCACAACTTGCTTGTGATATTGGCCATCCAAGGGGTTAATAGCGGGCCATTGGGCCAAATCTGGCTATCCAACAAAACAATATTTGGCTTCTTGTGTAGTGTTTATAGTTGTTAGACTTTTTAATACATCAACTATAACTATAAGGGTCCTTTTAAATCGTGTAATTTACTGTGACATTTACTTGTACACGGTAAATTTGTCAAAGTAAATTTTTACTCAAATTGAAAAAGAATTACTCTATATGTACTATATAAAATATATAACATTTGGTCCCAGTCTAAATAGAGTAACATCTACTCTTGCCTCAGAGTTAATAATTCAGAGTATTTTTTACTCTATTTAGTGTTCATATTTAACTCCGTCCCATAAACCGTCAGCTCGTTCCAGTGTAGCGAGAGGTTTCATGGCGGCGGAAACGTAATTTAAGGAACCGTGGTGGGCGTGGTCATGCTGTTTTACTCCAATAGATTTTATTCTGAATATTTACTCCAACTCTACTGGCTTCGGCTAGTAATTACGCTCCAAAATTATGAAATATTACTCCTTTAGAGGAAAATAATAGTAACTCCGGAAAAATTACTCCCCCAATTTTTCCTGTGTAACATCTAATGATTAGTGCCCCCACGGAAGAATGAATAAACATAATGTGAGTGGATAAATCTCAAGCCAAGTTTAGTCTAGTGTAGCAAACTACACACATTTGCATATATGAGTCATTCTTTGCCCAATTGAGTGTAAACATAAGCTCCTGTCACTCTTTTTAGTCCAAACATACTCATCGAAAAAAATGACATCTGATCTCAGATCCCTAAACGAAGGGTTTTATAAATATATTATATTTTCTTAAGAAATAAAAGTGCATTTCCACTTTCCTTGTAAAAAGACAGTCCCCACCAATGCTGAACAAGCTCTTTGGGCTGGGTGAAAGCAAGATAGTGGAAAACATTGGGGAATGGTTTATGGGAAAGAAGTTGTTTGACCTTGGTTTGTTTTGATGGACTGGTATTGGAGACATGACACATTTGACAGACTTTGCATTGTCTTTTTTCTTTTGAAAAATGTCCTAAAAAGTGAGTGTATTCTGTATCTCTGTGGGGGACTGACATATGGAAGTCCAGTTCTGTCTCCTTACACAGACCATGCCGTGCCACAGTAGCATTATCTGCCCAGTTTACCCTGAGGGGAAGCACAGTGTGAGTTTCAGGCAGGCCCTTTGTTTTCCATTCAGTGCAACTGATAAGGACAAAATGAATCAGGGGCTTTTTGTGGAGGGACAGAATGAGAGGAAAAAGGATGAGGATTATGACTTAAAGTCCCGAGGACGGGACAAGAGGCAGTAAGATAACTAGATATATTTCTGTCAGCCCATGGTAGGTTATCTGAAAGCATGTTGTATTTGTGAGCATGCTGTGTGTACAATACTTGCTGATTTGAATTTGGACACTGTGTGTGTTAAGTGGTACACAATTCAACAAGCCGCTTTTTTAATTTCCCTTGAATAAATATTTATTTCTGTGCTTTCTAGGCGGGTGGGCAGTTAGTTAATCAGGATTAGCAGAGAAGTTCATCTGTGGGTTACTGGTACACTGCAACTGGGCAAGATGTCAAAAATAATGTGCTGTAGTTATAGCTGTTGACATTTCACCCAGAGGTGTGTTAAATCACGCTGTAAAGTAATCTGGATTATAAACACACAACCCCATCACTAGCTTGGTTCTATCCAGATTCTACAGTACACAGATGGTTTAATCTGTGTATGAAAAACATGTTTTTTGTCTTCTTTTGTCTGTGCTCTGGAAGCTGCTTTTCTTAATGTAATTTGATTTTTGTTTTGGGAAACAATTTCCCACCTAATTTTTTTTACCTGAATAGAATGATTCATATTTAATAAAATAATAATATGGTAGATGTTAATTTGACTTTCACGATCAAAGTAAATGGTGAACATCTATATTTTCCTCTGGAAATCCTTGGAAACTGCGGCGACATTGTGAAGTTAACCGGGGGCTCTCACATGTTATTTATATTCTTGTCTAACATTTGTCAATGACTGCAAATCGGTCTGACAGCTGCCAAGTACAGTTGTAAACAGTACAGTGAATGATGCTATATTGTCTTTGCTAAACCAGCCAGCCCAGAGAAAACCAGGAAACGGCTCTATTATAAACGGCAGCAGTCGTTCCTGTAACAATATAGTTTGACCTCAAATTCAAAGCCATCTGTCACCAGTAGGTGGCTCATCAGTAACAACAAACAACGAGCGGATTAAATAGAATTAATCAAAATAATCAGATGAACCCTGCAAAACAGGCTTTTATGGGTACTGTTGTTGATTAATTAAATTATGATTTTCGTTATGCTCAATGGGTGGAAGACCATAAATAACCTAATGATGATGCTGTCTTTTACAAGCTACGTTTAGTCAACTTTTAGGGCAGACGGACCCCTTGGTAAATAAGAAAAGCTGTAGAGTGACAGTATCAGTGATACAGTTTATTTATCAAAGGATAAACAAAGGATAAACTTTTGTGCATATTTAATGAATATATGTATGATGAAATACTCTATATCTGTTCTCATATCTATTGTGTCGCTTTAAATGTTGAATTCAAGAAATTATTGTGATCTTTCTCTGACTGCCGTCCATGGGCGTTTTCCAGGATTTGATGTCATTTGGGGCTTAGCCTGGACCTCTGTAGAGGAGTCGGGGGATTCTCTCCTGGGAATTTTATTTTTTTACACTCAGGCACCTTATTTACATCTGATGTTCATGTCTTAATCATTGAAAAAAAAAAAGAAGTGTGCACTGTTCACCTCTCCATCATCTGCTGCTCTCTATACATACACTACCTCATGTCTGGCTGCGTCTTTCTCTTTCCACTGGGACTTTTAAAAAGTTTTCATCTATAGTTAAATGAGTCGTTCACCGTTTCATTTTGAAGCTACGACGTAACGTAAAGTAATGTTATGAATAGTTAGGTCCGTAAAATACAATCAAGCGGCACCTACGATCACGATTAAGAGAAATGTAGCCTACTTCATTTTATAAATCATCATATATGCTCATATCTTAACCTACCCTTAATTCTCTACAGAAAGATTGGTTTGTTCTTTCCCCCTGGACCTGTAAGTCTGCCATTGTTCTCTACTTTTCCTGCTGTGAGTAACTCAGCGGTGATGACTGTCAGGCCCCTCCCACACACACACACACACAGTTGGTTTAGTAACCAGCATTTCCTTTGACAGTCTCACGCTATCACGCATTTACACATATAACGATTTGTCTTAATCTTCAGTGGTTTACATTTTAAATCATATTTGAGGCTACAATCAAAGCATTTGGAGCTTAAGCCCCAGTAAAATGACATTGCGACACCACTGCCGCAACAGGATGCTTGGAAAGCAAAACAGTTGAAGCCTGTAATTGTTAACTTTAGTAACAGGTCACATCCTACTGCTGGCTGAAGTAGTGCAACAGTGAAAAACACAAAGATATAGCAGTTTTCTCAACACACACACACACACACACACACACACACACACACACACACACACACACACACACACACACACACACACACACACACACACACACACACACACACACACACAAGCATCACATTTCGTTTTTTCTCTTCTGTAGTTGCTGAAGCCGTCTCGCACAGTGGCAGCTAGCATGCTCTCTCCAAGATGACCTGTCACAGAGTTTACCTGCGGAAGCCCCCTGCCAGCATACCTGAGACATCGTCCTTCCTCCTCAGTACCCATGGTGAGGTTTATTCCTGTCAATTTTTTGTTGAGAAAAATAAACCAGTAGTTTTCTAGTATGTGATAGTCAAGCGTTGTTTGGCATGAATCCATAACGACTTCAACCAAAAAAGTACAAAAGAGTGTCTGTTCGTCTTAATCCATATTTGTGACAGTAAAGGAATGTGTCCAAGTTGTATAAAGGATTGTAGCACAGACACGCGATCCTGCAGTGTGTCTAATGTGAGAAGCGTATTACTCGCAGCAACAAGTGGGCTCGGATGTAGCAACAAGTCCTTTGGTCCGCTCACCTATCTGGTGACAACCTGAATCATTTATAGAGGTTGTTAGCCAAACTGGAGGAGGGTGCACCTGCACTCTTTATTGTAAGACTAAAGCCATAATCATCCATCATCCAGTATCTACCTTTCCACATAATTGAAAATGGATAACATATAACGGCTGTGTGTGGGGGTGCATGGCTTTTGTATTTATGTGCATGGGATGTATGTGTGAATGTGTCAGGAATAGGTCTGAGGGGAACTTGTCTCTGTGGCTGATTTAGGCCTATTCATGAGAATGATTTCCACACAGCTTTGTTGTAAAACATCAGAGGAATGATTGCTTTAATGTGCAAGCGAATCGCTGATATTTCAAATGGATGGAGGATAATAGGTTATGTCTATTTTTAGTTTACTAAGGGAGATGAACCTTAGAGCTTGTCCTTTTGAAGCACTGGCCTAGAGAAGGAACCCATATAATTGTGCATCAACAGCTTTCTCCCTCACTTCCAAAAGCCTCTTTTGCAAGTTCTCCCATTTTGCTGCGGGGACTTCTCGACATATCCCATTACTGTGTTGAAATAGAAAACGGGGTTTATAGAGTGATTTTCTGCGTTGGCGACACATAGATCTGACCCATATGGCACACGTTAGCCTTTGCTTGGACACCTATCTTCCCTCTCATATTGGCACCACAGTCATATTGGCCTCTGCAGTCTGTGGACCACTCTGAATGATTTGTAGCATCTCTGTGTGGACCATTTCCACAAGCCTGGCTCTGGCATTCCATCTAAAACGATAAAGGTAATACCTTGATTTCTGATGTGTGGCGTCATCATGTTATGCACGATCCCCCCCGCTTGGGGACTCACTGAGTTTATTCTAATAGCGTGCCCTTTCAGAAATGGGTCAAACTTTGCCATAAGCTTGAATTCTTCCAGAAAGCCTCTGTTGTCTGTGGTCACCCTCTGGGATTTTTTTTGCTTATTTTGCTGCCAAAGACTGAATACAGTCACCAACCTGGTCAGGGCCTCATGTTTTCACTTCCTCATGGGCATTTTTATCTTCTCTACAGTTTTCCCCTCTACAAATGTAACCTGTAGTTTTCTTTGAATGAAACGGTTTGAAGTGCTTTGTCAGATGTTTACGTTTAGATTCTTTGAAATCAGTTTTTTCATTTCCTTCACTCACAATTTAATAATTTAGTTTACATAATAATATGTTGGAGCAGAAGACATCATTGATGTATTGTACATCATTGATGTATTGTACATGTACAGGTGGTCTGCCACACTTTTCCACCCATTAATCTAGTCACTTAAAACCGTTCCATAACACAAGCATTAAACCAATCAACAATATAGACAAATTAAAAAAGGTTTACAGACACACATGCATGTTTTTTGCTGCCCGATAGTAGCAGAAATTGGCCCAATTTGAAGCGAGGAAATTTAAAGTAACTTATCAGGTTTTGATGTGAAACTACTGACTGCAGTGGTTCGAGCTAAGTTTCTTCTTTTGTGTCTTTTGCTGCCTTTTGTTTACTGTCAAGCCCACACTGTATAGTTGATTACTGCACCATTGAATGGAGTTTGAGGCAATGCCTGAGTCGGACAGAGAAAAGTTATAGATGAAGGGTTGAAGGGGAGAAAAGAGAGGAATGGGAGATAAGACACTGGGGAATAGATAGATAAACACTGCAAGAAGACCGGAAGGCTTAGAAACATATTCTTTTGAGAGTGATATTAATCAGAGACCAACCTCATTTACTGTACTTTATTCTTACTCTTCTTTTTAGTCAGAATTTATGAGGAATATTCATGAATGTTCCAAACCAGAAATCAGAACCAGATCTCAAATTTGTAATGAAGACTAGAGATGCTTCGAGAGGAAATGACATGAGAAAGATGGTAAATCTGGCCTCTTTAAATGTTACCAAAAGAGCAAATATCATTTGGTTATAATGTATCCCAAAACCTTTTCTCCATTCCATATCTTCAGACTGAACAATGTTCAATTAAAAAAGGATGATTGTCAAGTTTGCAAATCTAGTTGAGTGACAACAAACACACAATTGGACACTGTTGATTTCAAATGCAGGGTTTGTGAATCTCTAAAATCTTTTTTTTGTACATGCTTATTGTTTGTCAGACATGATTTTGCAGGGTGTTTTGTCATTCTCAGTACCTCTCTTCTTTCTTTGTATTAGATGACTTACTGTATGTGTTGGTCTTACCAATTTATCTTTCGACCAAGCACTACTAGCTCAACTATTCTTCTGCTTGACTTACCCTCACTTAACCCTGCTGTTGCTGTGTATATATCCTTAATTTACCAAAAAAAAAAAGATTGTGTTGATGCTTAATGCATTTTGTGATCACCTTATTTGTTTTTTCATGCCATATTATTTGCCGCCCATGGAGCAATTGTCTCTCTTCCTCTTGAATGGATAAGTCTGCCAAGGACTGTATGTAATTGATGCAAGTTTCTTGTTGTTATGATTAGAGTGCACAGAGCCTATCCGGTTATGAAATGTTAAACACAGGCCCAAGGCCTTTTAGAAACATGAAATGTGGAGTCTTCCAGATCCTGAATTCACCCAGAACTTTCTCCTTGAAGCAATCAAACAATGCTCTACTGTTTTGGCTGTCATATGCACTATATGGGTATCTGACATAAAGGTGTCTCATGGATTCAGTGTGGACACAATCATTTTTTATCTCCTCCTCCGATTAGGTAATGACCTCCATCTCATGGAGAAAGGTGTGTTGGGAAGTTATATAACCAGCCCATTAAAATAAATTCAGCGAGGGAAATGAGAGGACACCTTGTATGTCTCATCTAATCTTCTCTTTGTTCCCCCTTGGATCAAATGGGATGAATTGGTGCTCGCGCCAAATGAAAACTTTGAATCCTATCCATAGCAGTTTCCCAACTTCTCACAGAAAATGTGACAGAACACGGATTAACTCAGGCCTCCTTTCTGCTGATAATGGCTACTTTAGCTGTCACATAAAGACCAACAGGGTCCCTTGGTTTGGCCTTATTGGATGCTGGTGGGGCACAGGGTTTCAAATGTAAATGTGACAAAGAAGCTGGAAAGCCTATTAAAGCAGAAAGAGAGGGAGTGGGAAGTACAGGATAACGAAGATACACACACAGAAACACAACACAACCTTTAATGGCCTTTTTATCGCATTCTTTGGTATTTTTATTGAACATTTATTTTGCAATTCCATTCAGCACATTTTTTTTTAAATATGAAAGACTATTCATTCCATTCCTCAATTGTGGCTTTGTGTGTGAAGATAAATGCAAGGACACCATACGAAAGAAGAAGACATGACCTTCTTTAACAACCTCGGGTTCTTATCAGCAACATCACTGAAGCCTCAGAGGTACATGGCAGTGTAGCATCGTCTCGAGTGACAGCATCACTGACAGGGTCCCTGTTGCAATGTCAAAATGGATTTATGTTTGGACGTAGAAAACCAATAACAGATATTGAGGTTCATCCTTGATATCTGAAACATGGCTGGATCACAACATATAGTATAATGCTGTTCGTCTTTGCTGGTCCATGACACATAACTCAGTACTTTGGTCAATGGTTGGGGATGTTATATATATATATATATATATTAGTGCTGTCATATTAGCGCGTTATTAACGGCGTTAACGCAAACCAATTTTAACGCCGTCAATTTTATTAACGGCGTTAACGCATTTTAATTTTTCAATTATTTTTTTTCCGCGAGCACCACGCCGGATGTAGCTCAACCGGAAGCAAAACAATAGGCACGCCGTTCGGGCTTGGAAGCTAGGCTAACGTTACGGTTTGAAATTAATGAATGGTGGGCGCGATACGGCAAAATGAATGATATTCAGTGAACTGCGAACAGGTGCGCGTGCCAGAAGGGAGCGCGAGTGAACACATTGAACACAGCAGGAGAGAACGCAACGTTAGCCAGCTAGCTAAAGCTCCGGTGGGAAATTATTAGCTTATGCCGTGTTCACACTGGACGCAGCGCGTCCGGTGTGAACACGGCATAACGCTACCGTTTTTGAGGAGGTAGATTTTGAGGAGAGGGGACTGACAAGGCAGAAGGTAAAGTGGTCCACCGTTCTATCAATAAGCAGACCTGCCAACCTGTACGCAATTTGCGTAGCGGATACGCATTTTGACGTCAAAGTACGCTGGTAAAAATTAGTCTAAAATTAATTTTAGACTAATTGACCAGCACACATTATATGCAATGCAATATAATGCATGACGAGTATTTAATGACTTATCAATATATAGGTTATATATCAAGGTTGGCAGGTCTGAATAAGGCTAAACTAGAAGTTAACACCAATACAAACATTATTTTTGCAGAATGAGTGTGTTAGGGGAGAAGGATGCAGCCATTGTTAAACAGCTGGATTGAAATGCAGCTGGAACTGGTCGTGGCTAAAACTGGAAGGCAAGGTCTCAATAAAAGGGCAAGAGGTGTCCTTTCATCTAGGAGATGTATTCTCCAAAATCAACAGGCAGGGATTCGCCAGATGCATTCTCTGCATCAAAGATATAAATGATGCTAACAAAGGCAGCCATGCTCTCCCTTACCACATTGTGCCTCATATACTGTAAATGTTAGACCCAGTGACAGGCTGGCATGAAATGGCTTGCATAATACTTAGTAAGGAGGCCATAATCATTTTTGACTCATGGCTGAAGTTAAGTTTCTCCAGCTCTCCCCAGGTTGGCAAAAAAAGCATCTCAAAATGCATCAGATTGATGCTTTAAAATATGGAATATTTAAATGTTTCTTACGGGGGAGCATGCCCCCAGACCCCCTAGAGGGGTAATATCCTTCTCACCTTTTTCACCCCTGACCCGTTTTCATGCCTGGTGCACTCTATAATTTTATTTTGTAAACCCTTGTTTACCTGAAATGTGCAGTAATTTTATTTTGTACCGCCCTGTTTGGCAGTTGTTTTTCAATAAAATAAAGCAAGCCAATCCACTTTTTCATGTTGATAAGAGCATTAAAATGCCCCCCAAAAAAATTGCGATTAATCGCGAGTTAACTATGACATAAATGCGATTAATCGCGATTAAATATTTTAATCGCTTGACAGCACTAATATATATACATACATACATACATACATACATACATACATACAAAAAATCATGACAGATAAGTGCTGACCTAGCCATACTCGTGTCCTGTTACTGGGCAGGCAACAGCACTTCATGGTGTAATTGAGCAGGAACATGAACAGAGGCAGGTTCAACAGGGGAGAAGTCAGATGGACAGTGACCCTCGTCAACATCAATGTGAGTGTCTTGCATCCCTTTTTAAGGGCTCTAGGCTTTAAAACTAATAATGTTCAGCTTTATGATTAGCTGTGACTTTACATTAAATGCAAATGCTAGAAAACAGTCTCTCTCCTTTGTAGTCAGAGTAATACATATTTTCTTATACTCAATAGTTGAGTTTATCCTTTATCAGAATTCTTTTTTCTAGTTTTCTGTCTTTCAGTATAATCTGTTTTGCCTTTCCAGGGTGCTCGGTACTTTTTTACTGCTCCCATAAAATTTCCCATTCTAGGCATTTTATTATGCTGCATTATTTTAATTATAGACTCTTATAGACCTTCTCTCTAAAGTTTGTAAGGCTGGCATCTCCCTCAAACCAAAGGCTTGTTTCTTCTTGACCTTCCTTCACCTGCACAAGCCAGGCATTTTAAATTCATTCCTGGTCTAAATTCTGCCATGCACAACAGCGCATCTGCTGCAGGGCACCTCTGCCACATTCAGTGTGTGAATTCAGTGAGAATTTCTGGAGAGGCAATGGTTGGGAAGTGGACTTTTGCTTACGATCCTTAATATATTGGTAACAATATACCTATAAGTCAAGTCAATATTATTCATGTAGTCCAAAATCACAAATCACACATTTGCCTCAGAGGGCAAACTCATCAGTCTTTTCGGATTCTTTACGTAACTCCAAGAATATTCAATATTTTTAAAATTTCTTGTGGCAGCTGAACTTTACTCCTTGATGGAAATGTCTCTGATGAGAGTAGATTGAGAAGTCATGCGTAAATCCTAGTGATTTATTCAGAGGTAGAGCATGTCAGAGCCCTGTGCACACACATTAGTCGTATATCCATACTGTACGTGCGCTGGAGTGTATTTGCATGTGATTGTGTGTCGTGGGGGTGTTTTCAGTTTTGCATGTATTGACCCCACAGTGCTGCCTTCTCTGCCGTGCCCCATTAATTCACTCCTACTCACAAGTTTTGAGCTCTGCTTCCAAAATGTCTGTGTTCATCTCTTATAGGCCATTTGCTTTCTAAAAAGACAGATCTCTTCCCTTTTGTGCCTCCTTACTCTTCACTCCTTCCTCTGCCAAAAACCTTTGCAATGTTTATCTTCCATTGTTAACACCCCACACATCCTAATATTTACCCCAAGGCAATTATGTTTTTCTTTCTTTTTGTCAGCTGTTACAGATAAGGCTAATGTATTCATCTATTCGAGCAATGTATTGACTGTACGTTCAGTGGTTCACCTGCAGTGTTTTAAGAACGAAGGAAATACCATTATAGGATCAATAAACCCCCACTCTTGCTGCTTGTTAACTGCAAACATGAATACCTTTTTAAACACTTAAACAATGTCGTAAGCATGTTGTGTCCACTTAAACAAGGTGCATTTCCCAGCAGTGCAGGACAAGGATTTGACTAAATTTGACCCGACAGTTTAGTTCAGTCAAATAGCACTTTGCACATTGTCTTGCATTTTTTTGGGCCATGTAATACTAAAAGTGAAAGGAATATCCCCGCTATTACTGCATTGCTATTCTATTGGTGCTGAAGAGCAGAAGTAGTGTTTGTGAAAATAAAAAGCTATTTCCAAAATGCAAAACCAGAAATAGCAATAATAAAAATGTATGACGCTTTGTCAGTCTACCACCTTGTTTAATTATGGATTACAATGGTTTACAATTAATCAGATCAGCCTTTACTGATCTATCTTCTGCGCAAAATGCACTGTATATTATCATTTTCTGTTGTTTTCCTCCAGCCTGGGAGCTACAGTAGTCCAAATTCACTTGCATTGTCTCAGTAGCTGTCCTGAAACTGTTTTACCAGTCTACATTTACCGTCATCCATTTGGTTTGTCTTCGAACTGCAGTTTGATAAAGATTGTGTTTGATATTTTTCAGACTGCATCATAACTACCGTAAGGTTCAGAGGCACCAGGAAGATATCCGTGTTCTCACTTTGTTCTTCTATGCTGGCCAGCAGCACACAGCCATGCCAAGTTCAGTGTGGGAACGACAAACATCCCTTGTACCCAAGCTCTGAAGTGCCAGCAGCGTTATCACACAACGAGGCTCCCACATTTTAGCCTTAGACTGCTGTCTTATGAGCAGGATTCATTTAGAATAGCACACAACCAATGTTAGCAGTGGCCATGTCAACATGGCCACAAGTCTCCTAGAGCCGTTAGCAGCGCTAAGGAGACTCAGAGGAAAGGAGAGAAAGAGGGAAACAGGCAGACAACTTGTGAGTGAGGGAGAGAAGAAGTGACAGATGATAGACAGTGAACAAACACACACACACACACACACACACACACACACACACACACACACACACACACACACACACACAAAAACGCTGCTCGACCTTCGAGGCGGCATGAACATTTTCGGTTGCACTTTGAAAGCTGTTCGCTCATGCTTTTTCTGCTGCCAGTTCTCTAATATTGTTGGTATTTTGTTGTTTATGTTCTTGAAAGTGAGATGAAATGTAGTCAGAAGTCACTGCAGCCAAGAAATAGTCCAGCACGAAACCACCCGTAAGATCAATCTTTGTAAGATAATCGTCTCGAGCTATTTAATGTAAACCATTATGTTCAACAGATACCTGTCGCCCCGTCATAACCTTCCTTCTGTCTTTTTCAATAGGTCAGCTGAAGCTGTCAATCATCCAGGAGCATGAAGTACTTGTTGTTAGCGGTAAGTTCCTTTCAAGGTTGTTTATAAAGAGAGAGAAACACTATCTACCCTGTTTATTTGAATGAATTACAGTCTGCGCCTGCTAGTGGCTGGTGAAACTTAATTTGTATAGCACATATGATTTGCAACATATGAAGTTAAATATTGAATATGGCCCAGTGCAGATCACCTGTCAAATCACGACAGCCGGCCATTAATGAGAAAAGGATTTTTTTTATACACATAGATGCTCTGACTTTTGTTTGTGATTCTCCATCTCCTCTCCCAGGTCTTTTGTGCCCCTGTCATTTCTCTGAGTGTAGGGCCATTTACTCATCAGATGCCAAACTGGATGCTTTTTTCTTTTCTGAATTCAGTATAAAAAAAATCACAAACTATGTCCTCAAAATGACTATGAAATATACTGTATATGTTTTCAGGACAGGGAGGCTGTTTTTGTATGTAAAACCAATTACCATTGAACTATTCATGATTCATCTATGTTTTGGCACCATAAATAAAGCTTTATCATACACTTGGAGTCAAAGTGCACTTAAAGCTTAGTGTGTATATTGCATGCAGTTTCTGCAATTGTACATTTGTGTTATCGAAGAAGAGTCTGAGATACATACACAATTGGAATTATATCTCTATATTTTGGTTTTATCTTGAAATATCCTGAGACCAAAAACGTTGGACTTTATAATGCCTCACGTCTCTTAGTTCATGTGGTTTTTAAGCCCCATGTGGGAAGCTTGCAAAGCCCTGTCATGTATTCTCATTTTCCCAAAGTAAACACTACAAGGATGGAATCTCATTTGATGCTGTGCTTTGGCTCAGGATAAAGTGCCCACAGTAAAATAGCTTTTCCGTCAAGGATGAAGCCAGAGTAAAAGTGCATCAAATGCTGACTTACTCACACAACTTGAGCAGCTATTTCTATAAAGTATGTTGATTTCCCTTTTGGGTTCTCAGTCATTGGAAATACTTAATGGCTTCTTACAAATCATTTTCACTCATTGTTATTTCAGCAGTCAGACATCCTCTTACTCTTCCTGCACATACCTCAATCTAGAAACAAAACTATGGGTGAGTTCATGTTAATCAGGCAAGCTGTCACATTCTGCCTCTCTGTCCCTCCCTGCAGCCACCGGCTTCCTCAAACCCATCCACTGCTCTTCTCTTCCTGTCCACCTGATGCCCTCTGACTTTTTCTCCTGTCTCAGTCACCGAACTCACACATTCAGCCGCTCCCTCTGGCCGTGCAATGACCCATTTTACCTCCAGTCCCAGTCACCTGGCCTTCTCTACCCACCTGCTCACCTGTTCCCATTTTCTTCATCAGCTCTGCAGTTATTGAACAAGCCACTTTCCACTCACCCGTTGCCAGTTTGTCAAAGTTGCAATGTTCTTTTCTTGCTTTGTGTTTCTGCTTTTGTTATCAGAACCTGAACCTGCCCACTTTTATTGGGACAGTATTAATATCATTAAACTCTGCCTGCATTTCTTGAGTCGTGACACAAATAATATTAATCATGGCAGCCCATTTTTCCCTCAACCAAAGCAGCTTGCCTAGTGCATATGCCAAATATGGTTCACAATTTTACACCATCTGGACTCATAACACATTCTCGACATGAGCAGTGTGTTTGTGAAGCGATAGTGAGACCATTGAGATGTATTGCAGACCACAAATAACACTAAGCTTTACGTGGAGGAGAGCCTTGGTGACATTTTGACCCACCACCTGAACATGAGATGTGCTAATACATAATTAATGTGACTACAAAGTCATAATTTATTCAGTTCTATTTGTATGTGTTTGCAGTTTTGGAGGCTAGGGGCATTGTGGAGGAGTGCCAGGGGTCATGTGACTTTTATGTGAAGGTAAGTTCAACTGTAACAAATTATAAAAATAACTTTGGGGAACTGTGACAAACAAGTGGAGACTAGATTGTGTGTACTTTAGTTTTTTTCTGTGCTCAGATCGGCATGTGCCCAGACGGTGATCCTAGCGACAGACAGAAGACTCAGATGGTTCCTCACTGTAGGAACCCTATCTTCTTACAAACCTTTTACTTGTAAGCAATCAATTTATACATTCATTAAAAATGTAGTACAATGTTGCAAACTATTTCAAGCTTTGTTAAAAATGAATATAGTTTGGTGTAGTTTAATTTAAGTCTCAGTTGAGTACTTGTGAAAGGCAGCTTTGTGGAGCTCAGATTTCTTGAATCCTCCCCAATATCACCTGACGTTATCTGAAGGACAGATAACAGGCTGTGACGAATATGTAATAATGCATGTTTACCGTTGCTTTATACATAAACGTGTTTTGACTCTCGGTTGTGGGTTTTTCATTTTTTTTTGCTGACACAAAACAAATGTTTGTGCAAAGATTCAGTTGTTAGCTAGCCACAAATATACTCTCAAGTGCGTGAAAATAGATGTTTGTTTCCTTGTTTTCAGTAAGGCGGAGCTTCATAAGAGACTGCTCTTCACAATGTGGAATGCAGACTCTACAACAAGGTACCTGCTGGGAATGTTGATGATGTTTTCATAATGAAGAAGATTCTTTTCCATTTCAACTCTTATTTTAAATGTTAAAATTCAAGAAGCTGTCACATGCTGAAGCGGCTCACGAGAGCAGTACAACAGCATTTTATAATTGATGCTGCTGCATGCTTCTCTGGGTTTGACTCTGTGTGTGTGTGTGTGTGTGTGTGTGTGTGTGTACGTTTCTTTGTGTGGCTGTTTCTGAATCTGGCAGAATGAATGTGTTACTCTCGCCTGCCTGCCTCACCAGACTTAAGCTGAAACAGGGTCATTGCTGGGATGGAGGACATATGGTTGAATGAGTCACAAATGTTTTGTGCTGCGTTGTATTGAGAGGACAGATGATGAAAAGCATAGCTATGTGCTAGAAATACTGACGGACACTATTTTAGACATGATTTATATGGTTCAAAGCTCTGTGCCCTGAACATAGAACACCGTGGTCCCCTTTATTTTCTTTGAATGATTCTTGCTGTTTTCAGTTGTATAAAAACAAAATATCATATGCAGCATGATTGGAAAGGATGTATACAGATGTGAAGTATACAGGGAGAGGCTTACGTGAGTGGTTGAGTTAAGATCAAGGAATGATTTTAAAGTTAAAGACCTTTTTGGGACAGTTTCTGGGACACAGATTAAGAGTGATTTACTCATCTTTGGTAAGCAATTAAGCCTTGTTCACCAAAAATGTCCTTTGGTATTAAATGGGAAAAGCCAGGAGGAATTAATGTTTCCAATAGTAATTCACCTTTGGAATATTTTCCTGCTACAGTATGCCTGTTTGTTTCCCAATAACTTGATTTATTGAAAGCAGTGGGTACTCTTTCCTTCTTCTGCCAATAGCTATCAATGAACTATGAACTACAATATTAAAGAGGTAGACTCTTACATGCTCCCATTTTCTTTGTGCAGAACCTCTCAGAACCAATGCCATAGTGCATTTAGATGTATTTAGCACTCTACTTAAAATCCCAACAGAGCCTTTTCACACATAACCATGGATTCTCAAAATGTTCTGTCAAGCAAGGACAAACATTTAGTCTTCTTCAATCCGCCAGGGCAGCATCGGTTAAGCACTAGCAGTCTGTCACCTCAGATGAACAGCAGTGACCTGAGCAACTCTATCGACAGCTTTGTTGTGGAGTTGCTCAAGGAAATTGAGATCACAACCTTTTGTAAATCCAATCTCATACACCGAAGGGCAGAACATTCCTAACATGCACCAAAATTCACATTATTGCACATAAAATAACGGATTTGGACCCAGTGTTGAATAGGGAATTATGAATCCCTGTCTCATTTGTAAACTCTGAACCTGCTCCCTCTCAGAGCAAAGGGAGTGACAGGAAAGAAAAGCAGGAACAAATGTGTGCATCTTCAATTCAAACTAGAAAGGCACACTCAGTAGAGTGCCGATCTCCGCCAGGTGTGTATGCAACGACCACTGCTGTAATGTTAATATTTGACACCGGTTCTGTGCAGGTGCGTATCTCAGCTCTAAAGCGTTTATTTAAGGTTCAAGTCTATCTTTTTAAAAATAAGCACGTAAACATGAGTTTGATGCCCAATAAAAAGTCATGGAATAACCGACTCCCGGCCTTTACTTTCAAGAGTCATGACTCTTAACCTTTTCGGTTAAGAGTCATGAGTGAGGCAGGCAGTCAATGGCAGTAAAAAACAGACAATAAAAGGTGTTTTGAGGCATGACAGGAACAACAATTTAGATAAACACTATGTATCACTAAGTATGCTTAATCATCTAATATTAAGATCTCCATTATACCAGACAAGTCTTATGTGGACTTCTGCCAGCTTCACATAATTGTTATCCATAGTGGTGGAAGGCTCAAGGTGTCACAGAGTTTGATCAGTGTTTGACAATTAAACTTTGAAGAGGAAACCAAACACAATACACAGTATTTTTTGTGACAAAGACTGTTTTGGATTAGCCATTATGCATTATTTGTTTTCTCTAAAAGGGAGACTGAAAGGTAGTGCAGCTGGCAAATGGACCATATAGGCAGGACATACAGGATGCCTATTTAGCTTTTAATGACATGTTTTGACAACTATTGGATGGTTTGCCATTGAGTTTGGTACAGATCATGGTGCCCAGAGGATGAATCCTACTGACTTTGATGAGGTTGTGGTTTTGAGTGAAATGTCTCAATAACAATTGGTTGGAAATCAGGTACATTCATGTCCCCCTCAGGACACATTTGTAATACTTCAGTGGTCCTTCACTTTTAATCCAGCATCCTATCATGCTAATATACAATGTGAACATGCAAACCATTGCTTAACATCAGCATGTTAACTTTGCCATTGGAAACCATTAGCGTGCTGTAACTCAAAGCACCACTCGGCCACAGCTTCACAGAGGCGCGAGCTGGAAGTTCTGGTCGAGCGAACTGAGTAGGAAACATTTCAGGTGTTCATTTGTGCTGACAGCGAGTTTGCCCTGAAAACAACAGCTGCATAAATCCTGTCCAGCTGGGAGGTTGTCGAGAACTGTTTTTCTCATCTATGCATAATTAAACATCCCAACACTCTTGGCACAGACTCCCATAACTCTGCTCTTACTCTGATAATATATTGTGATGTATATATATATATATATATATATATATATATATATATATATATATATATATCAGTATATTGACACGTTCATGAAATATATTGCCCAAGTATCACATTTTACTCCTTTAAACTTTGTATTATAGTTTTGTCTTCCTTCATTATGTTATGCCTCTAACAGCAGATATTTCACCCAGGGGACCAACTTTCTTTAATTAAGTCAGTAATCGGTATGGTAATGAGGGACAATTTTATGTTTGACAAAATTTGACACTCAGATGAAAAACACTATAAACCCATCACATTGATTTGTTTGTATTTGTAGTGTGGTCTGTGGGATTTAACTCTTTTGGAGGATAAAGAAAACACATTTAAGATGTCAGACCTGAGTTAGAAGACACATCGGCTTTACTTCGGGGTATCAATTGATTTTTTTATCCTACTTATTTATTCTTTGTGTGCTTCTCTCTCTGTATCAACAGGATGAGTGAGCTGCTGGGTTGCATGAGCTTTGGTGTGCACTCCCTTATGGATCCAGACAAGGTAAGTTTAAACACAGAGATTAGGAGTATAAAGACATTCTGTCAACGATATACACAGCTCCCTTTCAACTTTCACTTGTTCTGCGTGTGTGTGTATATGTGTCCATCCATTAGACCATGAATCTAAGAGTTTAGTTCAGTGTGAATGAATTCCAGTGACCTCGATAGTTGAGAGGAAACACTTTGGGGTTACGAGTGTTACAGTGCAGCAGCGGTGCCTCCAGTCACTGAAGTAAAACACAGTTTGAGTCACTCTCTCTGCTGAAATGTTATGGGACACGCACGTAGACACACATACATTCCTTATTTAATTGAATGTCTTTCTTTTACTGAACTGAGGCTGGAATTTATAATAATTACAGTACAAGTGCAAAAATGCAGTATGTTGATCAGATGATGTTGCACATTGAGAATTTTGGACATTTTTTTTAATTTTGAACATTGCATACTGTAAATCTTTCCATGAAGGAAATGTATTATACGTGGGAATTATGAATATGTAGTGCATCTTACTAGAACATTTTATCTGGGGAGACCTTTGATATCACTGACAACCCCCCCTTTGTATTTTTCAATGACAAGAGAAGAAAGCCCAAAGTCGCTTCACTTTGTCAGCCTGTGTTTGAGCTGTCAAAAACACAGCATGTCCTGTTCTCATCACACATACTGCATGTTTTATAACTGGACCTCTGTGCTTGGCTTGTTGAAGTGAGCACTGAATACTCCCAAATGCTAAAACAAGAGTATGAGTCTATGGCTATTTTAGTGCACTTGCCAAATGTACTTGTCATTTACATTATTTAGTCAAAAAACTAATTATTGGTCAAATAGAAATGTTGACCTGATGGTGGAGCTAGATTAAAAGTTAAGGGATCATCAAAGTTATTACGATAAATCCCAAGGTGGACGTGGAAGTCTGAACAAAATTTCCTGCAATAGTTGTCAAGATGTTTCAGTCAGGAACAAAGTGGTGGACCGACTGACAGCTGATTACCATTAGGCATTGCCATCCCTAGACACGACACAAAAAGGGTGACAGCACTTCCTCCCACACACCTACATCATAATATAGAAGAACACAGCCCGTAGTCTTTCCTCCCAAACTGTCCCAGGTGATAGCAGACGAATGTGAGGTCCAAGAGTTCAGCGCTGCTCCTCGGCTAAGAAAAGGTTCTCCTCCACGTACAGTTTATCCCCATAGCTGCTTTTTATAGCTCTTTCCTGTCACAATTTAATTATTAACTCCAATTTAGCCAAAGCTTTTTCCATTGCCTTTCCATATGTGCACATTTTCTTCTTGCAGTCTGCCACATATTCACAACTTAAAAAAAAAAGAAATAAATGTTTTAGTGGTTAGTGCAGTAATGACTGCAAATGTTTTGTATGTTATGCCTCAGCACTTGATTATGTATGTGTTATTACATCATTTTGCATGCATCTGTATATTAAAGGCCGCATTTGGGATTTAGAGTGGCTACAGCACAGTTGAGAAAACCTCTCCAATTGTCTGTTTTTGGACTTGCCAGTTATTGCACTCATCAGCCCTTTATCAATGGAGCATTCTGCCCAAAAACCCTACAATTAGGTTTTTTTGTGAAGTAGAAAATATGAATGTCTTGGTTCAAAACACATGATATCCTGGGGTTAAAATCATTCCAGAAAAAAAGAAGCTAAGTACAGTAAAAAAAAAACATCTCTGCTTCTGGTATTAAAATCATCATTTTGATTATTTGATTTTAGTCTTTTTCTCAGGCTGGCTGAGAAATTGAGATACAACTCTTAATTTGGTGTTTAGAAATAAAATTAGGAAAAACACGAACACAGCTGCAAATTGTTCTCTCTTACCACAGTAAGTGTTTTTTGTAGTTTCAATTAGCGTCAACATCAGTGATGAAAACAAACAACGAGAAGGAATTAGTTTAGTCTCATGTCTTCCGTCCTCTATTTATCTCAATTAATATTTAATTTGCTTAATATGCTAATGAGGGGAGATTTAGCTTAGAGTCACATGGAGTTATTTCTGTCCACCACATCTGGTCTTATTTTTTGTTGTGTTTTTCATTCAGCACTTCTTTCAAACCCACCCCTTTCTGTCCAATGTGTTATTTCAGAAGTGTTGGAGCTTTCTGGTTATTTTTGTTACCTACTCTGCTTGCGTGTCACATCTTATCATTTGTTTGCATCCTTTTGCCACTTTGTGCTTTTTACTTCTCTCTCATCTCCTGCTTTCTTTTTTAATCTCTCTCATCTGTCTCCCTCCTGATTTACACCCCCCCCCCCCCCCCCCCCCCCCCCGTTCAATATTACTCTGTCACATGTGCAGAGTAATATTGAACGATTGCGTAAATCTATCCCTGACTTTCAGGACATATGCCCTCCCCTCCCCCATCTTCTATACAAGTCTCCCGCATGTCCTCCCCCCTTGTTCCACAGCCCGCAGAAATCTGTCCACTCAGATAAGATGCTTTTAAAACGGAGATTATTGTCACTGTCCATGGCATCACATTATGTAGTACAAAAGAGGAGGCTTGCTCTGTATGTGTGTGTGTGTGTGTGTGTGTGTGTGTGTGTGTGTGTGTGTGTGTGTGTGTGTGTGTGTGTGTGTGTACACAGAGTAAAATAACGACAGAGCTTAAAACAGTATTTCCTGTTCGCAAGACCGTACCCAAACATCAGGATTAAAAATCAGACCCCACTCTACATGACTTTATGTAACTACAGTACAGTAGTTGCAGATACACACATGTGCATGCACACATACACACCATCTGGCTCACAGGGCAGAAGTGCACAAGTGAAGGCATCAGCTGCTGGAATAAGCTAAAGCATTGTGAGTGGTGAGTGTCTGTATGTTCAGTGTTTGCAGCCCTGGAGGAGCAAGCAAATTAAGTGTGTGTGTGTGTGTGTGTGTGTGTGTGTGTGTGTGTGTGTGTGTGTGTGTGTGTGTGTGTGTGTGTGTGTGTGTGTGTGTGTGTTTCTGTACATGTTTATGCTCACATAAAGAATTTCATTTTAGATGTAGCTCTCATTAATTTGAATCCCCAAGCTGGAAGTCAGGCACACTCGTGCATGCACTTGACACACACACACACACACACACACACACACACACACACACACACACACACACACACACACACACACACACACACACACACACTCACTCTTTGTGTGTGTGCTGTAGGAGGTTCAAGGATGGTACTACCTACTTGGGGAAGAGCTAGGGAGGAAGAAGCACCTTAAAGTGCCAACACAACACAACTCCACTGGTAAGTTAACTTAATCATTAATCATTATCAATGAATCGGATGGGAACCCTTACTTAAGTTGAACTGTCTGATGTAATGAATATGCAAATATGTGAAGTATTGAAAGTTGTCATCAAATGCTCGGTAAGATTATAAGCCCTGATGAAATTAAGTAGACATGTGAAAACAGGATGAACATAAACATAATAGTGAACATAATGGTGTCCAAAATATTGCATTAAAAGGGAAAAGGACAGTCTAGTAGTCTAATGGCAAATCAGCAATTTGTGAGGGTCAAACAAATCTAAAAATGGCAACTGTAAGAACAGTCAACTTGCCATATACATACTGTCACATGTTTGTGTGTGCCAGGCTCGCAGCCCTAAGTCTTTATCAGTCTTTGGGTCTGGAGGTGGGGCGACTGTGGAAGCGAGGGATTAGGAGAGGGAAAGAGAGAGGGATTGGGAGAGCGAATGAGGGAAAGACAGAGTGGTGGGGAAGGAGGGGTCTGGACGAAACCCTGACGCGTCACAGTTGCCAGAGAGAAAGAGAGAGAGACGGAGCTCTATCATACCGTTTGCTGGAGTGGATCTCCCCTCACACACAGACACACACCCACCCAACTCACACACACAGACACACACACATACACACACGCATTCTCACACATACACAAACACACACACACACACACAGTTGTTTGGAAATCTATTTTTTCTTCTCTCCACCTTCGAGTGCTCCTTCTCTTCCTACTTATGTTTGCTCTCACTCGTAGTTTCACGTTGGTGGAGGTGGTGGTGGTGTTTGTGTGTTGGAGTTATGTTACTCTGTGCCAGCCATGAGGGCAGCCTAGACTAGGTGAGTACTATGTTTGTGTTATCATACTTGACTGTACTCACTGCACATGAGTGTGTTTTGCATAATGCAAAGAAGCAAATTTACAACGTGGAGTGGATGGTTTTCTTTTGCGGATGCTGTTTGAACGTGTGACTCTTTTTTTATGTCTGTTGCACTCTACCTCCGCTTCTTCACTGTTTCACACTCTTTATTCCTTGTATTGCTCATGTCTTCTTCCTTATCTTCTCCGATCTTTGTTTCTTTTCTTTATTGCTGATATTCATTTTCATCTCTTTATTACACTCTGTGTGTGCTGTTAATCTCTCAATTTCAAGCAGAATATTTCCCAGTTGCTTTCAGTGGAAGACCCCTTCAGGAGTTTACCAATTCCGTAGATTACTTACAGCACGACCCCAACTTTTTGAACACATATATGCACAAACCCTTCACATCAGCACACAGTGACACACATATCTTTTTTTTTTATTACCCTCCCCATTCCTGGTACCACCAACTTTCCTTTGCTTATTCACATAGTTCCATTCTGGGTTATTCTGGGAATGACAATTATATCATGAGACGTGAGTTTACCCATTCCAGTTTACACCGCTTGGCTGAACTAGGCTAATCTGCTTCATGCAACTTTAAAATTAGTTTTATGCTTCTGTGGATGGAAGTGGGACAGGGGTATCAGATTGGACTCAAGACTCAGCCAGCAGGAAACCATTACAAGGCTCGCATGAGGGGATCCTGACTTACACTTGAGGGTTATACAGGCAAGTAGTACTTTTCGCTGGGGGCTGACAGGCTTTTTAAACTATAACACAAGTGTAGTAATTCTAGTCACAGTTGCTGAGAAAGTGAATTTAATAGGATTTTATGGCAAGAAATGAAAAAAAACGGAAAAAAAACAGTATGCTTAATTGTTTTAATGGATGTAAAATGTTTTCATCTTTCCCAATGGAAATACTGCCCCACTACTGTCTCATCTGATCCATGCGTGTGTGTGAGAGTGGGGGTGCATACTCATGCATGCACTGTTGCCAGCTGGCAGAATGTAGGCCATGGAGGCACTGCTGCACCATGAAACGCAATGACCAAAATCCCATTCATTACGATACAACTCTGTGTGTCTATTCTCTCTCTCTCTCTCTCCCTATATGTCTGTCCCTCTTTATTTTGTGTATCTCTTTCACACTGATTATCCATGTGTGTTTGTGAATATCCTTGAGCCTTTTACCAGTCGTTTCCATTTCACGCTCTCCTTCTTAAAATATGTTTTATTTGTATTCACTTCCAGACATTTTCTCAGACGTCACCGTTTTTTAGGAATCTGGCATCTTTGTCACTTATCTGTTGGTCCTCTTATGTAACTTTATACTGTGGCAGAATGCAAAAAGAAACACTTTTACCATCACAAACTACCAGCCTTTCGCAGTCCTTGATTCTCTCCCTCCCTCTCTCTCTCTTTCTCTCTCTCTCTCTCTCTCTCTCTCTCTCTCTCTCTCTCTCTCTGAGTAAAACCATACTAAGAGCTTGGCACGCTCACCATGTTCTTGTAATGCTTTGGATTCAAAGCTAATTCATCATTTTTGCTGCTGGTCATCAAGCCCTAACTCTTTCTAACTACTCTCAAGCACTGGTGTCATACCAGCAATCTTTAAAGGAATACAAAATGATGGTCTATCGTTTTAAATGTAGCATCCTTCGCTCTAAGTGAGTTAAAGGTTGAGTTTTAATTTAATTTAATTTAATTAATAGATATTATTTTGGTATCTTATTTGTAACTGAACATTTAAAAGTAGTTTTTCCACTAATTATTGGATGCTTGGTGTAGCGTCCGGAAGAACTTAGTCAAACAACTTCTCTCGTTCTCGGAATTTATTTTCCTTGATCACCAGTAAAGTAACAATTGCTGCAATCGCGATAGCAGGGAGTCGTCCAGTCAACGCGCAGGTTGACCGTCCAAAAACACCCCGAACAGCCGGAAGTTTGGCTCTTTAATACACGGTTTTCCGTCATGAACATCTAACATTTCTATTGGCTCTAACATTTCTAAGAGGAGGAGAATCGTGTCCTCATCTTTTCTCACAAGGCTGAAACGTGCAACGACCAGTCTGCTTCCCTAATGTCAATATACTGATAAACAGGTGTGAGTGTTGTAGTGCAAAGCGCGGAACCTTGAGGAACGTTTCTCACAGAAACTTCTCACAGACAGTATCTGTTAAACTGACCTCGCACAACCTGAACTCAGGACAGAAGAATAATGAAATGAAGAATATCTACAGAATATAACGATTTATATTATCAGTTGGTTATGCATTTGTTGGTCGGTTTGTTTGTGTATTTTATTTTTGTGCAGCACTAAGGGGAATTGTGATATGCACTGATTTGACCATCAGCCCTGGCTTAAAGAGGTGCAGCCTGCACTCTTTCACCAGGCAACACAGTAGGAGTTGCACAAGGGTGAGATGGCTAAATCTAATTAAATTAATTATAAAAGGCTCCCCAATAACATGTTGTAGATGCATATTATGTGAACATGTTTTTTACCTTAATACATGAAGAAAGATAATTAGATTATTAACTGTTAATCAGTTTCCTCATAAGAAAACATTACCCAAGGTGGTAAGTTTAGTCAAGTAAATGGTAAAGAATAATAATTAATTAATTAATTAATTAATTAATTAATTGACTGGTCTGCTAGATTAATCCATGGTAATGTGCACAGACTCTTAGGTGCCCTGTTTGGCTTCAGACATTCAGTATAAAGACATCAATCGGATTAAAATTGGAACGTGCAAACAGGCCAGATTGAAATGCATCGACAGATCAATTTAATGTATTTTTGACATGACAGGTAAAATTAAAAGATTTTTTACTTTTAATACATAAATCACAAATGCACAGCATGAAGAGAGAAATGCACTCTATATATATCAGGTCGTTACAAGTCACACCAGACAGACTTTCCTCTTGTTGCGTGTTTCAGACTCTTCCATAACAAAATCAGCTGAGCTCTGACAGCTAATTACAATGTAGTTATACAACAAAAAGGCTGCCATCTTAACTTTGCTTACCATGAGTTGAGAGTCATGAGTGGCAGCCAAACAACATATCTGAGATGAGGAGTGACAGGGCAATTAGTGTTAATTGTCAGAACACATTTTTGTATTATGCAGTGGTAGAAGCCTATCCTAAACTACAGTTATAATGTACACACACAAGTATTGTTCTGCCAGTAGTACTACTAACAATACAGAATATATGGATGGTGGTATACACAGACTAGGTGTCTAGAATGAAAATGTATAGCTTGTTCACTTATGTGGTCAATGTGTGTATTAAAATAGTGATGGAGAATAACTTGACTGAATGTTGACTCACTGACTATCTTGTGGATAGCAAATCTGTTATGTTGATACATGTAAAAAAAAAAGTATATCTTTGACATATGGCACATTCTTAATATAGAATCTTCAGTTTGATTTTAAAATGGTGCCTGGTTTAAGACCACACAGTCCACATTTGATTAATATATGCATTTATTTGAATTTTTTGTACTTGCAACTGCACATTTGATCTAGAACAGGTTATTTTGCACGTCCTTCCTGGCTCTTCTCTTGTAACGGCAGAAATCCAATTGTTTCTGTTACTGTGAGTCCCCCCCCAATTGCATCGAATAGTTGAAGCAGCAGAATAAATCTAGTGGTTGTGTATTTGATTAATCACATATCAGTAGAGATACAAAAATACACACTTTTCTCTTTATTAGTTGAGTTGGTCGTGGTTGAAAGGGTTATTGTTTGGAGCTTTGGTATGTTATTTCCCATCTGTGCTTGCTTGTGCACAAGCATATGTACTGTATTATTTATTTTTATGTGAAAAAAACCCACCAGTGTTTGAAGAACTCTATTAGCTCTGCGTTTTTGCCTTGCGTAATGTGTCAGTGGAGACAACTGACCCACAGTGACATGTACGTGTGTGGGTTTTTGACCATGGCTAATGCATCTCCCTCCAACAAGCTTACGATGTGGGTCAGATGGTCTGTATGTGCGTGAAAGCAAAAATAGCAGAGCACCCATTGGGCTCGTGCTTAAAAAGTGTGTCATCTGCTGCATTGTACGCACACTTGTTTCCCTTTTCACAATAGATGGATATAGTCCAGACGTACTGTACACACACTCATAAACACTGCTAGGCTCTTCCAGATGGCACGCCTTTAAATCAGCAGATTAAAATAAACACGATGTGATTAATTCATATGGAAGGGGTTGGAAATGGACATAGACATGGAGATGTGGGGGCTGACTTTATTTATCTGAACAATATACTAAGCTTGAAGAAATGTATTTCTTGTTAAAATACCTTTCTCTCTTAAAGCTAGTGCTGGTCATCTTGAGAAAGTACAAAAGAGCACGCTAGATTTAGAAAATGATCACCCAGCCCAGTGTTGCCAACTCTTTTCCAATGAAAGTAGCAGCACAAGCTCCAAAAGTTGCTAAATCTAGCAAAAAGTCGCCAAGACAGCCTGTCCCTTTAGGCCTCCCTCTAATGCCACTCCCCCAATATTTTCATTATAAATGCAACAAACATGGAGATTGTTAGTGCTCACAGCTGTTGATAGCAGCTGGAAGACTTTGTTGAAAAGCAATGAGTGTACAGGCAAGCAGGCAGCCTGTCAAATCATTACATTCGGCTGAATAAAATGATTGGACGGGCGTATTACAGTCCTGCGACAGCCACAGAGAACTTTGACAGAGCATTTGATTCATTGACGGCTTTCAGGATGTAATGAGAATTTCATAAAAAATGTTTTTTAAGAAGATTTCCAACCCTGCTTAAAAAAAAAGAACAAATGGCTAAAGACATTTTGACATGTCACAGCAGGAAAAGCATACGTGTAAATCATTTAGCTGCTTCGGTTATTTGGCGTTAGAAAGGCTCATGATGAGCGTAATCTTTCCAACCCTAATTCACACAACATAGCTGATAGGAGGGTCAGACAGATGTCAGTCAAGCTGTGTGTGACCACGCCGACACAATCCTCAGACGAGGTTTAATCAGACCGAGACTTGTTTGGGTGGACCATCAGTGTTTAAATAATTTAAGTGAGTCAGTAACTAGGTTATACTTTGCTCAAACCAGACAACTGAGACCAGAACCGGCACAAGGCGCCTCCTGCAGTAAAAGGTCATACTCAACTTATCAGAGTTTTTGTAAAGTATAATCAGTCTCACATGAGCTGCATATTCAAAGAGAAAATATGTTAACAGCATATCATTCTACAGCCCTGAGCACACACAGTGGCGGTTTCTATCATTGTGGCTGATTTGACCTCATCATCACGCCCAGCTGACCACCATAGACGAAACCAAAGAAGTTCCTCTTCAGTTGACAGAAACCGATATATTATTGAGTTGTTGTAAATGCTCAATAAATGCAGGAAATGTTTCAGTGATCATAGATGATGACCATGTTTACCACTAGAGGGGTGAATGGGGGTGTGGGACTAGCCAGTTTCAGACAAGCAAGAAGAGAACCACTTCTACAACCCAAACTTTGCATCACACACTAAATCTCTGCATAGCATAGTCTTTAATCTGCAGTGGGTGGACACTTTCAACATGTTAGAGGGACAGAGGCAATGCGCCGAGACGGCTTAAAGTTGTCATGGACACAAAGTAAATTGGAATAGATTTCCTGATGGGCAGACACATATTGAGCCTGCAGAAGGTAGGCGGAACAAAGTGGACACGACTGGAGGGTGTGTGTGTGTGTGGCTGCCAATAAGGGGCACACTCTGGAAAAACGACCATGCTCCCATTCTGCCACTTCAAGAGTCTCTTTTCTGCAGATGTATTCTCATCGTGTGCCACAGCACATGACGGCGGTTCTGTGTGACCGATCCTTCTCACGCCAAGAACATTAATACTGTGAGATATGTTCTACCTTATTTTCTCATACTTAAGGGAATTTTACTATCATCATGTTGTCAATATTGTGTAAAGATTGATACAAAATAAATAGGTAATATAATTCTATCTATATTCTAATCTATATTTTGAAGTACCATGGCTCATTTCTTTCCCTGTAAAGGTTGGTTTATTTTCTTTACAGTTGTATTGTGCTCCAGCATTGAAAGTAAAGAGTGGCATAGTATTGCAACAATTTATACTTATAAACAATCCTGATCCTGATGAACTGGTGGTGTTTGAAGTTGATGTTTTGATGAATTTGTAGGTACAATTTAGGCTGGATATGAAATTCTATCACAGAGTATTTACATGCTTGTTCTCTTCCAATCCTTTTTACAATCTATCAGGGACAATCATGCAACACTTTGAGTCAACAGACAGCAGACGTAATCCTTTCTAGCTGTTCTGCCTCGCTCGAGACAAACAGGAAATGAAATGTGTCAATCATTACTGTCCGGCTATCCAGATTTGTCTTGTTCATTGTGGCATGAAGGCGGGCAGAGCCACGGCATAAACATCTCTCATACTTCCTCTATATTCAGATTTAGGCTGGTGGGATGCAGATAAACAATGCATACAAAACATGCATTCATCTCGAGATCAAACCTTATTCGGTGAAAATTACCTGTGCATCCACAGCTGGATGTTTGTATTACAATATGCATGAATGTCCTAGTTCTGTGCTCTCATTATCATGACATAAAAGGGATTGAATTGTATTGACGCTTATTATATTCAGTTTTTGTTGAGACTGTCAGAGCTTTGTTGATTATTTTACTGTATTTGAGGCGGTGTTTAGATAGTAAATTGTTCCTGTTATTTTTTCATGCCACCAATGATAATGCTGATAAAGTTGGTATTTAGCTAAAGTAATGGTCACAATGTTCGCCATCTTAGTTTAGCGTGCTAGCATGCTAACATTTACTAAATACAAAGTAAAGCTGAGACTGATGGTGATGGTACCCAAGTACCCAGTCCCAAACCAAAGTCTTGCACAAAATCTTGAGTAGATGATGAAAATATATGATAATTCATCCTCTGGAGACAATATATGTCTGTACTGTGTTTCAAAGCAAACCATCCAGTTATTGTTGAGATATTTCAGTAAATAACTTAAAAGTCAACCTCATTGAGGATCAGCAAAACCAGCAGGATACGTTCTCTGGGGACCACTAGTGGCTATATACTCATAGTATGGCTAAAATCCTTCAAAACCTGTCAGGTACACATCTGCCATGCCATCTGATTTCACTAACACATGCTGTTGGTCAATGCAGTTGTCCCTTCTCAGTCTTAAGAAAAAAAACAGCATAGTTGTGAAAAAACTAAAAAAACAGCATAGTTGTGAAAAAAAACAGCATAGTTGTGTTCATAACGTCCAATAGCTGTTTTCTGTCAAGATGATTCTGACAAAGAACGTTATAACTCTGTTAGCTGCCAAATGAAATCACTTGCATGCACAACCCCCTCGCTCAATAAGCAACACACGAGCTAGTGACTCAGCATTCATAGTGAAAAGAACATCAGCCTCAATGTTGCTCAGTCAGTCCACTGGTTAAGGGCATGACTTTTGTCTCAGAGAGGGCAGGGTGGTAACAAAAGATTTAATAAAATATATAAAAATGCCTCGGTGATAATTTAATTAAAACTAATGAGTGGTTCGCCTTGTTGATTTTATTGGATTATTCAGATGGCATACAGGGATCATCTTCATCAGTGTTCCCATAAAGTAAATGCATTTATGATGAGGAGTATTTGATTGACTTTGATCGACACATAATTGTCCTGTTTGACTACAGACTAACTTATTTTCTGAATGTGAGGCAGTGTTAAACAATTGCATCTGGAAAATAAATGTACAAATGTCACTTTGCAACCTAGTTAAACTAAATAAAATGGAATTAACAAAATTCAAAGGTGACAAAGGTGAATAATGGACTACCTGATCAAAGAAGTGAGGTGGATTCAATATTTTAGGCTGCAGCACCCATTTAACACATCTTTTTTTCTTCAGGATCAATTTGTCGACTGACCAACAAAATCACCTCCCAGATACAAGACAGCTCTCACACTTTCAGCCGAAGGGATGTTTAAAGCTCCATTCTAATTTTTTTTGCCAGTTACAGAAGTGTGTCAAATGTTTGAGTTTCGATAAGAATAATATAAAAAAAGCAGCAACCAGGAAAGCTGAGTGTGGTGGGCTGAGACACCTTTCCACTAACAAACTGGTCCCCATAGTTACCTCTAGAAAGATGGTGGGAGTATAAAAGCCTGAGGTTTGCATCCAGACAACAAGACCAGGATCGTTACCGAACCTTAACCAAGTACCAGTGCCTAAACATAACAATAAAAAGGTTTCATAATGTTTTAGTTACAATGAGAGGATATTATATTGTAAGATAGTACATTCTGGCAGTAAAGGTTGTAAATAAATGTAATTTCTCAGACAAGGTTGTGCATTATCCATTTACAGCCTGGCAATCCTACTGATTGTCAGTAGGTAGTAAGATGCCAAGACAGACATGAATATGACAACAAAGGCAGTGAAGCGGGTTAGGTTAAAATGCATAATTCAAAAATAATAAAAAAGCTACTTTCCATTAAGCAGTATATGCACTCAGTATGTTTGTACTGGTCTCGATGGTGAGGCACACAATGTAAACGCACCTTTTTTTTTTTTTACTTAACTTGACTTGTATCCTGAGCGACATGTTGGGAATTTAGCCAGAAACAGTCAATGTGAATTTTTAGATAGTAATCAAATGTGATTTTGAACAATATACAGGCTTACATGTTTGCATGATTACTGAGTTGATGTTTTCCAGGCCAGTCTAAACCAGTCCATAACTGCTCAGAAAAGATACAAACATAGTCATGGTAGGAGTACTTTGAACTCACACAGCATAACTAAAATGCCATTTTGATTTAGTTTACCACATAGGTATTTATTCAGATGTATCAGCAGAATATTAAATCACATGTGAATTCATGTATCTTTATTTTAATTTAAAGTAAGATCTTTTATTACTTTTTTGTCGCATGTTTTTCTTATAAAATCTTATTCAAATTCAACAATATTTCAGTGAGCTTTATATTTCATGGTTAAAATGGTAAAATAAACTTGAACTTGATATACTGTAGATCATTTTTATTGATAAAAGGTTGAAAGTAATTATTTACATTTAGTATAGATTTTGCTATACTTGTACTTTTTTTCAATAGTTTCCTAATATAATTTGTTAGGTTATTAAAACACTGAATTGGTGATGCCTGAGGTGATCTTAAGAGGCCCAAACGGTAAAATGGAGGCAATCTCCTCCCATCTTGGCTTTTCCACCCTCTCCATTAAGTGTGTATTTGTTTGTGGGCGACAGGAGGTGAAAAGAAGGACTGGGTGTCAAGTGAGCGAGTGCTGCAATGAGGGACTCGGACAGAGTCAAGGGCTTTTTTATGTTCTGGCAGATCTGAGACTGGCTGACTCAACTGCAGAAGATTGTCAAGTATTTTTATTTCTATCCTTTACCCTTGCCTTTTGTACGTCTTCATTTTCTGCCCCTTCTTGTTTTTTACCGTCTAGTTTCATTGTCTGTCTTTTTTTTTAATCTTCTCACTTTCTTACTCATTCCTTTATTTCTCATTCCCTGAATCTCTCTTGTGTATACTTTTCCCACTGTCCACTATTTCCATCTCTTATTGTCCCTCTTTCGCTCCCCCATCTTTATGTCAGTCATGGTGGATGTTTCTGGTTGCCAGCTGCTCCGTGTCTCTCCCCTCTTATGCCCAGAGTTACTGATGTCTTCCCCACACAAAAGAGTCCCATCCTGGGCTTGATGCCAGCCAGGTTAGACCCTCTATTCTGCTTGACCCCTGGAGGTTTCAGATCCACAATTGCCAAAATCCCTTTTTTTTATTATAAAGCCTTTGGCTTACCATGGCAACTATAACTATGGGATTGGTCCCTTTACTCGGGGGTTAAACTACGGTTGAGGGTTACAGAGGAAAGTAGCAACTGTGTCTAAAATGTTAGGAGATGCTCGATTTTCTTTTCTTCAGTAGACTAGATGCATTTTTACGCCTATCCTCTTCTCAAAAAAGCTTTTTGCGTATTGTTGGATGTTTGACCTTATATACTGTAAATAAACTGAACTTACTTACTGTATCTGTGCAGAAGGATGTCAATTCAGATTAGTGATATCCCGATATACTGGTATTGGTGATAACCGTGATATTAAAAACATTCAATATTGTTTTCATGCTCATAATACATATATGATTATATTGTCTGAATTAATCAGTGTATCTAAAATATCGCCTTTGTACAGTTATGGTTGCAGACTCTCTTCACCTCCCTACACCGACACCGACCAATAAAAGACAAAATGCACAATAAACAAAGAATTTGACTGAAAGCATTTTTTTTTTTGTGACAGCCCTAGTACAGAGTTTGGGAAAGTTTGTTTGGCTCACCTTTCAGCTTTTCATTTTTTTAAATTTAAAATCAGCTTTTTTTTCTACCAAAATATTTACAACTTACTTATTTTTAAAATGACTCAGTTATGATCTGACAGCGATAAGGTTTGGTTTGGTTCCGACACAAACAACACGACTTTGATAGGGTGAAAAAATAAACAACAAATTTGACTTTTATCATGGAACAAGGGAAATGAACACCAGTCTCCCGTGGCATAGTCCTACATTTTGTTGACGCACCCAACCACCCCGACCTCCTTATACTGACTTGTTGGCTCGATAACAACGTAACCCAACTTCCTCCTCGGCTCCCAATGGACGAGTCGTAATTACGACGGCTGCTAGGACTTTGTCACTTCGTCCCGGGGATGAAAACATACTGTGTGTTGGCTTTGGGCATTAGCAGGATGACTGATGCTGACGTTATTACTGTCAAGCTTTGTGCGGGCCTTCAAAGTTGTATTATAACTTCTATTCAAAGGAATAAAATAATTTTCCAGACATCTTGAAGCTTCCATTTCAGTCAGCAGTACGGGCATAATAGATGGTGTTTTTAATAATATGTTCACACTGTAATGCCGTGTTAAGATAACTGCTTAAGTAGACATTTCAAAAATATGTGTGTGTATATAATGTGATTATTGCAACTTTTTGTGAGGTTAACAGAAGGGTACTTATCCACTTACTCTCTTTGACTCATGCTGCGGCGGTTTTGACTTGGTTGGCAGGGTTTGGAAAATAACATTTCACAGTCTGGGTTCGGACAATCTCTCTCCTATTGTGATGAAGGTATGTGGGATGGACAAGTATAGAAAAGAGAGGGATAAGAGGACGGACAGGAACCCCAAGCAGAAGGAGGTAGTGGTTGGGGGGGACAGTGGGGTTTCTGTTTGAGAAGTCTGAGAGACAGAGAAGAAAATGAGAAGGAAAGATTTATATATTAAGTGAACTATGTCAACAGAAGGAAATGTAGAAAGCAAGAGAGAGAGAAAGAGAGAGAGAAAGAGAGAGAGAAAGAGAGAGAGAGAGAGAAGGGGAGATCTGCATTGTGGCCCAAAGCTGAATGCTGCCTTTATGAGCAATAGTTAAAAGGACACTGAGGCGTGAGTCCCTGTAACCATAGAAACTTCCCAGGAGCCCTGTGTGACGGACGGATAATAGACTAAGAGAGGAGTTCCTTTTCTCTTCTTCACCCCTCCTTCCTTCCCTCCCTCTCACTTGTTCTCACTTCCACTCCTCTCTTGGGCAGTTTTGTTGGATCCTCGCATCTTATGGGATTTTCCTCGACTCGGCTGGACGTTTATTTTTTGTCTTTTATGTGCGCTCGGAAGTTTGAATTCCAGCCCAGCGAAAGGCTGCTGCGGACAAATGTTGCCCTAATTGCTTGTTGCTATCTTTCCGAGTCACTTTTATGGACTCTCAGAACTATTTGAGGACTTTATTTTTGTGCATCCAGAAGGCTGTTTTGCGTTGGCACAGAGAGAAATGTGCTCCAAAGGCACTGTCTCAGCCCGTGATTCCTTTGTCTACATTTCAGAGGCTGTGCTGTCAAACCATGGTGCTGCCCCCGAGACCAATCGCCCCGAGAATATGCAATGCTTAACAGTAAGTATGAATCTAAGCTTCTTTTACCTTCTGTGTGAGCAAGTAAAGCTTGAAATGCTCATATAATTGTCTCTCTCTGCTACAGACATAGTATGAGCGTTTAATGGAGTATGTGGATGTGTGTACATACAGTAAATATCTTTTTAATGTTCAGTCTCTACATTTTTTTTTGGGGGGGTTTATGGAATATGTCTTTATTCAGGTGCATAACTTATTTATTGCTTTGATTTTTGGTACTTTGCATGTTCCCATCTGTGTTTTTATTGAATGTGTTTGCATGTGCGTGCACAACGAATGGATAGGCCTGTGTTTGATAGATACTAAGTACTTGACCTGTGACATTGCACCATGTCCAACAAACTCATCATGCATAAACATGCCTTCAGTAAGATATTTACTGCATGCATTCCATGTTGCACATTCCCAGCAACCATAGTAACTAATTGAATCACGTGTTTGAGCTTTGAGCAGTGAATGGAGCAAGATGCCATCTCTTGAAAGACAATATTTGTCAAAGAGCTCACTTGCATGTGAGTCACATGTGGAGCAGAATGATGAGTTTGTCATGAGAGAGGGGAAAAGTCAAGTTCATTTTCATAATTTACGCATTGTTGACTGTGGTAGCCATGCATTTATTAAAAATTAACGAGGAAGACCACTTAAACTGTTGCAGAGACACAGGAGCATGACTGATGATTCCTTTATCCATTTCAGTGATTATTTAAGTCAGTATTTGGTTATTAACAGCAGCAATAATGACAACAATGGGAATATAAACTTAATCAAAAGCCGTAGTGGTTAACTGTATTAAAGAACAGTTTGGGACACATTATAGACCCGCAAATTGTAATAATAAATTATATATTTTATATTTTTCCTGTTTTTCTCTTATTTTTTTCGGGAGGATAAATCCAGTCAAAACTATTTATTTTAACAGCCAGGCTGCATCCTACAATGCATGCACCGAGGCTTGTTAAACGCGGTTAGCATAGCAAAAGGCAATTGCTAACATAGTTTTGCAGGCGAGATAGCTATTTATCAAGACTGCTGTTTGCAGTTGGGTAAAGGGTGCAAGATATACTTTGGCTACTGGATTACAATTAGGATTTCCTTTTGATTACTGTATGCAGACCTAAATAAATCATGGTTTAAATACTTACCATGTTTGCCTCAATGCAAAGTGTCACCACCACAATGTTGTTGATGGCATACAGAGAAACAAACATATAGATATTCACATATTACTGCTGGGGGAGGAGTGCCACTGTCTTTCTTCCATGAGATATTTGACCCTTCTTCCTGAGTCACATCAGAGATAGGATTGCCTTGTTGGCTGTGAATGTGGCATCTTTTTGCATGCTTCTGTTCACACTACAGCTGTGGGGGGGGGGGGGGGGAATTATTCCTCCATGGTTTATTAATCCAACTGGATCCTGCATTGGCAAATTTCCAGAGTAACTTTCATTGAAAATGGACTCCGGCTCCTTTTCCCACAAGATGCCAACATGGATGATACTTTAGCAAATTCACTTTTACAGGTTATGATGCATGCGTGACAATAGCTGTATTTAGATAAGAGCAAACCCTTGTTGATCATGAGGCATATACAAACTTCCCTTCATGGGTGTTTCTGTGATGCATCGCTTGTCTGTAACTCCCGGTACTTGTTATAGATCAGTGGTTCTCAACCTTTTTTCACTGATATCCCCTGTGAAATATTTTTACCCCCTAACCAGCGCAAAGCATTTTTGGTTGAAAAAAGGCTGTAATATACAGCACTGTGCCATCAATGTCTGATTTAATATGGAATATATACAATTCAGTTCATGAACTTACACTTATATTCTATTGAATATTTATTAAACAACTATTTTTAAAGGATTTTTTAATGGATGCTCATTTTAAATATATTTTTTTAAACTCTCACCCTGGAGTGCCTTCACTGACCCCATTTGAGAACCACTGTTATAGATGATACTTAAGTAGAGGGGCTGCAGTGTATTGAGCAGTTTGGGAAAAGAAGACTGTACACAAACACTTGAAAGCAAGGTTATTAAATAGCTTTTCACTCCAGCACGTGCATGGCTTATTTCCTACAGCATAGCGTCAGAAGACAGCACAGTGTTTCAGCATAAGCAGTATTCTAATAAAACATAGTGACAGACCATAAGCACAGAACGAGTGGAAACCACAACCACACAAGGCATGTCCGTCTGCCACAAGAGAAATGCCCCAGTCTGCTCCAAATGCGCTCGTGACGAACAAGAAAGAATTAGAATTCATGCCCGGGAGAGTGTGGGACTTTTTTCTATATTAAACTAAGACCAAACATTTCCTTATCGCCTTAACCAAGTGCTTTATAGAGAATAGAGAACGTTGGTAGTTTTAGTTCAATCTTATATCTGGTGGTGCAGTAAAGAGGGAAAGTAATTGTCAATTTTAGTTCGTTTTTAACCACTAAATTGGACAAATCGGACATGGCTGGTAAAACACCATAATTTCTTGTGATGCTTTTTTATAATATAAATTAAAAAGGATCACTATGACGACGACTTCTGGAGTGACTTGACATGGATTTGACTTTGCGCACACACACACACACACACACACACACACACACACACACACACACACACACACACACACACACACACACACACATTTAGTAGACGTATAGATCGCTGCACATTTTTATTCAAACATTGCATTTGGGTGGAACACTTCTATCCCCATTACTTTTAATAGATACATGGTACGGCCTTGTCTCAAATAAAACAACCTTTTATTCACACAGAACAGTTACGGATTACTTATCCCACAAAGTAGTGCCATTGCATTCAAGCCTGTGCCTTTTTAAATTGCTTTGTGTCCCTGATACACTAGTGTATCTCAATCAAAGGTTTATTCTGGTGAATTTGAACATTTCTATAAGAACAACAATCCCGCATCCAGTACTTCAAGAGTTTGCGCAGCCTTTGAAGACATGTGGAAGGTGAAGAGGGCAGTAATGATGTGCCGCAGCATTGAGATGGAAAAGTTTTACATCCGTATTTGTGAATGCTCCTTTCCTCTCTCCTTCCTCTCCCCTCCCACCCCTCTCGTTCTTGTTCTCTCTCTTCCTCTTTATCTCTGGGTGAATCAGAGTAACAGATGATTGTGTGGTTTGTGTGGGTCAGTCTCAGGGGAGAGTTGAGGGGTGGGGGGTGGGGGGGGACTAAATTAGGGGAGAATGGAAAACCTTTTAGACTTTCTCTTCTTTTCTGTCCTCGTTTTCTGTTGCCTTGGCCTTGCTCCCTACCAGACCGCGGTGTATTTCCTCCTTCACTGTTTTGGCCTCCTCCTCCTCCTCTCTGTTCCCTCTCTTTCCCCCCTCTGTCACCCCATGACCATCACCCTCACTACACAAAGAGCTCTGTGGTATCATTAACCTCCCACTCTTTACCTATTGAAATATGTTTCAGTGTTTGATGATGGCCTTACACGTGAATCATTTAAATGATTTGCACGGAGCTCATTGAAGGTTTTGGGTCTTCAGATGTTGGTGAAGATAATACTTGATATCCACAAAGGAATGTCCCTCAGAAAACCACAAGGCTATTTCAAGAAACAGTTTCCTATCCACTGTCTGCACTTTTACAACCTTCCCCAGTGTAATTGTCATTATGTATTTAGATAATTACTACATGTTTGGGAGAAATTATGCTTACAAGAAAGTCACACCATTCAAGTTCTGTTATGTAGCTTCTTCTGACTCACTGTAAGCTTCACGTCTTTTAAAAAAAAAGACCAAATATCCCGTGTTCCCGTGGTTTGCTTTTAAAGTAATGTAGGCAGGAACTGTTGGCATTTGGGATCAAGACCAGTCAAAGGAGGAATTTTGTGATGTGAAATGACATACTGCTGCTTTCAATCAGTGTGATATTTCGAGAAACGTTCACATTTTCTTACCAACAGTCAACGGCAATGCCTTTTTGAGAGGACTTCCTTATTTCGAGAGCTTACATCGAGTTTCCTAACACATAAGAAAATATTATGTGTTATCTTGACTTGTATATTTTGGCAGGATACTTTACAATACTGAAGTAAAAGTCAACACCGATGCTGTATGTTGGCTTGTAAGAAAGCATCATGACAAGTGTGTACGTGTATGAGAAAATGACAGTTTCCTCGCTTTATAACATTGATCTCCTGAATCAAAAATGAAATGACATGAAGCACAACAACAATCCATCTCCCTCGTTGCCATGTAAGCATTTACCAATTATGTTAACAGATACAAAAAAAAGCTCATGTCACAGGGAGCAGAGACTTCATGAATATTAACAATAGTTGCACCCCAGACAATGTAACCCTGCATAACTTTGCTTGTCAGATAGCATTAGCTCCAAAATCGTCTCTGTGAAAATGGGTCTGACACTTCTGTCTGACGGGAAAGATGGGAAGGAAAGGTAAGGTGAGATGAAAAGAGGACGTGGAGGTTAGATTGTCTGGCCCGACGTCTCAGAATAAATATAGAATGGTTAGTTTTAATGCCAGAATGTATTCCTTTGTGAGTATTTTCGACCCTGGCTGCTCCTACCTCTCATGTGTTCTCTGCTAGATGCAGAGCGTAGGGCTTATCGAGGCCCAGCTGCTCTGAGACGGCACAGCCCAAACCACAGACAGTAGATGGCTGCACATAGCTGTAGTTGTACACTGTTTACCATATTGTAAGAACTGCTCTGGCTCAGGTGGGTGAGTGAGTCATCCATTAACCTGAGGGCGGTTTGATCCCCCCCCCCCACTTCCTGCCCACGTGTCATGTACTTGACTCTCAACACCAAATTGCTCCAGATGAGCAATCGAGTGCTTTGCATTGCAGGTCCGCTGCCATTGGTGTGTTAGTGTGTGTGTGTGAATAGGTGAATTAGAGGCTTTATAGATACCTTTGTCGTAGCATTGACAATTTCTGTGTGCATTAGTCTCCAACTGGTTCACTGCCGTTATTTCTACTCCTTTGTTAGTATTACAAGTTTGTCATTGACCCGTAAAGTACTTTGAAGTGAACTAAATTGTGCATTTGAAAACTGAATTGATTCGACTCATAGATTTATGAAGTGCTAAACTTGTGTATATTCGTGGAAGCCTATCCGTAGTCTAAGGTTGGAGACGTGGGGCTCCTCTGTTAGGTGTGTAGTCATCTCATATTACGCACATTATCACCTTCACATTGTAACTATGAATCCATATGCTGAGCTTCCATTTTTAGGATGTTAAGTACAACCTGAGCGCTGACCCTGAACTTGTGTATTCACTGGTTCGGAAGACGCCTTCTCCTTTGATGGCTGTCTATTCAGGTCATAAAGAGAGAGAGACAGAGTGAGAGAAACAGAGAGAGGGAGAGAGAGATCCCACACTACTAAACACCAGATTGGCCTCGTCTGGCTCCTAGACAAGCTTCTTTCACTCCTCTCCCTAAGACATGCTTTCTTCTCTCCCTTTCTCCTCTCCCTCTAATCCGTCCTTCTGCCTATTTAGAGGTGAACAGCACAGCATGAAAGAGAGAGAAAGTGTTTTTTGTGTGCTTGATGGGTAACCCTCGCCCTTTTGAAAAGGCAAACAGGGAAAAGCTGCCATTACTACTGGCATGAAGGGATCTTAAGACAACGGCCTTTTTTGCCACTTTATTAGCATTGTGGAGACTAGTGCAGAATTGCTCCTCTTTCACCCCTCTCTCTTTCTCCGTCACGTCTCTGTCCATGCTTCATTCCATGAGCCAGACATCCAACTGCTAAAAAGGAAAAGAGGCAAGCTGGCAATTAATGGGGTTGCTAGGGGTGAGACTGGCTACTGTTTTTGCCATAAGTTAATTAACAGGCCTTTTCTTTCACTTTTGCTGAGGTGTTTGCCATTATGTTTTTGCAGATTACCACCTCTTTCCCAGGCATATTGATATTGAAAACAAAAATAAAAGTGATGTTTGGATTACTGGACGAGTAGGGGAAATTGTCAGAGGTTGCAGACCGGCGAATTTCCGTTCTGTGTGGTCGGGGGTGAGGGGGAGCAGCTGAAAGGAAAAGCAGAGGAAATATGGACGTTGAAAACATAACAAACAAGCATAATGTCTGGACAGAGATTGGGGAGTGTGGGAGCTAAGGTGGAAATATTCTGATGAGGTGGGAAGGCTGACTGAGGTATGTGTGCGTGTTTGTGAGTTCAGTGTGGGCCCAAACAATGCCGCTGTCATTCTCCTTTGTTGGGAAATGTGGTCATTAAAAATTGTTCGACCCAAAAGTCGTAAGCAATTAAGAAACATTTCCGTTTACAGTGCAAATATGGTCTACGGTTGAAGTCCACTGTTTTATATTTGCAGACCCCGACCTGCCCAACCACTCCCATAAAACTGCCTTTTCTCCCCGTCTCCCTTGTGCCACCTACATTAGTCACTGCAGTGCATATTTGCAAAAGACTGAGAGCTGTAGCACCTCTCACAGCTTCATAGTGTGGACTCAGGAAGCAAACTGGCCTTATCGGGGACAGACACACAAAGCTGTCCTGGCTGTGGGGTGGTGAGGTATGCGTAAGTGCATGTGTGCATGAGTATGCGTGTGTATGTGTGAGGAGGAGGGGGTGGTGGTGGTGGGAGGCACTTCCTCCTATTCTTCTGCTGTTGAAGAGTTCCCATGAGCGCCCCTGCCAGGAGCTACAGTGTGGCCTGAGCAGGCCGAGCCAGCGCCAGTTTCGCCTACATGACGCCGCCACACACTCTCACACAGCTGATCTCAGGGGCTTCTGCAACTGCTGCCGCTCACGCCACAGAGCAGGAGGCTGGACAGTGTGCTTGCGGATAGCCGAGGGAGAAGGAAGAGAAGAGGGTGAAGAAAAGTTGAAGGACAGAAGAGGAGGTACGAAGGATTGAGCTGAAGTTTTAAAATTGCCAAGAGGAAGACATGAAGTTGTGGATGACAGACTCGTAAAAACTTGCCGACGGGAATGCGCGTTGATGACTGGAGTCATTACTAAGGAGCCTTGAATGGATAACAGTGCCGCTGGAGGTCAGTGGCAGAGTGCGGGCAATTTTGCAGAAAGGGCTGTTACCAAGAAAATTGAATCTCCACTCGTTTGCTGGAAGGGGCCAGTTTGGACAACGAACAACGTTTTGTTATACTTGACAGATTCCTGCCTGTTTTCCAGCAAGGTGAGACACAATATTATTATCTAGACTCGCAACTCAACTGGACTCTCACCTGGAAACCCTCGATTCTGAACACTGCAAGACGGAAGCCACCCACGTCCGTTCTTTGGTCTACTGTCACCATTGAGATGATTCACAACACACTTAAGTCCACCCAGCAGTCGGAGCACAGCCCCAGGAGCTCACACTCGGCCGCGCAGAGGAGGCTGTGGAGATACTCGGGCTGCAGGAGGGCCGTCCAGGTGGAAAGTCACCGTCGCAGTGTGTGTGTGCTGGCTGCGGACCTGAACAACGGAGAAGGGGGAAGAGAGGGAGGGGTGGTGCACACCATCCACGGGCTGTGCCACCTCTGCATCGGATGTAGGCTGCCTCAGGTGTGTCTGTGTTCCAGAGAGTAAGGCGAAGGAAGTGGTGTGGAGAGGTGCTTCTGGTGTATATTATCGACCTGTGATCGTGAGTGAGAGACTGGGATGATGAAGAAAGGTTCAGCAGTTACAATCTCTAATCGGTGCTTTCAAAATCCATTTGCAAAAGATGAATTGAATTCCATAATTAATAAAGCTGCGACACTGTAGTCAGCTGTCAAACTGCACAAAAAATATCTTTGTTTGCACATTGTCAAATCCTGATATTTTTTTATTACTGTAACACATTTAATTGCGTGCGCAAAGCATGCAGAAACGAATAATTGTCTGTCAGGGATGTGTGTTTCTTGAGAGGGGAGGACGAGCTTTGTGTCCTCTACATTATTCAGTGTTCACAAAGTGAGAGAAGGATGGCAGGCAGGAGTGGATGAGAGGAGGAACATATTTGCTTTGATATGAACTGATGCCACTCTCCTTACATAAGCCACTTTGTGCACATCTGAATTTCTCATTAGATCCAATTTGATAAAAACAGAATATAAAAAACAATTTCAATACATGTGTGTATTTTGCAGACACTACAACAAAGGAGACTGGACTTGCATGACAAAAAAGGTGACATGAGTCATCTTTGTGTGGGCTGTGTAATGACCTAGCCTTTGAACATAATCACCCAGCTAACATTGCCTCACCAAATATGTATATCATGTGTGGGTAGGGTGGTATATTTCATTTAGTTTATGCTGTTAATGTTACCTCTGCTGCACTGTGGGAAAGCAGACACAGCATGCCATCGACTTATCAGATCAACAGAAACTGGCAGGATTTCTGCTCCCAGCTTCATGCAGTCATGTCTGACAGGATGGCAGAGCACCGGGGCGTCGATGTAAAAATCTGTCTCACATGCGTGAACACATACTGTTCAATCATGGGCGACAGGACTTTTACTCCTTTGGGTACATTAATTTCAAGAAAGTTAAAAACTCACGTTTTAGTCTCGTCAGTTCTTCCACAGCCCCTTTGAGTTAATTATTAATTCATTAATAAACCCTTCTCATACAACTTAAATATGTAATGCATGCAATGAACTTCTCCCATTAATTTATCATCATTCATTTTCAGTAATACATCTTGGGATTGATGCACTGAAAAAGAAATACTCACATTCATGCTGATTTCTCGCATTATTCCAAGGCTGTCTTTTCTCTTCCAGTTTGAAAATAATCCCCCTGCTTTCATTTAGAAGTGGAAAAGCGTCTCCCAGGCAGACCACAGGAGTCCAAGTGGTTTGACTCAACTATGCTTACAAATTTAATTAACGCTCTAAAGGCTCCGGAGTTTGGATGAATTGGTCCAAATTAGGCAACTCTGAGAGTTCCCTTGAAAGGACACAATGTCTGAAACAGCAAAGACACACAGAAATAAATAGATGAACCAATAAAGGCGTGATAAACCCATGTCTCTCTATCTTCCGTTAATTTTGAGTCATTCTTTGCTTTTCAATGTTTTCTCCCAGATTTTAGACCCTAACCCATCTTTCTAAATGTTCTAAGACTGTTTGTTGTTTGTCTTTTGTAATCCCTGTGAAATAGTTCTTTTTCATTCCATCTGGTCTTCTATTTGTCTTCGTCATCTGCTCTGTCTCCAATCCCACTGTCCTCTTTTACCATTGTGTGGTATCTTTTATCTGTTCATCTGTCTTCATCTACACTCAGTTTCTGGAGATTTCCTTCTTTCCTTTCCATACTTTTGTCACACAGCTTGGCTCAAGGGTGATTCGGTTATTTCTGTCCGTCTTTATAAAAGATAAATGCACAGTGCAGTTCATAAATCTTGTTGTATATAACACGGTTAATCAAGTTTCAGACTTGTCTAGGAGGGTACATGCAAACGAAAACAGATGACAGTCCTAATTTATTTTATACAACAGGTAGTAACAAGGTCAACTGTGTCCTTTGGAGAAGGACTCAAGCAGAGAGAAATTCGAGGGACTGAAGGGTAGGGAAATGTGGTCGAGCAATTGTGGCCCCAAACAGTGTGACACAGGGCGCATAAAATCACTGGACTATAAGAAACCACAATCGTACCCGACATTTTAGGGTCATCACAAGCTTCAGGCACCTGAATAATCACCATATTCCTGCAAGTCTCTGTTCCTTGCTCACGGGTTGACTGTAATTTAGCCACTAATATGTGTTCCTTTGCATCAGAAATGGAGAGAATATTGCGTTGGGGGTGTGTGCGTCTGCGTGCATGTGCGTATGTGTGTGTTCTGGGCCCCTGGTTGTCAGCAGATGAAGTGGAAAGTGAGATGTTTTGGATGGAACTTTATTGACTTTGGCTCAGACTCTCGGGTCATAGGTACTGTACTGAATGTTTGGCGATGCAGGGTCAAAGAGAAAGAGAGACAATGGGAGCCATCAGTATTGTCTCTGTCTGTATGTGTGTGTGTGTGTATTTGAGCAGCATATATATATATATATATATATATATATATATATATATATATATATATATATATATATATATATATATATATATAGGTCACAACATTTGGACAGAGACAATGTTTTTAGAAAGGCTTTACGATCCTTACTCTCCTATGTAAAGCTGTTTACCTATTTAAAAAGGAATTATCTGACAATGGGATAACAATTTCATAATACAGTTACTTGCTGTATGTATTTGTTCTGTTTTAGCTTTGTAAAAATAAATTCCTAAATTTGGTGGGAGTAAAAAAACTGTTTTAAACTGTTTAGATCTACTCTTTTCAGCTGCAGTAAGAGAAGCAGATGCAGAACTAATCTTTGCACACACATAATAATGATTGTGTCCATGACAAAATGTTCTAAATGGTTGTGAAATGTATGTTTTTGTGCAAGAGAGACTTTGTGTTTGTTTTTTTGTGCACCCACTGTACGATTACTTCGACAAAGGTCTAAATAAATGGGTAATGTTCTTTCAGTAGATTCAGTAAATTACCCAACTGCTGGGCAAAGAACATCTTTCCTCCATCTCGTAGAGTTGTTTTTCCCACTAAGGCAGCTAATTGGGTTCACCGGGAAACTGCTGTCACGACAGTTTTAATAGGAAGTAGAAGCAGAATACACATCTACTTAATCGTACTGTAGGAAGGAAGTTGAGTATTTTGCCAGCATGCTACTTTTGGTTCCTCAGGTAGTGGGGCAGCGACACAGAGGTCCTAGCTTCCTATCACAAAATGAACGTGTTTGTGTGTGTGTGTTCTGCAGGTGACCATCCTTCGGGGAAAGGATGGATATGGCTTCACCATCTGCTCGGATTCCCCTGTGAGGGTGCAGGCTGTTGATCCAGGTACGTTTTGCATGCATGTGTCTTTGTGAATGAAACTCAACTTTCCAAAGAGAGGTTGTTGTTTAAAATGTGAGGTCCTCACGGTTCTGCTCTGTCTTTGGGCCTAAACTGCTTAAAGGCGGGACCATCTTTCTTTTTATTTCTTTTTAATCTGCTTTTCTCATTGCAACTTGGAAGCATTCAAAGTTTCTTTACCAAAGTGGATTGAATTATACTTTTGTGATGTTTTTTATTTTCCCTCTCAGGACTGCCAACAGTAGATTTTTAGTTTGAATAACATTTATGATATGAACGTTGTTGGAGACTGCACACTGTTATATGACATATACGTACATTATATGGTGTCAAAGTCGGTGGCTGGACTGCGTTTTAAATCAATAATTATTGATTTCCCCCCCTGTATTCTCAATTAAAGGAACTAGACTATGTAAGCAATATGGTAATGGTTTGTATTACTGTAAAGGTTGCTTTTGTTTCACATCGATTGACCTGAATTTGGCTTCTCATGAGTGTTTCACGTCACCTTTGGCCGATTCATTTTTATATTTCACTGTCCGTAGCTTTGAGAGTTACCATTAGCATCGGCTCAGTCAGCAGGACTTGATAGGAAGCCTGCCTGTCAAATGGACAACTTGGAGTCGAAGCCCCCGTGTAAGCAGGCGTCCGCCCTGCTGCCACGTCTTTGAACAAGATGCTGAATATTAAGCTGATTACAGCGTTTCTGTTCCTGCTCGAGATGAAAGGGAATATCAACTGAATTTCGCCTCAGAAAACAACAGAGCACCTTAATATCAGATAACTAATTTATTGTTTCATCTGTACAGTAGCTTGCCCTTCTGTTGCTACAACACTGAAGGAAGAAGCTTCATACATCAAGGAGCTATGGCCCTGGATCGTACTAATGGCATTTGAAAGTGTGTAATGATCTGAACTCTCTTCACTCTGGCAGGCGGTCCAGCGGATCAGGCAGGTCTGCAGCAGCTGGACACTCTTCTGCAGCTAAATGGTCAGCCAGTGGAGCAGTGGAAATGTATGGACTTAGCCCATGCTATCAGGTAATGAGCCCAACATGCCAGAGGATTATGGGCTGATGTACTGTTTTCACAGGCTCATTCAGCACACAGGACCAGTGATTTCTATTGATTATCTGATGGGCAAATTTGTTTTAGGAGTTACATCTTGTATCATGATTGACCTCCAGATCAATCTGAGCCATTCTGATAAGTATGGCTGCCTGAACAAGACCTGCAGTGTATACATATTGTTCATTTCAAAGGTTAAGATTGTAACTGAGGCAATCAGTGAGTTACTGTACAATTGGATGTTGTGACGTCCGTGATTTATCAGGAGTCAATAACATAATCTTCGTTGTATTGTAATATTGTTAGTGTTTGATATCCCTTTTTTTCCTTATGGAGTTTTCCCATATATACTTTCATGACTCAAGTATTTTTAAATAGCATAATAGATTTTGTTCAGTTCTTTTGATTTTATACAATATACAATATATATTATACAATACATCAAATATCTGGAAAATATGACTTTTCAGAAGTTATTTACAGATACATATACAGCTGGTTGACACATTTTAAGTTTCACAAAATATATATACAATATACTTATTCTCATTATTTGTCTTTCTCATTGTAGAAACAGTGCAAATGAAATCATACTGGTGGTGTGGCGCACAGGCCCTTCAGCTAAACCTAATTTCGAGGGCCTCATCCATCGGCCGTCCTACAAGCAGTCCGCCTCAAACTATGATGCCCCCTCACCCCCCACGCGCCGGCGTGCTCCAGATGTCGGAACCAGCAATACCCCCCCAGCTGTGCCGCCTCTCCCAGCCCACCATCGTGCCACCGCCACCCGCAGGCTGCTGGTCAACGGCTCCGAAGCGGGAAATAGCAGTGGCGTAGGCTCAGGGACCCTGGGGTGGGGGGCCCAGGGAGGGTCGTCCGAGGAGCTGGATGGGAATCCGCGACACCTCCACCATCCTCACACTGCCACACTGAAGGGTACCAGGGTGAAGGCATCCAACGGGGACAACTACATCATCCTGGCCCCCATCAACCCTGGAAGCCAGGTACCGCAGACTGGTGGTGGACTGCATCTTCATCATCTTCTTCGTCCTCCCCATCCTCACCACGGTCATATGGTGGCTCATCCTAGATATGTCTCCTTACCTTTCATCCCTGGTGCTGATAGATAGAAGGACTGTATATACAGTATGTCTGGGCCGTTCGGGTTACTGCCGTCTCACTGATTTGTGCTTTAACACATGCTCCGAACAGGTCAGTGTAATGTAGATGGGGGTAATAGACTGAAAAGCAAGAGCAGACAATAACGTACAATATAATATGTAGCTGTTAATAATATATTGTATGCCTGTACTATGTGAAGCTTTGGCAATATCTCTTTTATTTCATTCTACCAACAAAGTAGGTATTAGGTTCATATTAGGAAAACAATGCATTTGTATCTGACATAATTTATCCTCCAGATATCATACAGAATAGATAAATCATCTATGTGCCATGAAGTATACATCAGTATTTTAATAACAAATTGCTCTGACATTTTTAAGAAAGAAAAAGCAATTGGAGTCCGTTTCACAATATGCAGTTTCAGTATAACATGCACGTACATGCAAAGTACGATATGTATATGGCATTTTATACTGCATGTACATATATTTTTTTCATCCAGTGAAGTCATGTAAATGGAGTATAAAGCTTTGATCATAAAAACAAAATAAAGCAAACTCATTCAATCAAAAAGACTGAACTGAATTCCTCAGCTAACAAAACTAGTAACAATATGATACTAACCCATTAACCATTTCAGGCTAACAAACATGTTGAACCAAAAGACTCAAGATGTGTTTGAGACACTCCCTGCAGTAGTGCAATCTAGATTCAGCCCACTGTGTCTAAATAGTTGCCTCCAAAACATTTCTCACAAACTAAATAATTTATCTTTCATATGAAGAATTTATAGTAAAGTTAAATTGTTCATGTTAAATTGTCTTTCACTGTGTCGGTAAGTCTGTCTGTAGATCTATGTGTGTTGTGTATGTGTGCCTCATGTAGTGTCCATCTTCATCTGTGAATCAGTTATTGTCGCGCATGGCAAAAGACACTGTCATCAGTCCCAAAAATAAGATGAGATTGATTGATAGAAGATGTAGATTTAGAGAAATAAAAAAAGAAACTGGTAAGCTTTTGGAAAAAGATGAGAGGTACATGCCGACATGTTGAACACACATTCCCCTTCAAACAGCCGATACTATCATCCCAAACAAAAGAAGAGGGATTTGATAAGATTTTGTGGTGGCTCATGGGTCATGTTGGTAACATATCAGACCCATACAAGACTGTAGTTCGCAAAAATAAGAGCTCGTAAAGCTCCAAAATATTTATCATATGCAGCTCGTTTTAAACATATTGTGACTTTGCTAACCTACTGTATTTATTTGTCCAACATGTGATGTGGTGGTAGCTTTCTATCTTTACTCTCTCCTTGATTGTAATTTGTTATGACACGTAGAAACCACCACTGCTTCGCTGAGTCCGGTGCAATTCAAAAGGCTCAGCTGAGTCCTAGACACTAAAGTCTCGTGTTAGAAACTCCACCTATTAATGCCTTGCATAACAACACAAATATCTTTTTTACAATAAGGATATATCCAGATATCACATCATAGAAAGTTATCCTCTATGTAGCATTAAACAATGAAATACTGTATCATATGCCATTGTTGGCTCTATTCCATTCTAGACGTAGTTTAGATGTCAGTTTCAATGTTTTATTTAATATTAATGTCATTATTCTGCTTTCAGATCTTGAGACCGGTTTACCAAGACAACCAGGGAACATTAGGTAAGACCTGGACATGTTCGTACTCGTACAGCGTTTAGAGAAAGGCCACAGTGAACTCTGGTCTTTATTTTTGGCGGATAGCTTTGGTTCTTTTTGGTTTCTTATTTGGATGTAGCCCAATGGTAATCAAACTTTTTACATCACATAACAGGTTATTGTTATTGAAATTAATATGATTACATTTACTTAACATTTGGCACCCTGAAATAGTCTCACATTAAACATAAAAATACAACAAATGCTAAACACATAATGCTCATAGTTTAAATTACTACAAACCTTTCACTGCTTTGTTAGAGCGATCAACTATCCCCAGTTTTATCCTCATTGTTTTTTTTTGGGAACCTGGCCGATAAAACAGCTTAAAATAATAAATATGTATTTTCTGTGTTGTCCAGCACTATAAGGCAAACACAATCTGAGCAAAGGATCCTACTTTGGTGACTGAAAACATATTTGCATAGCAACCCTTAGCAGTGGACCAGCTGCAGCCGCTCTTAAACTATCCTGACACTCCACAAGTAGCTCCAGAAATGATATGCTATCTGTGTCTTTACACTCTTCGCAATCTTCTTTTTCTTCCACAGGAGCCAGGTTATATCCCACACAGCAGGCCTCTGGTTCACAGCCCCAGGGGGGTGGTGGGGGTGCTTTTTCTGGAGGTATGAGTGGTGGTGGAGGTGGTGGTGGTGGTGGAGGAGGAGGAGGTGGGGGTCTTTCCAGCCGCACTGGCTTCCTACGCCGGTCTCACAACTCCAAGACAACAAAGACGGCGTCCACCTCCACTAATGCCGGTGTACCCAGCTATCAACAACAGAATGCCAACTTTGCCAATTACCAGAACTGTACCATTGTCCGCTCACACACTCCACATGGCAACTACGGATATGTCAAAGTGGCACCCAAGATCCTTATCTTCCCCATCTTCGTTCAGGTAAGCCAGTTTTGGACAGAGCCAGGCGAGCTGTGTCCTGGCTGCAGCTTCTTATATAACGTACAGACATAAGAGTGGTATTGATCTCATCTGGCAAAAGAGCTAAAAGGATAGACAGGATGTGTAGGGAGCAAGAGGGGCCCGGGCGAACTCGAACTGCCGACATATTGCAGCGTTTAAGTGTTGTGCATCTAAGACCACTCCTGTAGGTCCCCACAATGCTCTGAAAAGCAGTCTGCAGTGGTGAAACACAGGACTTCAGGGGATTCTACCTTGACCTTTGCAAGTGCCTTTATCATTTCAAGTGTTGATTGTAAAAAGAAAAGAAATGTTATTTCAGGGGAATACTGTTAGAGCATTTTTGGAGTTCCTGTCTTTAGTCTACAGCACTTGTGTTGATCGAATGAAAGGGCTTGTTTTGGTTTCTATTTATTTTCTGTAATGATGATTACCATTCTTCATGGTATGATAATTGGAAGTACTGTTTGTATTTTTCTAAAGGCGGAAAGCAGAAGCAAGTTATGTGAAGACATAACTTGGGCAACTCTGACCCTACTTCACACAGTATACAACTGTCACACATACACATACACATTGAATTGGCCCACCTTGGACTTGAGAGGAAGTCCCCTCCTCCTGTGTTGCCTCAGTAGTTCATTTGAAGTGTCTTGTCATATCGCCTCACAGTCACAGCTCGCTTTCTGTCTTCATAGAATCAGTTTCAGTTGTGTTTCCCACAGTAAAAAGAAGGCTTTTTGTTGAGCCGATCGTTTGGATTTGGGAGCTAAAATGGATTTGGTACTGCAACCTTGTGTTTTATTTTACTGATCTATAACAAACAGATTTTCATAAATGCTTAGATTATTCTCATCATTTTGACAATGACGCTTAAGGTAATATAATACAAGTAATATGTTCTTGTGGTCATTAATACGTATTTGGTTAAAGATATCAACAATTGATGAGTGAGCCTCAAAATTTTGTGCAGAGACTTTGTTTGCTAATCCGTCTGTGTAACTTTATGTTCCCCGTTCAGCCTCTGGACCTGTGCAGCCGATCTCTCATCTTATCTGAGGAGATGATACTCCATGAGAGCAAGCTCCATTCTCTCAAGGTAAGTGCCATCAGTGCCTTAATGATGTCAATATGTGTGTTTAGCTTTGTCTCTGCGTGTGATGTGAGAACATGCATGGATAGTACTTTTATTATGTATTAAACATTTCTGTCTGTTTGCTTGGTGATGGCTTTGGGGGAGAAAAAAAACACCCTGTGGCTCTGACTTCAGTTTACTATTCTGCACAGGAATTTCAGTTTTTGACCAAAGAACATCCGACACTTTATACAGGATATGATCGAAAACCAATTTGAGGAAAACCCAAAAGCTACAAAGTGGCACGACGCAGAATTGGATTTTGCTGATCAGAGGAAAGACAGAATACCATTTCCTCCCTCCTCCTTCGAAGAGTTCTATAATGTGATAGAGATAGATTGATGCAGAAAGCTTGTGGCCCTCGTTTCTCCTCTCCAGTCTCTTTAAGATTGCAGGAGACAAACAGACCAGTGGAAAACATTTTGTTGCTTTGTCACAAGCAGCTATGCAGTTTGTGTATCGGGCCAAACTCAAAGTGATGGCCCAGTCAGAACGTGTGTGTGTTTTAGAGTTATTTATGTATATGGAAAGGGAAAACAAGTATCGAGCAGCATCCTGAGAGGAGAAGTGAGAGAGGAGATGTTACAAGACTTTGTAACTCCTCTGAACTATCAGACCCATATGAGTTGAGGAAAATTAATAATTGATTAAAGAAGAGAGTGCCAAAGATCTGACTGAGGGAGAAATAATGTTTTATGGATGAAAAGAAACTCTCTCAGTATATATTAACGAGCCTTTCACAATATATTAAACTCACCTTACAATGATATTTTACACTATAAAGGTTTCTTCAGCGTCCTCCTCTTCACCACCTGTTCCAGAAACTCCTGTTCCAGAAACTCCTGCAAGAAAGATGTTTATTCCTGCAAGAAAGATGTTTATTCTGTACTCTAGTAGTACTCTAATGCTACACTTCCAAAGGTTTAATGGGCTTTTAGGGTTGAACATGCAAATGTATTCTTCAAAGAAACTATTAAGAACTGAATCATACTTAATTATTGATATAATAAATCTGTCTGGCCGCCACGTTCACGCAGACAAGCTGACTGTAACTCAAGTTAACGTTACATACTGCAAAATACCTTAATCTACCCGTATTTATTTTACAAATATTTGGCATTACCTTGATTAACATAAAGGTACATTTTCCCTGAAAGAAAGATTTGTGACAGAGGTCAGGTTTTTACGTTGTGGCAGAGGAATTAATCACAACCAAATAATAGACATCACCAGATGCAACAGCCTGCAAATGGTAATTCTAGATGAATGATGATAATGTTTCTGAAATATGAGGTTTGGGAATCTGTCTTTCAAATAAGGCAATCCTGTCTGACATTTCATTGTGATGCTTTTCAGAAGAAACCTGTCTATATATTTGGAAATAGAAAAGTAGGAGGAAAGAAGAATATTTTATTGAATTAAGCTCTTGCAGCAGCTCTTTAATTGTCCCTGTCCGGTAAGCTTTGCTGTGCAGTGACTATTGGCATCGAAGGTAGTCTGGCTTCTCTCTGGGGTCAGTCATTAAACAAATATTTAACAGCCAGTGTTTGTCAGGAGGGAGTTTCTCTCCACTACTTTATACTGGCGTTTTTTAATGATCAGTCAGTGTTGTTCCAGCTTTTACTCTTTACTCACCAGAGTTTTTTTAAGTCTGCCTGGGTAGCAAACACACAGGCTCTATTGCTCACTCAAACATTATAATATCTGAACAGAAATAATGAGAATAGCATTGCACTAATTTGATTTAATCCAAAGTGACATTTGAACAAAATTGATTTTTAGTGGATTAAATAACAAGACTACTTCAATTTGTCATTTGGTCAAAACAGTGGATTAAGTTGCATGAATTCTTATTAAGTAAAAAAGAACATGTCCTGGTAGATAGCTATTGATATGAACATAGTTATCGAGTAATTATGCAAGTTATTAAATCAGTTTATAAAGTGTATTACTTCTTCTAGTCCTTCTACATTATTAAGCATTTATTAATCTTCATCAACCAAATTGTGTTACTTAACATACATATTTTATTATGGACATATAATGTCTATCTTGGAAAATTTAAAAAAAAAGAATCACTAAGAGATTTAAAACACCAATTGTTTGTGCAACCATTTATGAAGCTCTGTGTATTTCAGATGTAGCCACACACACTCTAATCACATGAGTGTGTGTGTGTGTGTGTGTGTGTGTGTGTGTGTGTGTGTGTGTGTGTGTGTGTGTGTGTGTGTGTGTGTGTGTGTGTGTGTGTGTGTGTGTGTGTGTGTGTGTGTGTGTGTGTGTGTGTGTGTGTGTGTGTGTGTGCTTCTCTGTCTAAAAACTCTTTCATTTGTTCTGGCCTCGTTCTCTACTCTTACTTGCATCCTCTTCCACCCACTCACACCTACACACACATACGCATACACACACACACACACACGCACACACACACACACACACACACACACACACACACACACACACACACACACACACACACACACACACACACACACACACACACACACACACACACACACTCTAACCACATACTGGCTACATCTGAAATACCTTCTCTGCTATCTCATCCTTCAGAGGAAGCCACTAAAGCGAGTACATTGTTTTGAAACAGTGCCCATCTACACTAATTACACCGTATGTCTGTTATGTGGCATGAAAGGACAAACTTTCATAAGCTGCTTTTGGGCATACGTCGAGGCTCTTTGCCTTTTTACTTCTTTTTCATCTACTTATTTGCCTTTATTCTTCATGCTTTGCTCTTACTTACTTTTCATGTATATGCTTCACCGGCATGAATTTTCTCACTTAACCACTGCAGAATCATAAAGTCATTAGCTTTCATGACATGTTGCAGAACCCTTGGTTAAATCCCCAAAGTAACAATCTGGAGTTTGTGTGTGAGGAGTTTGGAGTGTGTGTGTGTGTGCGCGTGTGCGTGTGCGTGCATGTGATCAGGTTGAGGCTGCTGTTCTGCCTCTTCTGCACACACTGACAGCACTTCCTCACATTGAGCCATCCTTCCATATGAGCAATGAATGACGATCAATCATTATTCTTGCACTATGAAGGGGATTCTCGGGGAAACATCGAAGGAGAATAGTGTCTTCAAGGGCTATAAAAGCAGACATACATTAAATGATCAAAATTCAAGTTTTATTATATAAAAGCTAGCTATTGTAACATAATAAAGTAAGCCCAAAAAGTATTTTAACTACAGTATAATGGGAAGAATATGCTCTTTCACAGTAATATTGTTAAGTAATTAACATAGCAGACTGTATAATAAAACAAATTTCTGCAGACACTGGGTCATATTACAGATTTGTCTGTAAATCCTACAGTGATGCAAGAATATGCATGTTTATTACTTTGATGTTACAAAAATAGTACAAGCATCCAAACTAAGGGGATGAATTCAATACAAAAAATGTATTATTCATGTTCTGGCAGCTATTACATTTTTGAGTAGCGGTATAGTGGTAACTACGGTTAATGAATAAGTCAGGACACTTTTTAGCACAAGATTAACACTCAATGGGCTAAAATGCAAGGTGTGGCTAGATCTATATGTATACGGCCAATTATCTAAGTGTGAACTGCATTTCCTGTGCAAGGAAATGAGGTGGGGGAGAAGCTTTTGTATGAGTGAGGCTTGTTCAGCGTTAGGTGGTGTATGTGCATCTCACTGGATTGCAGATGTGTGTTTGTGACATGTGAATACTTTACAGTGTAACGTCCTGTTGAGACCACGAGAGACCCAAGTGTTAAATTACGTATATTTCTCTTTCGTTTCTTCCATCTTTGCCACTCGTTTCTTGTAGGTGACAGTGTTTGTCTACAGTGATCTGATGCTGGTGACGCGAGAAGATGAGCCAGGCAGGTGTAACGTCCTTCAGAGTCCCCTGTTCCTCCGGCAGCTGAGGCTCCAGGACGGTATGTACGCTTTAACACATCTCTCAACAAACTGTGGGAAATTCTGGTATTCTTAGACGTCAGAAATGTTGATTATAAATTTATGTTGCTATAAATTTTTTAAAAGTCTAAAAAAGAACAAGACATGGACCAAACTTGCATTATGTTCCAAACAATCTTATCTGTTATCATGTTAAACCACGTTTGTCGTTCACTTTTACAGTTCAATACAGAATAAAAAGGGTAACTGCAACACACAAACACACAGATTGCACAACTAGAAACAAACACACAGTACTATGATTACAGTGATATTTTTGGTTGAGTTTAACCAGAGGATATTTCGGGAAAGACCGCCCAAGTTCCTGTTACTTTGTCCTTTTATTTCACCTCATTGTAAACAACCAACTCCTCTAGCAATATGGAGAGAATAGCTTGGCCATCAAGGCCGCACAGAGCCCGGGCAAGTCAAATAAATAGGGCTCACTGTAAATATCTGTGTTTAGAGTGGTGGGCGGAGACAGGCTTGGGCCAGGGCCAGGTGAGGAGGGGCACACTAAGACCCATAATGCTGATAAGTGACTAATGCCAAAGTAGTGTTCAGAGACGGTGATACAACTGAGGCTCTCAGATGATGATGCCCATAGCTCACTGGTGTTTTTGCTTCAGATTGTGTTGGGGGAATTTGGTTTTTAATGTAGTCTTTTGATGACAATGTATATGAGTTTTACTAAGTTTTACGATGCATGCAGATCGTTAGATAACATTATATTAAACCAACCAACTGTCTTTCACATCATTGTTTAGTTTTTATTTGTTGATGAAAATTGAAATATCCTTTGTAAAGGTTTTTGTTGTCCTCATATTCTTTTAAAGGTTATTTTGTTTGTAAATATTTTTCACATTTTCCAAAATGTCAGGATATGTCGTAATAAGATTATTGTTCATGTTGAAACAAAAAAAATTGTCAAAGTTCTGCATTATTATTAGTGTATATGACTATTTTGCCTAATTAGAATCAACAGAAATGTTAAACACTTGGTAATTACTTGCAGATATACAATAGGAATATAAAAAAAAAAAACATTCCCTAGTAGTCAACACAGAGAAGAACATCCACACAAGCATTCCCAAATCTAAAATAAAGCGCTCTGACACAGAGTGGTCTGAGCCGCTCTGCCCTCCCCACAGACATCGCTGGTCTACTCCGGGCCACTTCTGTTCTGACCTCCACCCTTCACCCAAACAATTGGAGAGCACCAGAGTGTGTGTGTGTGTGTGTGTGTGTGTGTGTGTGTGTGTGGTGGGGGGGGTTTCATAAGAGGACACAGAAACACACACACACACACACACACACACACACACACACACACACACACACACACACACACACATCTCCACCCTGCTGCCTGTCATTGTTATTTTGCTTCGGCAGCGTCACTCAGGAAAGAGGCGCCGGGGGATTGTGTTTGTTTCAGCAAGGGTGTGTTTGGTGTGTGTGTGTGTGTGTGTGTGTGTGTGTGTGTGTGTGTGTGTGTGTGTGTGTGTGTGTGTGTGTGTGTGTGTGTGCGTGCGTGCGTGCGTGGTGCGTGTTCATGTGCATGTAATGACACAGTACGGGTTCAATACAGGAGCTTTCCTGTGTTCCTGTCACCCCGATACTAGGCTGAGGAGCGTGGGAAACATTGAGAGTAGTATTGACACACACATAAAACAAGAATAGCCATGTGACAAGCCAAACATCTGTCGTACTAAACTGAGTAAGAAGACGTCTTCACCGCCATTACCTTATTAAGCCTTCTGACAGCTGCTGCACCACAGTCACAGGAAAGTTAAAACTGTGATGCAAAATGTGAAACTGGGGGAGAGATCAACCAATTAACTACAGTACTTTTTTGGTGTTGTCCATAACAGGAAGTGAGTCTGAATGAGGAGGGTTTACTGAAATTACTTCACCTCACTTCATAGGCCAAGGCTATCAGACAATACCTACATTTGAGACCACAGCTTTTTTTAGAACAAATATGTACATGTGTCTTTTTGAAAATATGGAAACGGTAGATAATAGTACCATTCTTTAATTCAAACTAAAAACACAAGCTCATACAGCACTATGCTGTATGAGAGTACTCATCTGGATTTTCTGGACAGAAAAATATCCAACAGTGACCTCTGCTGTCGATTATAAAACATACTTTCTGTTCAGCTGCCTTATGGAGACGTTGATAAAAAAAAAAAGTGCATCAGAAACCAGAGGTGCCTGTGGAGGCTGCTGTCTGCTTGAGGTCGAGGCTTCAGACCAGAGGAAGCGTGATAAACATAGAGCTTCTTAAGAGACACAGGGTCTTAAATGTGCGCATGTGTGCGACATGGTTAAACACATATAAGATACCTAGCTTTGAATAATAATTTATGAAAATGTATTTTGTACAAACTAGATCAGTTTTGTTGTTCGAGTCGGGTTACTTCAGAAGCTATTCGACCATTTTTAATCTCTTCTGATGCACCTACCAGGAGGATTACATTTAGTTTACATTACATTTAGTTAGTACCTTGCTCTTTCTTGCACTTGTATGAAAATGTACGACACCCTACTATACATCAACGAACACATTATGATTGAATGGTCATTGTGCTTTTCCCTGTCCGACCTTCAGGGTAGAGAATTCAATTACAAATGATATATTGATGAGTATTACTAAAGGCCCAGGGAACTCCTTTTCCAAATAAGCTTCTTAATGGGAGGGGTGGGGCGTATAGAAAGAGGTAGATAGTCTTTTATATCGATGTAAGATAGAAGGAAGACTCGGGGAAAAGGAGGCATGTCGGTTTGAATGGATGATCCTTGTCTTCTAAGAGATATTTAATCATTTTGAATCTCACCCATGGGCCAAGCCACTCTTCAGTGTGATATTCAGTGTCAGTCAGAATGTTAGCTCGTGTGTACACTTACTTAAAATGAAATAGTTAACATCACCACAACATATTGTTGTATGATTGTGTGGGTGTGTATTTGAGTGTGTGGGTATGTGTGTGTGTGTGTGTGTGTGTGTGTGTGTGTCTTGGAGGGGGGAGGGGGATCACTCGACTAAAATCATTTATCTTGACTCCCTACCCACAGGCTTGTCTCACAGAGCACTACTTCAGTGAATTATGGGTGGATGCCTATAAGGCTGACCTAAATCTAAAGCCTTCCATCAATAAAAGCGTTTTGGCAAAATTATAATCGGAAATCAAAGATGTTGCTTTGTGAACATGTAGGAAGTGAGGGAAAATGAAACGGATGAAATACGGTTGGGAAGTTAGCTAAATTAAGCCTTTTTTTTTTTTTTTTTTACAGATTATGCTGAAGAACTGAGATTCTACCTAATCCACATGACCGAGGTAAGAGAAAGCCTTGAGTGTGTTTGTGTGTTTGAAAGAAAAAGAGGGTCTAATGTGAGCAGCCTATTCTGCTTGTGAGCCCGAGGGGCAATCGACTCTAGTGGAAAATCACATTAAAGGGAAGACACAAGGATTAGCTGAAAGCTGTAATGAAAATGTCTTTCTCTGTGTGTCTTTCTCAGATCCGACTCTGTCACACACATGTTTTTGTTTATCATATTTTTGTATGAAAATCGCAACAGAGAAGCGTTGAAACATTTTTTATCTTATTTTGAAAATACATTCAGATATAAAATAATCCTCAGTGTAAATAAGGCTGTGGAATAGAATTTGCTCCTAAACTGTGTAGCTCAAGAATATTAGTATTAATAATCATCCTTTCTTCCATCGGCTGTCACACCTCTCTGGCTGTCATTTCAAGATGAAAGGGATTAGGCAATAAAATTACTATTTAATTGCTGTTTTTCTTACCAGGTATTCATCACTGCCTGACTGAAATTGCACTTTAAAGGCTAACATTTATGTTGTTACAGCTTTATTAAAACTATATGGCCACAACTAGCTATAGTGGTATTAAAAAAAAAAAAAAAGGCAAGTTCACATACAGCAAAAAGAAAACCTTATATTTTTGCCATACAGATGTCAGAACCACTTGATTCGTGATGTGAATATGAATAACTTCATGAATAACTGCGGATTCTTTGAGTTGCAAAATTCTGTCTTTATTTATTGCAGCCTTTTTTTTTACCAGAGCAGGAGGGTGTGTTATCTGACAGATACTCAGATATGATTTGATAGTTTATAGACAGTTTGGCTGTTTTCCAGTCTTGAAGTTTTCTTTTATCCTTGAGTATTGAGTATGTTTAGCAAGTGATGGTAGTTCGTCCTCCTCCCATCTCTTCAGCTGCCCCTCCCTTTCCACTGCTGCTCTCCATGCCCATTTGATCGCATTTGGTAACTGAAGAAGTGTGCAGAGAGGAAATTAAATTGCAGCTTTCATCACGCTTTTAATGTTGCCATACATTATGTTTTCATCATCACTTCTACTCATCACTTTCTTCCACCTTCTTAGATCTCCTCCCAATCTTTATTTGTTTAATGTACAGAAGATGTACATTATAATCTGTGTCAGGAGACCTTTCAACAGATTTATTCTCATGTGAAAGATGTCCTCTGGCAGAGCATAAAGGTGTGCTGCAAAGTTCCTAACATTAGCAGGCTGAAATATTAGCTATGCAGATATTGTACTAACAAGAACGTGTAGCTGGGTTGCACCAGGGCGAAGGGTAGGGTTGGTGTTCAGTAGCATTTTAATCAAGTGTATCGTTCAGTATTGAACCCACTCATAGAATCTAAATCCATTTGAGTCCCTTGCCAAATATGGATGGAATGGTAAATGGACTGTACTTCTGACCACTCAAAGCGCTTTAACACTACATGTAATTCACCCATTCACACCTATTCGTACACCGATGGCAGTGGCTACTTTGAGTGGTAGCCTGATTAATATTCCCAACACGAGATATTCAGGTTGATTAAATGTATCTGAACATTTAAATAACAAATGCAACTTTCTTTTACACCCTATTTTTCTAATGATTCTTGCTATAATTTTTTTTGCTTTTATACATCAGATCCAGAAGCCAACCAGAGTGAAGGGTAGGGTGTTGAAATACGAGGTATCGACAGAAAGGCAGTTAAGCTGAACACTCTGAGGGTTACACAAGCCCATATGTCCAATAAAAATGTTTAATAATTAATTTTGTCCAAAGTTGCCGGGAAGCAATCAAGTAATTTCTCACAAATTTTCACCCTGAGACAGAGTGAAATGGTCGCAGTGTGGATCATTATGGAGCAGTGCATTGAAACATTAGCAAGCGGAGGTGGACAAAACACATTAGAGTAAAGGAAAAATCTGATTTTGACCAGCTTCATTTGAGCTGATACCGCTCCATTAGAAATGTCCAGATTTCCATTGATACCGATCCTTTGGATTTGCTCAGCACACGTCCGCGTCCTGTCTATAGCCTCCTTGATACTTGACAATGAAAGCTATAACCATGAACTGTACAACGGCAAAATCAAATTACACATATTCCATTAATACATCTTGTGAACCTGTGCAACTTGGCTCATCCAATTCTGCCCCAACATATAGAGCAAGACAATCTTTCTTTTTGGCCTATTGGAAACCATTTTATGAAATTGGAGCTTTTAAACACGCATCACTGTAACTGAAGAGTGAATATCTGGATAGCTGAAGGGGCTCTTTTTTTATCCATCCGGCCACTGTGACCCGTCTGCAATTTGTTACGACTGCAAAAGTCTGCTCATAAGGAAAATCTTTTCACTGAGCAAATATAAACCCCCAACCCTCCTGCTGCGCACACACACACACACACACACACACACACACACACACACACACACACACACACACACACACATACATTGTCACACTACTTTTTGCTTTGAAATGTGCTTCATAACCTCATTATCAGCTTATGAATCTTTTAAAGGGTCTTTTATTTAGAAATTCCAGACAGAATGAGAGGGGCCTGCTATCTGTCCTGTCAGGCTGGAAAAGAGGAAGGGAAAGGCTCCAATATTATTCAATCTATCCAATTAGACAGCATATATAAATAGAAACTCTTACGCAAGACAGCAAATGAGAGAGAGAGGGACAGTTTGAATAAGTTAAAGCAGATATGGCACAAGCAAAGGTCTGCTAGAATGGTCGTATCCGCTTGAGTTGAATTGTCTTCAGTGCAGCAGCTTTTATATATTATCATATTTCTTAATGTTGTACGTTTTCGTACAGAATTGTTCAAATTGTATGATTATTATTTTTGTTTGGTCTTGGAAGCTCTTTGTGTCTTGCAGCTTGACAGAAGTCACATGCATGCCACACAGTATATGACCCAATAATTCTCTCATTGGCAGATCACACTCATAGCAGGAGGGACCAGTGACAGTGTGACACCTAAGGCTTGACAAAACCTATTGGTTCTGTAGCAGAAAACAAGTCAGCTGTGGCAGCCTCGCAAGGACGCTCCCAAAATACCAAACTTGTGCACCATATACTGTAGCGAACAGACAAGATAGCTTGTTATCTTGCTTGTTACACACATACACAGAATGTGCAGTCATCTATTATATTTGATACACCTGTCATCAGTTAATTTCATACCTCAGGGAGCAACCGGCAGCCACAGTGAAACGCTGTATGCAGCTCGCCCGTATAGCTCTTAAATCTCTTGGTACTGTAAGAGATGCTTCTCTTCTCTCTGTAATTCAGGTTTACTCAAAGTTAGCGTGAGCAGCTGCCAAACTGCTGCAGTGCTCATCTTTAAGTGATAGCAGAGTCTTTACAGAGTGGTCTCCCTTCTGGTCGGACACGCTGTTGTGTGGACGGAGAGAGGAATGAAAGAGGAGAGGAAAAGAGCAGTCAAGATGCAGGCGTGTTTTAAGTGTTTGAGTGATCCCGACCCTCTCCGCTGCTGTGTGTGTGTGTGTGTGTGTGTGTGTGTGTGTGTGTGTGTGTGTGTGTGTGTGTGTGTGTTTACAGAAATGGGAAATGTGTATGTGATGGACTAATTTAATTGCTCTTTCTGGCCAGTCTGTGCAAAGGTCACACACACACACACACACACACACACACACACACACACACACACACACACACACACACACACACACACACACACACACACACACACACAGAGAGAGATTTAGTAGACGTATAGCTCGCTGCACATTTTTAGTTAAACATTGCATTTGGGTTGAACACTTCTATCTCCATTACTTTTAATAGATACATGTTACTGCCTTGTCTCAAATAAAACAACCTCTTATTCATCATGCAACAGACCTCTCCACTAAATCTACTCATTTTAGGTCAACATTGTATCACCTACACATCGTGTCTCATCATGTCAGTTTATTCAGGATTTTCTGCTGTCTACTGTGCATCTTGGAAAGTGTCTCTTTGCTCAGGACATTTTTCACAAGTTACTTAAAAGATGTGAGCATAGATTGGGGTAAGAACAATAAAAGTAGGAAGAAAATCTCTCCTTGTTTCTCCTCAAGTTGGGAAGCTGTCACAGTCCTCTCCCCTCCTTTTGTCTCCTCTTGCCCTTCTCCTCCATCACTTGAGGTCATCTTATTTTAGCACTTGCTCAAAACGGAACTGATCTAACCCAGATTTACACGTGTGTGTGTGTGTGTGTGTGTGTGTGTGTGTGTGTGTTCCGGGGGTGCAATTGTGTTTCTAGAAAGTCGTGGGTGTGCGTGTGTGTAAGTGTGTCAGTGACGCAGGGACAGAGGAAGCAAGAAAGCGCCGTGTAGGTAAACGGAAAACCCAGACAGCAAGGAGAGAGACACTGTGTGAGATTATTGCGCGGCGGAGGGCATCAAGGTCATCACAGAGTCATCATGGGCAACTTGGCGGACCGGGTCGGGCCTAAGAAAAGGTTCATTAGGGAGGCGAACTCTCTTCAGAAGCGTCTGCTGTCTGACTGCGGAGATGTAAGTCCTGCTTGATTGAAGGTTCGGCTCACGAGGCATTCACCGGTTAAGAGAAGGAGATTTGTATTGTTCTCACTGTGTAGCTGCATGACTCGATAAGAGCATTTTTTTGTAGTTCGATAGAAAAAAAATACATTGCAAGAAAAGTGTTATTAAGAAGGAGATGACTTATGGTCGTTACTATCTCTGACTCACTTTCTTGAGTGAGTTATATACAAAATGATTTGCATGTACAATTAGCTTGTATGTCAGACTTAATAAATGAACAGTGTCATTGAGGGGACCATGATGACCTTATATCGTATGTTATACTTTAGACTGGACCAAAACTTGCTGTATTCACGTGGTTCTGATTATATTTGCTGATGTGTGTAAAGGTTCCAGTAAAAGCTGCAAATTCTACTAATTGCCTTTTCATTCATTCACAACAATTCCCCTGAATTGTCACTATAGCCATTAGACACAATGCAGTTATCAGCAATCAGTAATTATCAAAAGATCATGAATAATCTCCACTCACTATAGCACAGCGATAACAATGACTTAAACTACTTTCCTCATTTGAACGTAGTTTGCATACATTTTACATTATTATTTATGATCAGTTGTGACAAACAATTTCACTCCTGAACCATGCATGCAAATGATTATTAATATGGGGTTTGCAGTTATTGTTTCTCTGTATGAATCATCTTTTGTGCACTTGAAACAACGTAGAGAATGTGGTGATTGAGAAGGGACGAGACAAGAGGCAGCCAATGCAGAGCGATGCTGCCAAACTAGGTGAAATCACAGCGTGACGGCCTGCGTGTCGGCCGTGGAGCAGCGAGGGAGCTGTGTGATCAAGCCAACCGAGCTCAGTGGTACAAAGGGTCGTTTATTTCAAGAAGGCCGTGGAATGAAAGGTCACAGGGCTCTCGGTTGCATAGGCTGACGTCCAGGTGACGTATGTGGACACAGTAAATAATTGAGCAAGTTTGATTTGATTACTTTTAAGTGAAGACTCCCTGTTGATGTTTTTTCCGGGACGAGCATCTTCAACACATCTATAAGAATTGACATATATACTGTAGGTGTTTGTTAAATACCTTTTTATGCATCTCTGTGTGAAGTTGCTTTCAGGCACATCATTGACTGCATGACATACACTTTGTCACTTGCAGTCTGAAGGCAGGGTGTGAATGATGAGCACCCAGGGGCTTTTGTCAGCATAATACTCACTTTATGGTGGCCATCCATAACATAGTCATGTCAGGAGCCGCCAGTCGGTGGTCTGATTGAACCGAGATGGACCCTCTTCATTCCAGTTGGCCCGGAACTTAAAGTGTACTTAGCTTTTTGTCTGATTTGATATGCCAGCACAGATTGGCAGGACTGCAGTGACAGTGGCTATACGTCTGCATATCATCACTTAAAGACCTCCATCTTCGCAACATGATTGCATTAAGATCTACGACCGCCAACAACTTAGCCAGCAGCAAAAAAGATTCAGCGATTAAATAATTCTCCTGAGCTGCACTAAACTGTGGATTACCTCCCTATTCCATCACGTGCCGGGCAAATGGTAACCAGCATCTAAATTATTCAAGTACTTTCATGGGGAAGTGTGCCTAAGTCATTTCCAAATGAATAATTGATTTTAAATTGTCATAGGTGTGTATTTACAAACAGTATTGAACAATGTTTAACAATAAAAGGTTCAATCATAGCAGATACGCAACCATTCAATTCATATGATGATACATACTGTATATCCCCAGCTGAATGTCAAAGACAAAAATGTAATGTTGTGAATAAACTATGTGCATGGACCTGAATACTTAGATAACATCGGTACTCAGTATAGGCAGATACCCTAAGCTCAGGTATCGGTATTGACCGCATCCCTAAAAAAAAAGCCAAAGGATTGATAAACTCAGTGATTGTGGAAAGGTCATGACAAAAACAAAAAAAATACTGCGAAGACTAAAAAAAGCAGACTGAGGAAACTTGTTGGAAACAGTACATGACTTCAGAAAACCTCCTCTTGGCCTTGTCATGTGCTTATCATCCTCCCCGGTGGCTATAGGAGGCACCACGGGCCAAGGACAGTTTACATGCTCTTTTCATGGCTGCTTTGTCCGAACCACAGAAGAGCTCTGAGCTGGAAACCAGAGAAACAAACTAGAAATAGATGAAAGAGTGTGGGAAAGCCACTGAGTTGAGAGACATTCCATTCGTTCTTTTTTTGTGGAACATTAATCATGCGATAGTTTGTGTGCGGTGCAATGTATTGACAGTTATTCTATTAAGGGTTACCTCTGAGACCACATAACAAGAACTAATTCCCTAGCATTTCAGGGACAAGAAGTCAAACACCTAAACCTTGTTTTTTTTACATGTTTTGCACTAAATTGTTCATTGTGTCCACCTCCAGTGTAAAGAAACACACTCAAACCCAGCCATTTCCTTTTGATTATATAAACTCCCATGTTTAGTCATGAGACAGTCATGCATGGGTATCAGACTTGACCTCCATTACCCTGACCTCTAAAGACCGTCTGATGTCGTCAGATGTATGAATGGGAACTGTTAGCGTGCACTAATTATTGGATGCCTGGAAGAACTCAGTTCGACAACTTCTCTCGTTCTCTAAATTTATTTCCTAAATGATCACACGTAAAGTAGCAAGCGCTGCAATTGCAAAAGCAGTGAGTGGTACAGCCAACACGCAGGTTGGTCAAAGAACAACTGCCCCACCACGGAAGTGGGGCCTTTCATACACAGATTATCGTCACAGGTTCGTCTCGCCTCGTCCTAACATCTGATTCGCTCTATCCTGTCCAGAGGAGGAGAATCCCGTGTTCTCATCTTTTCTCACAAGACTGGAACGTGCAACGACCAGTCTGCTTCCAGAATGTCAATATACTGATAAACAGTTGTGGGTGTTGAAGTGCGCAGGCGTGTGACTACCTTCCCTTGGGAACTGGACATTTCATAGACACAACAGCTGCATAGCTGTGTTATACTGACCTCGCTAGCCTGAACTTTAATAGACATGAAGAGTAATACAATGAAGAATATCTACAGAATATAAGGATTTATATTATCAGAACCTTGTCTCTACAAATTGTTTTGAGATATTTCACTGCATAAGAGACCACTTTGACCTGCTGGTGCCACTGCAGGAAAGGTCAGGGGATCACCAAAGCCATAAGGATACATTTGGGCGCCATGTAAATTGTTACCTAATTTCATGGCATAACAGAGTGAATAGTTGTCAAGACATTCCACAACAAACCAAAAATGTCAACCTCATTTTACTGTTTTTACAGTTGCCCACTGCTCCTGAAAAAGGGATTTGGATGGGTTCAATACAGAGGTAAAATTCCATGTATGTTGATTCTATATAAGTTTTTAAGGAATTCAAAAATAGGAGACGCTATATAAAATAAGAGGAAACAAGATTTTGAGTGGCCTCTATTGTCCCAAAAGTCAGCTAGCTGCTGAAGCATCATTAGCTCTTGTTCACATGTCACTTAATTGGAATGAACCTATAACACACTACAGTTACAAAGCCTCGATGCTTAGAAGTGAAAGCCTATCGCCCAGAGAATGGACAGAGAAGGACATGAATAGGTAAGATAATAGGAAGATGACGTGCTGGTAGTTTTATCTGAAACTAACTCAATCGGGATGGAGTGATTAGTCACGATACCATGTTCAACATCAGTATGGGCTATGACTAAAAGAGATAATCTGAAGCTGAAACCGAGTTGGAGTTTGGATAAGGGCTTCTTGGATGATCTGGGGCAGGAGGGTAAACTGGGCTAGTGGGAGGGGCTTGTAGCCCATGGGCTCTACGAGCACTTTGTTTTCATCAGTTGTGGAAGTGCAAGCATTCCATGCAAATTATGATGAACTGAAAAATCTTATCGGGTTTGAATGTGCTGCAAAAAAAGATTGGAAAATATCCATGAAATTACCCATGTTAATGCGATAATTCGAAAAATATGCTTAGTCACTTTCTTGCTAAGAGTTAGATAAAAATATTGATACCACTCTCCTTGGGCTAAATATGAAGCTACAGCCAGCACCTGATTACCTTATTTTAGCTTAGCGTAGAGTCCACTGTTACAAAAAACATGCACCTTTTGAAGCAGTTTTGAATAACATGTTACATCTTGCTTGTCCATGGCATGCAAATAACAAAGTGACAAGCTGTGTTAGGTTATGCACTGGAATGCTCTCTTTCTTGAGCCTCTGCTGATCGACTGGCAGCATCATGATGATCTCCAGGAAGTCCCCACTCACTCCAAGAAATACTGTGGTGTGTAACTGCTTCAAGTCTTTAAGTTAAACTAATCAGCTGGTAACTGTTTCATATTTAGCTTAAAGATATGATAGTGTTATCTGTCTTCTTGTCTGACCCTCCGTATGAAAACAAATAAGTGTATTTCCCGTAGCGTCAAAACTATAAACATTCATAATATATATGTGATCTCTTCCACATGAGAGAAACACACTATAATTGAGTCATTAATACAAGGCAGTGTACAAATATGATACCTGCATGTCCATTTAATAGCATTAGGTACATCAGCTGTCACTGAAACCATGCTAACCTGTGCTGAGGCAGCTTAGGTGAGTTGTGTTGACAGCAGACCAATGACACACTGAAAGCTCATCTGCCAGATGGCTCAGGGGTAGGGCTTCAACCAGGGAGCACTTTAATCAATCTGATTAAGGGGAAATGCGGCCTGTATTTTTAGCCACTCCATGGCAGGCCAGTGGCCATTCATTGAATTTTGTTTCATTAGCTCTCATGTTTATCTCTTGGGTGGGTGGATTTATAAACAGGGATGAAGGTAGGAGCTAGAATAAGGGCATCATTAGCTATTTTAGCTAACACGGTTCTTTGGTCAATCATTTTATGAATAAGATAAGTAGTCAGTCTATTATTCCAATGATAGGGGCTTTATTTAGGACCTGACTTGGCTGCCGAAGCGGAAAAATGACAAATGGTATTGGACAAGTGTAACTTATGGTTTTTAGGGCTGCAGCCTGTTATTGACCGGATGCTGTTTAATGCCAAGACATAATATGACTTTAACATGAAAATCCCCAAAGAATTGTTTCAGTGGGTCAGGGGGATTCCAGCGAATTCCTTTCAAACTCAAAACAATAAAAATATTGAAGGCGATTTTGGGCCCAAGGGGAATATGATGGAATTTATTACAATTAATTGTGATTTTAAAGTAACTGGAATATTTCTTCCACCCTGAAATAAAAACAAACATTCTGAATGTATCACAATTGTGAAGTAGTACTGCTTAAAACTACGAGACAGCTGTTTCTGCAGCATTACAGTATAGAGTAGAGAGCTCCAGCTGGCTCCAGACGACTCCTACCTAAAACATGTGGTCTGTAAACCAGCTGTCAACAGTTTACTCATTTGCTGGCAAGACTGATTATATTTACTGATGTAATACGATGACGCACAAGTCACTGTCAGGATAACTATCCCAGAGAGATGTAACAATGCAGAGTTGAGCAGCACAGCACAACAATTTGTAATGAGAGAGAGAGAGAGAGAGAGAGAGAGAGAGAGAGAGAAAATTGAAAGCCAGAGACAAATACATCATCATTAGAAGTCTCCAAGCAAAGCATAATTAATTTAAAAGAAATTATGTATGCTGTATTACTCAGAATAAGACAATAAGAGTGGCCTCTATGTTTTTCTACAACTGTCATCATCTGTTATTTCCCCTCTCATCCAAGACTAAATGTGTATGAGGTGTAGTATGTGCAACAGTATAGTATGCATTGTGTGCCTCATATTTACACACATAGACTGAGTAAACATAGTGTGTGTGTGTGTGTGTGTGTGTGCGTGCGTGCGTGCCTCTGGGAACCTGAACTGCTCCATCACAGATGTGTTTTCTCTAATCTGGGACAGTGGGGAGATGCCTAGAAAAACCTGTCCATATGAGACATTGTTTTCTGGAAAGCACGAGCGTTTACAATATTCTTACAGTATTACTCATCCAAAAATAATTATTGTATTAACTGAGGCTCAAAGGATATGGAAGACAGAGAAACATAAATCTTATCTTAATCAGAATGTAGTACATCACAATATCACTTGTCTGGAAATTCTAAATGCAAATGACAGATTTTCGTGTGTGTGTGTGCGCTTCCATGCATGCGTACGTGTCTGTTTGGAGGCGTTGGGTTGCACGTGTGTTACATTTCTGGCATTAACAGGTGTCATTAGCATCACATGATTGAATGTTAGTTGGCTTGTGTTATGGCCATGTGTCACCTCTCTTCTTTTTTTGTACAAATTCAGATTGCACACTGCTGCACCTCAGCTTGGTGACTGCATACCTAATGTTGCTTTGCTGTCTCTAGGCAACCAGGATATTCAAATATTGTCATCTCGTCAGCTAGCTAATGCCATAGCTAGGTAAAGTAGAACAACTGTGAATGAAAATGAGATATATATATATATATATATATATATATATATATATATATATATATATATATATATATATAAGAATTATGAGATTTTCACTGGCAGCAATATCATACGCATTTGCTCGGGGGCAGTTTGTTTACGTTGAAGTGTTCAAACATGTGTGTGCATTTGTTCCAAATATTAAGGCCTCTGCTGCGCCCGTATGGACTCAGATACAGTCCAAATGATGCATATCAAAGAACATTAACATTGATTTATGTCCGCTCTGAAAAAGCCCCATTTTCATCATCTCGTGGTAAAATTGAAAAGAGTCAGGCTCAATTTCATAAAGGCTTTTGCGATCTAACCTGCAAAAACCTATCTTGTTTTTGTCTCTTTGTCTCTTTTTTTATTAGTTTATGTTTTCCACTATGCAAAATACATACAAGAAAAAAAGAGAAAAAATAACAACAAAATATTAGTCAACGCTTTTACATACAACCTTAGTACATTCTATACTGCATCAGGGCAAAACAGCCTTGACACTGCTCCCATTATTGCAGGCTTTACATGCCCTTTACCCTGCATTAGCATCACTAACACTGATAAGGCTTTAACCACCAAACGTTCTGTGCCACTAGACCCTACAACAGCAGCACCCCCATCTTCAGCAGGACATTGAGTGACATTGAAATCGACAGCTCGTCCGAGGGACGGCAACACAACATGGCATGCAATAGTCCATGCAGCCAGGGAACAGGCATATGAACTAGCATCATGATTCACCACTGACCAGGGCAGTGAGCATCAAGGAAAGCCCCAAGGACTCAAGTCAATCTCGGAAGAATTGCACAGAATGGAAAAATCCTATTTATAGCCTGACTCGTGCCCAAAAATGTCAGGATACAAATGTTTTTCCCTGACACTGCCGGAAGCAGAGCAACCAAGGTAGATGGAAATAATCAAATTTGAAAGCAAAGAAATGGCAAAACTAAATGTGCTGCTGCACAAAAGGTTCCTTTCATTTTGTACTTTAATCAGAAAAGCACGGAATAATGAAAACTATTCTTCAACTGAACATGCCAGAAAGGCGGATCAGAGGAGTTGAAGTGAGTGTTTATGGCTGTTTGAGTGCACAAATGACTGTGGTATGGATTTGTTAGTTGGTACCCTGAGAACCATAGATTTTGTGTTTTGATAGAAAATGCAATTAGGTGATCCTAAAATGTGTACTTTAGCCATGGATTGCCATGTCAGAAACGTGCTGCAGCTGCGTGCACCGAATTATGTGAGTTGGTATTTCCACCAAAGCCCAAAAGATGGTGTGTGACAGTTGTGAAAGGTTGATCAACAGGTGTAAACATTGATATCACTAACTGACACTACATGGCATGCTCACATCCTCGACATTATACTCCCATTAACCAGCCTCCTTTAACTTTTTAAGAGGTCTTCTCGGAAGCCACATCAGGATTTAGAGCAAAAATCCACATAAATGAGTTTTATATATTATATAAAGGATTCATATGATCTGTCTTTTATCAAAAGTGCATTGCTGGGATCATGACCAAAAACCAAATGGGGCCATTAAACTAATAGAGATTTAATCTGGACATCAGTGAGATCAAACACAGATTCAGGATGTCCTGAAGAGTCAGCAGAGGGATATTTATGTCCTTTTAGAGTGAAAAGCTATTTTACCGAGCTCTGCCAACTCTAACTTAACCGCTGCTTGTTAAATATTTATTCTCCTATATTTCCCAGCAGCGGTTTATTGATTTGTGCTCTTTTAGGAGGGCCATCTTGCCATTGGTCAGGTAATCGTTTTGTCAGCATATCAAATTCTGCCTGAAGTGGGTGCTAGACCATTATCTAATTTCCCTAATGCTAGCGTTTTTACCACTTCACAGTCGGTGGTGTCATGAAGACAAAGTTCAGATGACAACGGAAGATGAAACATGCAGACAATAACACACACATGAACGTGCTGGCGCAAACACACACGCACACACACACACACACACACACACACACACACACACACACACACACACACACACACACACACACACACACACACACACACACACACACACACACACACAGTATGGCAACGCATCTGATACTGTACTTGTGATTGATTAAGCTCACACACACATGCACGCACACACACATGTAGCTCTAGTATTAAAGGTTAAAGAGTTTGATTTATTCTTCTGCATTCATGCTTTCTAATCCATTAATTTGGGCTCTTGGGCTCTTCCCATCTCGAACCCTTTCACTAGCCAAAGATCAGGAGACACTTCTTCTCTCCTCTGACAGTAGATGCCTAATTGCCTGCTGTCTTTTCCCCCACCCCTCTCTCTGTCTCTCTCTCTTTCTCTCTCCCTCCCTCCCTCCCTCCCTCTCTAGAAGTGTGACTGCCTGCTCAGCCTCGAAGCCTATTCAGCGGACCAGAAGCGCCGTGTGTGTCAGTGCCTGAAGGACAACATTGACAAGCAGCTCCAGCTTCACAGGAGGGAGCCTGCCTATCCACATTTTGAACAGGTATGCCACACGGACACCCACATCTAGGATCATTTGCAATTTCGTTTGAGGCCGGAGATCAATCAGTAATCACATGGACACATGGGAATGCATATATTTGTGCATGCCCCCATCACAGATACCCTGTGAACACCACACACTTTCCTGCACCTCACATAACCATCGTTATGAATGTGCATTTAGCTCCTACATTTCTTTAGGCGAGTTTAATGCTGCCTTTTATCTGGCTGGATTTGAAAAGTCCCACTGCATTATTGGAGTGTCAACTCAGTGCAATTTAAGCCCTGCTTGGTACTCTTCAGTTACGGCAAAAGACGGATATTTGCTTGCGAAAGCAGGTTTCTGTTACTGCTCTCTTTATATATAGTTTCGTCAATATATATATATTGACTAAACTTTGCCTCATGAATTGTATTCGTTATCATCATTGAAACACAGTTGACCTGTGTGGAAACAGTGGCAATGTATTAAAAACTACATATTGACAGATTCTTCAGTGTGCTTTAGGGTTGGAAAGCTTTGCATTTATCTTCTCCTTCCGTCTCACTGTTCAAAGTACTGAACAGCTGTTAGTTATAGCTGCAGTTTTCCTATAAATATAATGTGCTCTGTATTTGGTCTCTCCCAAACCGTGATAGAAACATCTGGCTGTTAAAGTTTGCTAACATAGTGCAGCATTTAGCATCTTGTCTGCTGCTTGGAGCTGGGCAGATTTCCCTTCTGCAGCTAGAAATAATGAGAGTGAACCAAAACTGTACATTTTCGTGCCAGAAAATCTAATCTTGGGTGAGCCGAAAGATGCTAAACACCCCAGAGAGCTGAGGGAACTGGATGATGATTTGTATATTTGTAGACCTGTTTTATTGTTTGGAAACATTCAAATGGATTAATTCAAATTGAATTTAATCCCCTACTTGTAATGCAGCAATACGGCAGAGCATGGTGCCGTTAACGATGCACTGTAACTGATCTTTAAGTGCTCAGTGGGCTCAATCGAGTGCCCTGATTAAGAGGTTGGCTGCAGGGGAGCTGTCAATGAGATGACTGTGGCCCAATTTGGTCATTTCAAGCATTACCTGGGGAAATCTACTGGGGAAAAAAATGCATATTTGTTTTTTTGTGAAAGCTGTGAGAGTGAGTTCCAATCTGGCACAACCTTGGACCCTTGGATTGTTTTATTTTTATTTTCTTAATTCCTTACTTCTTTCATTTGTGATGAACAGAGCAGACAGCCCATTCATGTCATCAGTTTCAAAGCAGTCCAACCCACTTAATTTGAGTTTAGTCGAAAGGTGATTAAAAGGGATAAATAGATTTGTGTGTCGATGCCACACCTGTTGTACATTAGGGCTTCATTTCATCAGCACATGAAAGAGAGAAAGAGAGTGGGACAAGCCGACAGTATTCTCTCTCTGCATGTGTTTGTATTCATGTGTTTTCTTCGTGTCTATATTTCTGCCGATATGGTCAATTCAAACCGATTCAGGATGAGACCAGATTACCCAGAAGTCCAAGAACTTGGCCCATATTTTCGGCTACTTTAGGGTGAACTTTGCCCAAAAAATTCAAAGGATTTTAAATATTGAAACACTGTTTTACAGATAAAACAACAATATTTACTTTGTACATAGCTTTCTTTACCTGTTTCCTCACCCGATCAGTATAAATCAGATGCACCCGGCTGAATGAATGAACACACACACTCTGCAGTGATCAATAGTTCAATAACAAAACACTTTGGAAAGCGTGCTAAGTCACACAAGTCAATGACATTTACCCAAACTGGTATATCGCTCAGTAAAGACATGGTTAAAAAAAACCTGCACCGATTGATTGCTTTTCCAATTTGAATTAGTATTTAAGTCATGCAATAGTACTTGTAGGATATTTCCTTGGCCCACTTGTAAAGGTTTTTTGTAACTGGGAACAAACTATGCTTATTAAAGCTGAAACTGTTTTCTTTTATAGCAAAATAAACCATCTAGTGAGTCATAGGAGCTACCGTGCCTGCCTGCCTGCCTGCCTGCCTGCCTGCCTCCTCAGACACAATGCGTGGTGTACCTCAAAACATGCGCGTCTGACAGTGTCATGCGTTTGGGCCTTAAAGGTTGGCATTTTGTCCCGTGAGTTGTTAGTCACGTAAATTGTTAGTCAGTGAGATAATACATGCACGTGTGTGCGTGTCCTGCCCTCTGGAGTTATTCCTGTATACCTTCTTTATGCACTTATTCAAATGTTTTACTGTCATCTCTTATTAAATGGAAATAAAAACGCTGTCCTGGAGGCAAGAGAATACATGCTTAATCATTTTACATCGAGACAAATTAGTTCACTTTTGATTGCATTTCTCCAGAGTACCTTGGAGGCAAATAGTTTGTATTCAGTCAACTCCAGATGTGTTTAATTATATCAAAATCAGCAAATCAGCTTCGTCAAGTACGGAAGATAGGAGGATAATTGAATTTGTAGTATTCTATTTGTTGCATGTGAGGCTTTAAAACCAAGTGTCTTGTTTATTTCACATGGGAAGTCCTTTTTGGTTATTTTCATATTGGCAAAAGAAAGGAGGACACATTCCTATAGATAGACATGTGTAGCCACAATTGGGTCACATCCCGCCACAGAGAACAACTGCATTAGATAGATACATACAAAAAAACTAATCTATACCCTTGATAGATCCATGATTCAAGCTCTATCCACAATCATTAGTTTGTTATTTCTTTACTGCTGGGTCAACAGTCTAGTGTATCTTTGATGCACTTTCCAGTGAGTTAGAATTGCAGCAAAAGAGCTTTTCAAAATGACCCATTGAATCACACATTTCCCTTGTGTAGGAAACGGCATTTGTCCTTTCACACACAAAGCCAAGTAAATCCAAACTTAGCTGAAGCACGCACTTTACTCAAGAGGTATGTTCAAGTGTGCCGAGAGAGCAGAATCCCGCATCAAAGGGCAAACACACAATCACACCCATTCGACCTCCCTCATGCTATTTTGTCCATTCATGTTTTTCCAACATATGGGGGTCACTCTGTCACAGTGTTGTTGTCAGCAGCTGCCCCAGTTCCTCCAAGTCCCTGAACGCTTTGAAAGCTTCCCTTTTGAAAAATTTGGATATGATCCCTTTTCACTCTGGAAATGTTACGCTGTCAGTTGCTCTAACGGAGGATGATCCTGGACAGGGGCAGCGGTTGTGTGTTTGGAGGGGGGGGAAATAGCCTTGTTTACTCTCAGTAAAGTTTGTGTTTTGCATTACATTTATTTTAGGTTTTTATTTTCAAATCAATTTATTTTGGTAACATATTACATATGTCTTTGATCGTTGGCTCACATACACGGTTTACACCTTGTGATCACTTTGTTAAGAATCTATTATTTCTCAACAGATTTGTCACACTGTGACATCACATCTTTTAACAGGGGCTGAGTACGGGCGAGACTAATGTGACCATAGCTTCAATGCTTTTGCCCTTTAAAGTAAAAGCAGGAAAGTAAAAAAAAATGTTTTAAACGTCGAGGATCTTTAATCAGAATCAAGGAGTTTTAATGGTGTGCTCCTAAATTAGTGATCCAACCTGCTCTGTATACACTAAACTAATAATCTATGATAGATATTCAGCCCTTTTATTTGTTTTCCCTACTCATGTACACTCACCCTTGTGGTGGTACCCCAGAGCCATCAAAAGCCAGTGAGCTCTTTCCTTGGAAAGCTTCCGGTACATTCTTGTCTGGGCAGCATTAGCCACTTAGCTGCTGGAAAAATACATTTGTTCAGCTGCACACACACACACATACACACACACACACACCCTCAAATGGGAATTAAGGAAGGACTGGCCATGTTTTAAATGACAGCCGCACTTCATCACACAGACAGTTAGCATTCAATAAGCAATGCTGGCACTCCTTCTCTGAGTCCGAAGAGAAAAGCAAACTATCTGCAGTAAAAGGTGCATACATCTTCCACATGAGAGCAGAGGCTCACACGAAGAGTGAACAAACAAAAAAAGATGGCTGCTGCTAATGAAGAAAGCATGTCGGTTGAGGTTTGGATGCAGCTTGTTCTGTTCTCTTTCGCTGGCTGTCTCATTTCACATTTATGAGAATCTGTCTTAGCCGCTGAAGTGGTTATTACACAGCATTTATGTTGGAGCAGTGACTCAGTAGGACAAGGACTCTTTCTCGTTCCATCGAAGTCTTACTCTTTCTTTCGACTTGTCAATCTGATACATTTAAAGAAGGTGGTGGTCTCCTCTCCTCTTACCTACTATTCTACTATGTCCCTCCATCTCCAGCTAACTCGATCAATGATAAATGAAGCTGTGGACAGATAGGAAGTGCCGGTGAATATGCATCTTTTTGAGCAGCATATCTCACTACGAGGGCACACTGAATCTTAAGCAGCAACACAAAATAACTAACAGAAAATAATCTGATTGCTCAACTCCACAGTTCAGGATTTATCGGAAAATTGAATTATTCATTCCCATTTTTCCTGTTTTGCCTTTAAAATTGTTGAAGGGCCACCTACACCCACAGCGTCTTACTTCTCAGGATGTGCAACTATGCTACTGTATTTGCCAGCATTGCATGTCAACTCTTCAGAATAGCAGCGATTTTACCACATTTGCTCCCCTGACCGTGTACCTTGATTGCTTCTTCAGTCTGAGTGACGCGTTCTGTGTGTGACACAATGTTGGCGGTTCAATCCCAGGTTTCTTCTGCCTGCATGTCATGAATGTGTGTCTGAATTGTTCAATGAGAGGCCAATGTAGCACTTTGGCCAGTAAGTTAGAAAGGTGCTGTATAAATGCAGTCCATTCACCAATTAGTGATTGATATTTAGCAGCAGTATGTCAATAGTCAAACGTTCCGTGAGAATATTTTCCCCCGGCATGGCGTCTCTCTGGGAGAATGAAGATGTAGATTTAAAATGAGATATTACCTTTTTTCACCTCACAGAAGAAATTAAATTGCAAAAAGAAATCCCACTTTTCTATGCAGCATCTTATGATAAAAGCAAAGTTGCTTTACTGCAAGTACAAAATGACACATAATCATAAAAAGGTTCAGTGGGATAAAGTACACTTAACGTCTACTTTGAAGTACACTTCTAAAAAAATGGGTCAATTTAGTCTGAACATGTATGAAACTTATCCAACAGTATATCAACACAAGTGCACTTATCCTGAGAAATATACTTCATATTGTATACTTAAGGTATATGTTAATGGTTATTGCCCCAAATTGCACATCTGTTTTGTAAGATAGCATAAGCTACAAATCTACTGGAGAAATAGATAAAACAAAAGACGACAAAGGCCGTAATAAGGAGTTTGACAGTGGGGGAGAAAGGGTCTGATTTGGACGATGTAGAGGGAATTTGTGCTGGATCCCAATGAGATCAGGGTTGGATGTGTTTTAGCAGGACTTGGCAGGATAGCAGAGGAAGCATATTATAAGTGATGGACAGTATGCTGAGACAGAGACGTGTACACTCTCGGGTTTTCTAAGCTCAGAGTTGAAGAGAAAGACAGGGACGCAGGAAAATGAGTAGAGGAGGGAGTAGTGAGAGAGGCTCCTTCACGCCCGTCATCCCATTGTAAGTGGGGAATTACAAACAGTATATATACACAAATATTTACATCGTACACGTCCGACGTCACCACTCAGTTTAAACACAGTCTTTCCGACTGTGTCTTGTTTTCCACAAGATAGTAAATGTAAAGTATCAATATATAAAGTAAAATACGGCTAATTTCTACTCATTCACGTGATTAACATTACTCTCGCTCTCTTTGTTTCCTTGCAACAGACACACACTTTCCCCTTCATTGTTTCTAATTAGTCACGGATGAATTCCATTTGTTCTGTCTCACTCACACACACACACACACACACACACACACACACACACACCACACACACACACACACACACACACACACACACACACACACACACACACACACACACACACACACACACAACACAATACATAAACAGCACCCTGTATGCTATTTCTGGGATGTGTTTGTCTTTCAAAATGTGAGCCTCACATTTATAGCTGGTTCAAGAAAAGAGCAGTGTATGAGGAACCAAGCTGAAACATTTCATGTGGAGTGAAGTTATGAATTTTTGTTCTTTTCAATGGTATTTAATGAGATGTTAGTCAACAGAGTAGTCTGCTGGTTAGAGAGATGGTCTTTCTAGATCTGTCCAAAGTGTATTAGAAGCAAAGAAAGTGACCTTTGACTTGAGCAAAGAAAGTGTAAAGAGATTTGGAGTAAAGTAGTAAAGCATTGACGTAAAAGAACTCTTCGCCATATCTTTTGCCTGTGTGTTGTCATGTTGTCTTTCAGGAAATCTTTTACTTATTTTTTGTTTGTGAGGGATAGATATGACGGATAAAGTGTCAGCATCTTAAACTTTCCATCGTTTAAAAAATAAAGGCTCTTTAGCCGACTACGTGGAAATATTGATAAACTCTGGAGTCCTCCATATAATACTACTCCGATGCTGATGCACATTTGTTTTTTGGTGTGCTTTCTTTCTTTGCCTCATTCTACACTGAGAATTTGAAAAGTTGACCAGAAACAAGAGACCTTCTCTCCCCTTTGTGTATACGAAATGTTTACAAATATATAACATTAAATA